>JAGFNQ010000223.1:91194-106799 GCA_024364735.1 Boesenbergia rotunda
AGTCCGCCCATCAGCTCATTGTCCCTGCACTCCATGGTCCCTCAGATGCACACGCCAGCCTCCAGCTGGCCTCCATGCCATCCTTCACCGTACTGAGGCCGTCCAGTCAGGTCCATAAGCGTAACCTGTACAACCTGCACACTCAACATACGCATATTAAATACAAGGGTAAACCTAACTTAAACCCTTTGCCCAAACATCAAAACCCATGCTCACTCCGGACCATCTTAGGGTCGATTGCTCCAACAAGCTCTGGGTAAGCAATGCTGGAGTACTGGAATGTAACGCCCGCTTTTTTTTTCTATTTCATAAGCGGCGTTACGTTAACATGCTTAGGGCATGTAGACATCATAAGGCAGCGGAATAACTTAACTTATACATGCCCTGTTGCCATTCTTAACTTATTGACATGGGAACCTTAGCATATTAACTTTGAACTTAAGCATCATATCATGTCTCACATAACATCTTATCATAAGGTTCCACAAGTCATTATTCAAACATATAAGTAAACATATAGTTTCCTGGGCCAAGTCACTACGACACACATGCGTTCTTGCCCTCCTGCTGCTTCCTTCATTGTCCCCTTGAATGATCTGCGGTATAAGGAAATAAGACTATAAGCACACAGGCTTAGTAAGACTCTTTCCTACTCACAAAACCATTCATCATTCATCATCTCATAATGAGCACATAAAACATTAACATACTTGGTGCTCTACTTAGAACATAACATCTTTCGTCACTTGTCGTATACATAGCATGGCATGAACATAATCATAGTAACATTCTAAGCATGGCATGATACATGGCATAAACATAAACATCATAAACATTCTAAGCATGGCATAATTCATGGCATAAATATAAACATCATAAACATTCTAAGCATGGCATAATTCATGGCATAAACATAAACATCATAGACATTCTAAGCATGGCATAATTCATGGCATAAATCATAAACATCGTGAACATTCTAAGCATGACATAATTCATGGCATAAACATAAACATCATAGACATTCTAAGCATGGCATAATTCATGGCATAAATCATAAACATAGTGAACATGGCATAATTCATGGCATAAATCATAAACATAGTGAACATTCTAAGCATGGCATAATTCATGGCATAAACATGAACATCATAGATATTCTAAGCATGGCATAACTCATGGCATAAATCATAAACATGGTGAACATTCTAAGCATGGCATAACTCATGGCATAAATCATAAACATAGTGAACTTTCTTTCATGGCATAGATCATTCATTCTCATGCATACTTCTTAACATGAAACATAAGCATAAAGTCTTATCATCATAGCATAATGCATAACATGAATAGATGCATGAGTGGAATGCATATACATAAGGGATGCTTAACTTTTAAAACATACTTTTAATTGCTTAAACATAATCATCATAACATCATTTGGGGTCCCCGGCTTGTACCACATACATACATCATAGCGCGCATCCCTAGCAAGTCCGAGGTCGCGAGCCCCAACCTACTAGGGTAAGGACAGCATAGTCGGTAGTCCCTGAACTGAGGCGTTCTTAAGGTGCCCATCCCTGTTGCCCAGCTCCGGTAGGGCCAGAACCGTGGACAGCTACGGTAGTCCAAAACCGGGGCGTTCTTAAGGTGCCCATCCCTTGGACCCATACTTCGGTCCGGTACAAGCCCATACATAAAGTAAAATACTTTTCATGTGTCATCATTCATCATTCATTCATTGCATACTTAACATAGCATAACTTGTTACGGCTCGGCCCATCTACCGGCCCATTTACCTGTCCTCTCGACCGTCGTACCGTCACCATCGACCGTGCCATTTAGCATATTTATGCCTTAAAGACATAAGCATCATCTTTCATTCATCATACTTGTCGTTCATCATCATTCATTCATTATACTTGTCATTCATCATACTTAACATCATAGCTGTGCCTTAAAGGCATGTACTTAACTTTATTCATAAGACATGGCATACATACATCTTATTCATAAATCATGGCATACATATGTATCATTCATAAGACATGGCTTGTATCATTCTTATCATGAACATAAACATAACATACTTAACATGACATCATTTTCATTCTTAAACATGGCATCATCCTCATTCTTAAACATAAACATAACATACTTAACACGGCATCATTCATATCATGAACCTAACATATCATAGCATCATTTTATCGTGATCATAACCCTATCATTCTTATCATGGCATCATTCATATCCTGAACATAAACTTATCATACTTATCATGGCAACACATAAACATATACTTGAAGTTAAAGGCTCAACCCTAACCCTTGGGTCCTTGAGGTTGGCCGAAACATATGGGGTCTCTAGGGTACCCCAAAAATTCCCAAAAATTGTATTAAACCTCTATACATCATGAGAGTACATTAAACATCATGATTGGGATTTTTATCATCATTTTAGACCCTTAAACATGGCGGTCGAAACCCTAGGGTGTCCTAGGGTGCTTGCTTAGGTTCCTTCATGTTGGCCGAAACCCTAGGGTATCCTAGGGTAGTCCAAAAATTCCCAAAAATTATACTTAACCTCTACACATCATAAGGGAACATTAAATAATATTATCATGATTTTTGACATAATTATAGACCTGTAAATCATGGTGGCCGAAACCCTTAAACTTAGGGTTCCTAGTTTTGTTTCTTTCATGTTGGCCGAAACCCTAGGGTGTCCTTGGGTACTCCAAAAATCCCCAAAAATTATACTTAACCTCTACACATCATAAGGGAATATTAAATAACATTATCATGATTTTTTTCATAATTATAGTCCTGTAAATCATGGTGGCTGAAACCCTTAAACTTAAGGTTCTTAGTTTTGTTTCTTTCATGTTGGCCGAAACCCTAGGGTGTCCTAGGTACTCCAAAAATTCCCAAAAATTATACTTAACCTCTACACATCATAAGGGAACATTAAATAGCATTATAAAGATTTTTAGCATATTTATAGACCTAGAAATCATGGTGGCCGAAACCCTTAAGCATGAGGGTCTTGGTTTTCTTTCCTTTCAACATCAAATTCGAAAACTAACCAATATATCATGCTAAAAATCATGGAAATCATAGGGAACTATTATACCACAGGTGAGGGAGTCTTACCTTGGGTTTCTTGATTTTTCGAATCTTGGAAGAGAAGGAAATGGTAAGATCTTTGGACCCTTGAACACCCTTGTCCTTGTATCCTTGGAAGAGACTTTAGATCTAGGAGATGGGACCTTGGTGGAAGCTTTTCCAAGGGGAAAACCCTCTTCTTGGTGCTCGGCAAGAATGAGGGGAGGAAGAGTTTTCGAAATGCAAGTAATGGGAGGAAGAGGTAACTCCCAAAACCCCCCTTTAATAGCCCATTAAGGAGGTAAATGAAGAGTCTCTTCATGACTCTTCATCTTCTTCTTAATCTTAACTTATATCCACTTTATTTCCTCATAGAAATCCCTTGCTAGGTGAGTTGGTTAAGGCTTACATGGTTGTACAAGAGGTCCAAGGTTCAATCCTTGGCTCATGCACCTTTATTTTTATTTTATTTTTATTTCATTTATTTTATTATTTTAATTTCCTAAATTCCGAAAATCCCCCTAAAATCACCCATAATTATGCCAATATTCCCTAATAAAATTCTTTTATATTTATATTAATTTTACCTAATTTATATTAATTTTACCTAATTAATACCTATTTTTGGAGCCCATTTAAAGCTCATTGGTACTTAGTTTTATTATTTTTGAAGCTTTTCTTTCATGTTTTCCAAGGGATCTAGGCCTAAGTTCTCCTTAATATTTCTAGGTCCCTTGGAAAATTATTTAAACATGCTTAATATTTTAAGAAAATATTAAGAGAATTTTCCGGGTCGTTACATGGAATGTGTCATCTGGTGCTGCGAGTTCTTTCATGGTCTTCTGGTGGTCTGCCATTATGGTGCCTGAATGAGTAGAAATAGTCTGAAGAGGAAGAATATCAATAGCCTCTGAAATTATGCCTTGGTTCCTCCTTGCTCTGAATGACCTCTCAATTTCAAGGTCATGTTCCTCAAGATCACCACCTGTAGACCTGGTCATAAAACAAACACAAATCGCAGAAAAAGTATATGGAAAAATAAAACAAGTAAAATAGGTCAAAAGATATGGCAATAAGTACGCATGCAAAAATCAAACAAACTCAACTAGTTGAGTTCCTCGGCAACGACGCCAAAAATTTGATGTCCCCCAAAATAGATGTCACGAATGTGGGTCTCAAATTTAGATATTTATAGATTGAAAACCCTAGCTCACAAGATAAAAGGTAGTAAAGGGGCCTCAAGTCGTATTTTTTCCAAGGACTAGTTCAGGATGTGTGATTCAAGCTCAACTTTATGTGTCGTCAAATGTTAGGGGTTTTCAAGTAATACGGGGGATTGTTTTTCAATTTAGAAAGAAATAGCAGGAATAAAAGGTACTTAGCTAAGCAAATATGATTGTCAAAACTACACTTAGACTAATTGATAATTAAGCATGCAACTTGAAAGGATAAACTAAAAATTCTCAACTAAAATTGAGTGCAAGGAAGCTGTAATTAAGGGAATTCGAGAATTAAAATTGAATTTGAAACGTTTGTGCCTAACGGCAATGTTGGAAACGCTGCAACAAACCAAGCTTAAGCAAAACAGAGCACAAATTGGGGCTGGACTGCCTGATCGGTCGACAGTCCGATCAGAAGCAAGCTTGATCGATCAACAGACTGATCAGATGATGCTTGGGTCGGTCAACAGACCAATCAGTGTCTGATATTCTGTAGATACAAAGCTAAGCTACGGAAGAACAAAATACGCAAACAAATTCAAGATATTAAAACTAAACAACACAGTCAATCTCCAATTCAAGAAGTATCTCGCTGTCACTCAAGATCGAACTAGAAACCCTCTAGCTCACAGATCATCGGAAGCTGATTTCGCACGGACGAGTTGCGCAGGTTCACTGGCAAAGCTGAGACTTCCATCCAAACTCCTCTTGCTCGATGAATTGGGTGCGGATGTGATTCAGAAACCCTCGAAGGCCTTCAGAAAACCCTCCTGAATGCTCCGATAGATCTGCGTGATGAAAAATAGGCAAACAAGAAGCAATCTAGTGGAATGCGTGCCTTGGAGACACCCTCTCCGCAGGAACTTATAGCGACGAGAAACGAACACAAAACGCTCGGGAAATCAAATTCAGAGCTCTGAGATCTTGAATCAAGCTTCCTCTGCTATTGGTCGCGCGATCGAATGAAGAAATGAGAAGAAGATGTGAAGAACACGATGACTGGCTATGACATGCGACGACCCAAAATTTCTGAGCGATTTTTGATTAAATACCTAGCAATGGACGGCTGAGATTGTCTTGGCTTAATCCAACGGTTGGATCATCTCCGAATGAACCCTAAACTTCAAGATCCCAATCTGAAGGTCAGATCTACCTCTCCTCTGCTGGGATCAATCTGGTCAGCCCTGGATGACCCAGATCTACTTGCCTTCCAAATGGACGACTCACGGTTCTCCAAAGCTTGATCGCCTTGATCTAAGCCCCATTCTGACCCAACCTTGACCCAACTTGACCAAGGTCCATGTTCCTGTTAGGATCTTTGCCCTAGCTAGAGGGGGGGTGAATAGCTATCTTTCGATTTTTCTCTCCTACAAACACGTTAGCGGAAGCAATACAAATAGAAATATGAAGGTAGGAAAGAAATCAATACTAACTCACTGATTTTACTTGGTATCCACCTCTTCAAGGTGACTAATCCAAGGATCCACACACACCACACAAAACCCTTCACTATGAACTTCTCCTTCTCAAGATCACACTTGAAGGTGGAGAAACCCTAACACAATGATCTCCCTCCTCTTACAAATGAAATGAAAGCTTGGAGGAGGAGATTGAGAGAGTTGTGAAGCTTGGAGAGCTCTAAAATGATCACACACTTCGTACCCAAGGAAAGCCCTACTTTTCTCCAAGATAAAACACTAGGTTTTATATCTTCGTCCGCGACTCCAGTCGACTGCTCACTTACCAGTCGACTGGTAGGCTTCAACGGCTATAAAATATGCAATGAGTGCCTCAGCCGCCTTCGCAATGGTCGACCTTCAGTCGACTGGTACAGGACCAGTCGACTGGAGCCAGTCGACTGGAACCAATTCCAGTCGACTGGCAGTCGACTGGTCGACCCTCCTTGGGTCGACCCGATTCTCTGTGTGTTGTGGTCCCAGTCGACTGACAACTGACCAGTCGACTGATGAAGATGAGAAATCACATTTCAGCTTCCCTATTCATCCCTTAGTCTTGACTCACGCCTTCAAACACCTTCCACAAGCCTTGTGCCTCTCTTGGATGCTTCCGAGTCCACGACTCCTCATCCTTGCACTTGCTTGAAGTGTTTCCATCGGCTTCGTCATACTAAGTCTCCCTTTTGCCAAGAGGTCACACCTCCGGGACTTCCTTTGCCAAGACTCTCTTCTTGGACTTTCCTGCTTACTCAAAGCACACAAGTTAGAACACAAAACATTGCCTAACTTAAACTTGTTTAGCCAAACATGAAAACCATAATTACTTGGAGCAAGATTGCACCAACAATCTCTCCCTTTTTGATGTTTGGCAAAACTCATTTAAGTTAGGTCTTTAAATATCACAACATGCTTTAAGTATAAGATACATGAACATGAGGCATATAAAGATGAGCATATGAATATAATCATTCATCATTTCATGT
This sequence comes from Boesenbergia rotunda, assembly GCA_024364735.1. Classification (NCBI taxonomy): domain Eukaryota; kingdom Viridiplantae; phylum Streptophyta; class Magnoliopsida; order Zingiberales; family Zingiberaceae; genus Boesenbergia; species Boesenbergia rotunda. Next base: position 97,962 of record JAGFNQ010000223.1, read on the forward strand.
AATCTAAAACACATAATCACGATTAAGAGCTAACTTAATCTATTTCTCCCCCTTTTTGACAAAAATCACAAAAGGGAGTGACAACACTCAAGCGAGGAATGAGTCATGAGATAAGTCAAGATAGACCCTAGTAATTCTCCTCCTTGGATAATGGAATCTACCATCCCTTGATAGACATGTACCCGTTAAAGGCTTGCTCCCCCTAAAGCCTTGCTCCCCTTGGATCATTGCACCAATAATGTCCTTGATTTATTTTGAAGGCAACAACAACAATTCTTAGCCATCAATACAGATTAAAAAAAATCCGAGCCTCTTCCCATAACGTAACAACGTTGCGTGTCAACTTGAATCCAATGACTCTCTTGACCAATCCTAGGGGCGTCAAAGAGGAGAAGTAGATCTAGGGTTTTAGGCGACCGGTCGAGTGCCCCTTTATATAGAAAATCGCCCGTCCAGTCGACTGGGATGGTCTCAGTCGACTGGCTCCAGTCGACTGGGGTATTCCCAGTCGACTGCCCTTCAGTTTTACTTGCGTACAGAGATCCCGGTCGACCTCCCAGTCGACCCCCAGTCGCCTGCCACCAGTCGACTGGTATCTGAGCCAGTCGACTGGTGGCTGAATTTCAGCCCTCTTTGGTGAATTTCAGAAATGTCGTAGAAATTCCAGAAAATTCAAAAAATCTTGAAATTTTGCAGACATCTTTCCTACACCATGTATGATCAAGGAAAAATAGTGCAACATAAAAATTCAAGATAGTTTAGGAGTTTGGTACAACCTCGAGAAGTAAACTTATTTGATACTCTTTGTACCAAACTCAAGATCTGATTTGAATTCTTATAGAGGTTGATTACACACTAACATGAATACACCCCAGAAATGGTTTTAAGCCATTTAAAATGTCCAACCATGATCGATGGGCAAGATATCCATATATTGAACATTTGCTTTCCCCATGGTTGGTATTTAACATTCAATATTGATACACATGATATTTCATCAACATGCCACAAGCACAAGTGAAATATGAGCATCATCCCCTAGCATCCCACAATATAGAAAAGTGAAAACACAATCAAGCCAACCTACAGTCCTTGTGAGATGTATTTAAGTGCCTCCATGCTAAGGGATCAAGTAATACTAAATTCCTAGAATTCCACAAAGCACATACCAAGTTCCCTCCGAAGTGTGGTGACTTCTTGGCATGCATCACACATCTTATCTTTGACAAACTTCACTTTAGGTAAGCCTTTTACCAATTCCATTTTAGCAACCTTGGCTATATTCTTCATGTTGGTGTGTCCAAGTCTTCTATGCCATAGCCATCCTTCATCTTCTTTTGACATGAAACACTCAATAGTTGGGTTAGAAGCATAAGAGAGATTTATGTAATAAAGATTTTGCCTCCTAAACCCTTCCAAGACAACATTTTTCAACCCTGATTGTCTAACCAAGCACTTATTGGTATGGAATTCTACTTGATACCCGGAATCAGATAATTGACTCACACTAAGCAAGTTAAACTCCATATCCTTGACTAGAAGAACTTTATGAATTGTGATAGTAGAAGATACCTCAATTGTACCTCTACCTATAATTTTGAACTTTCCACTATTTCCAAAGGACACCTTCCCTTTCTTTGTGTATTTGATTTTTGAAAACTTGCTCACATCCCCGGTCATGTGGCTTGAACATCCGTTATCCAAGATCCACATGCTTGTGTCCTTCTTTTCTTTTACCTAGACAACATAAAACACATCACTCTTAGGTACCCAAAGCTTTGAGACACTAACATTTTTGAGGTATTTCTTAGGCACCCATGCTTGTTTTACCTTGCCCTTAAGGTTTGAACCATTTGCATTTTTTACATCCTTCTTTCGAACCCACACTTGTTTCACATTACCCTTGACACCCTTTTTCTTGGATGATCCTTTTCTATTTACAAGGGAAATATAGGAGACTTCTTTATCTTTATATCCTAGCCCGGCCTTCCTATAGGCAACCCTTTGACTATTTAGGAGCAAGTCAAGTCCTTTTGATCCAATTGAGAATTTCTCTAAGCGCTTCTTTAGATCAACAACTTCCTCCTTTAATTTGATGTTCTCCTCATTCACTTTACTTACATCACATGATTCCTCTTTGTCCTCCTTAAGGGTCCTAATTTCTTCCTTTAGCCCCTTGACCTTAGTTTTTGACCTAACCAAAGCATTCATAAGATATGCAATAGTATCATAAAGAAATTTTTCTTTGGGAGAATCCATTACCTCATCTTCGCTAGATGATGATTCATCGCTACTTGAGTTCTATTCTTCGCTTGATGTGTCTTGATCACTTTGATGTGCCATTAATGCCATGTGCCTTGTGATGTGGCACAACTCCTCTTCATCATCCGATGATTCGCTACTTGAATTATCCCATTCGGCTTGAGCCACCATCACTTCTTTCTTTTTCTTCTCTTTCCTTTTGTGTTCTTTTTCTTCCTTCTTTTTCAACTCCGGGCAATTCGTCTTGATGTGCCCTTTCTTGTTGCACTCATAACACGTGACATTAGGATGGAATTAGAACTTTGGCTACTCTTACCTTTTGGGGATGTGAACATTTTCCTCACATCCCTTCTTGTAAATCTTTTGGATCTTCCCATCATCTTCTTCACATAATGTGCTACTTCTTTTGCGGACATTTCTTCCTCACTATCCGAGGAGTCTTGCTCGGATTCGGATGAGGACACCTCCTTCTTCTCCTTCTTCTTGCTCTTCTTCTCCTTCTTTTCTACAAATAGAGCAATGCCTTTTTCCTTGGAAGACAAGTTAGTTTGTTCATGTAGTTCGAATTCACAAAATAATTCATCAACTTTGACAATTGAAAGATCCCTAGACACCTTGTAAGCATCCACCATTGATTCCCATAAGGTAGTTCTAGGGAAAGCTTGAAGAACATACCTCACCAAATCTCGGTTCTCAACTTTCTCACCTATCACATGAAGACCGTTCACGATCTCCTTGAATCTTCCGTGCATTTGACTTATGGTCTCATGAGGCTTCATGGAGAAAGTTTGAAGTTGGCCGACAAGAAGATCCCTCTTGGCTCTTCTTGATTCACTTGACCCTTCATTCAACTCAATGAGCTTTTCCCAAAGCTCCTTTGCCGAGTTGAAAGGTCCAACCTTGTTTAGTTGTTCCTTTGACAATCCACATTGCAAAGTCATGATAGCCTTGGCGTTTGCTTGAGCCTCTTTTCTTATCTCTTTTGGCCACGCCTTGATCGGAAGAGTTTCTCCTTGTTCATTCGTTGGCTTCTCGAAACCTTCCACAATATTAAGCCAAGTTTCAAAGTCATTCATTAAGTAAAACTCCATCCTACCTTTCCAATAAGCAAAATCATTCCCGTCGAAGTAAGGTGGTCGTGTGGTGCTATATCCCTCTTGATGAGTCATTCTTTATGCTTTGTAGATTGTTAGATCTTCCCAAAGCTAACCAAGGCTCTGATACCACTTGTTAGGATCTTTGCCCTAGCTAGAGGGGGGTGAATATCTATCTTTCGATTTTTCTCTCCTACAAACACGTTAGCGGAAGCAATACAAATAGAAATATGAAGGTAGGAAAGAAATCAATACTAACTCACTGATTTTACTTGGTATCCACCTCTTCAAGGTAACTAATCCAAGGATCCACACACACCACACAAAACCCTTCACTATGAACTTCTCCTTCTCAAGATCACACTTGAAGGTGGAGAAACCCTAACACAATGATCTCCCTCCTCTTACAAATGAAATGAAAGCTTGGAGGAGGAGATTGAGAGAGTTGTGAAGCTTGGAGAACTCTAAAATGATCACACACTTCCTACCCAAGGAAAGCCCTACTTTTCTCCAAGATAAAACACTAGGTTTTATATCTTCGTCCGCGACTCCAGTCGACTGCTCACTTACCAGTCGACTGGTAGGCTTCAACGGCTACAAAATATGCAATGAGTGCCTCAGCCGCCTTCGCAACGGTCGACCTTCAGTCGACTGGTACAGGACCAGTCGACTGGAGCCAGTCGATTGGAACCAATTCCAGTCGACTGGCAGTCGACTGGTCGACCCTCCTTGGTCGACCCGATTCTCTGTGTGTTGTGGTCCCAGTCGACTGACAACTGACCAGTCGACTGATGAAGCTGAGAAATCACATTTCAGCTTCCCTTTTCATCCCTTAGTCTTGACTCACGCCTTCAAACACCTTCCACAAGCCTTGTGCCTCTCTTGGATGCTTCCGAGTCCACGACTCCTCATCCTTGCACTTGCTTGAAGTGTTTCCATCGGCTTCGTCATACTAAGTCTCCCTTTTGCCAAGAGGTCACACCTCCGGGACTTCCTTTGCCAAGACTCTCTTCTTGGACTTTCCTGCTTACTCAAAGCACACAAGTTAGAACACAAAACATTGTCTAACATAAACTTGTTTAGCCAAACATGAAAACCATAATTACTTGGAGCAAGATTGCACCAACAATCTCCCTCTTTTTGATGTTTGGCAAAACTCTTTTATGTTAGGTCTTTAAATATCACAACATGCTTTAAGTATAATGATACATGAACATGAGGCATATAAAGATGAGCATATGAATATAATCATGCAACATTTCATATAATCTAAAACACATAATCACGATTAAGAGCTAACTTAATCTATTTCTCCCCCTTTTTGACAAAAATCACAAAAGGGAGTGACAACACTCAAGCGAGGAATGAGTCATGAGATAAGTCAAGATAGACCCTAGTAATTCTCCTCCTTGGATAATGGAATCTACCATCCCTTGATAGACATGTACCCGTTAAAGGCTTGCTCCCCCTAAAGCCTTGCTCCCCTTGGATCATTGCACCAATAATGTCCTTGATTTATTTTGAAGGCAACAACAACAATTCTTAGACATCAATACAGATTAAAAAAAATCCGAGCCTCTTCCCATAACGTAACAACGTTGCGTGTCAACTTGAACCCAATGACTCTCTTGACCAATCCTAGGGGCGTCGAAGAGGAGAAGTAGATCTAGGGTTTTAGGCGACCGGTCGAGTGCCCCTTTATATAGAAAATCGCCCGTCCAGTCAACTGGGATGGTCTCAGTCGACTGGCTCCAGTCGACTGGGGTATTCCCAGTCGACTGCCCTTCAGTTTTTCTTGCGTACAGAGATCCCGGTCGACCTCCCAGTCGACCCCCAGTCGCCTGCCATCAGTCGACTGGTATCTGAGCCAGTCGACTGGTGGCTGAATTTCAGCCCTCTTTGGTGAATTTCAGAAATGTCGTAGAAATTCCAGAAAATTCAAAAAATCTTGAAATTTTGCAGACATCTTTCCTACACCATGTATGATCAAGGAAAAATAGTGCAACATAAAAATTCAAGATAGTTTAGGTGTTTGGTACAACCTTGAGAAGTGAACTTATTTGATACACTTTGTACCAATCTCAAGATCTGATTTGAATTCTTATAGAGGTTGATTACACACTAACATGAATACACCCCAGAAATGGTTTTAAGCCATTTAAAATGTCCAACCATGATCGATGGGCAAGATATCCATATATTGAACATTTGCTTTCCCCATGGTTGGTATTTAACATTCAATATTGATACACATGATATTTCATCAACATGCCACAAGCACAAGTGAAATATGAGCATCATCCCCTAGCATCCCACAATATAGCAAAGTGAAAACACAATCAAGCCAACCTACAGTCCTTGTGAGATGTATTTAAGTGCCTCCATGCTAAGGGATCAAGTAATACTAAATTCCTAGAATTCCACAAAGCACATACCAAGTTCCCTCCGAAGTGTGGTGACTTCTTGACATGCATCACACATCTTGTCTTTGACAAACTTCACTTTAGGTAAGCCTTTTACCAATTCCATTTTAGCAACCTTGGCTATATTCTTCATGTTGGTGTGTCCAAGTCTTCTATGCCATAGCCATCCTTCATCTTCTTTTGACATGAAACACTCAATAGATGGGTTAGAAGCATAAGAGAGATTTATGTAATAAAGATTTTGCCTCCTAAACCCTTCCAAGACAACATTTTTCAACCCTGATTGTCTAACCAAGCACTTATTGGTATGGAATTCTACTTGATACCCAGAATCACATATTTGACTCACACTAAGCAAGTTAAACTCCATATCCTTGACTAGAAGAACTTTATGAATTGTGATAGTAGAAGATACCTCAATTGTACCTCTACCTATAATTTTGAGCTTTCCACTATTTCCAAAGGACACCTTCCCTTTCTTTGTGTATTTGATTTTTGTAAACTTGCTCACATCCTCGGTCATGTGGCTTGAACATCCACTATCCAAGATCCACATGCTTGTGTCCTTCTTTTCTTTTACCTAGACAACATAAAACACATCACTCTTAGGTACCCAAAGGTTTGAGTCACTAACATTTTTGAGGTATTTCTTAGGCACCCATGCTTGTTTTACCTTGCCCTTAAGGTTTGAACCCTTTGCATTTTTTACATCCTTCTTTGGAACCCACACTTGTTTCACATTACCCTTGACACTCTTTTTCTTGGATGATCCTTTCCTATTTACAAGGGAAATATAGGAGACTTCTTTATCTTTATATCCTAGCCCGGCCTTCCTATAGGCAACCCTTTGACTATTTAGGAGCAAGTCAAGTCCTTTTGATCCAATTGAGAATTTCTCTAAGCGGTTCTTTAGATCAACAACTTCCTCCTTTAATTTGATGTTCTCCTCATTCACTTTACTTATATCACATGATTCCTCTTTGTCCTCCTTAAGGGTCCTAATTTCTTCCTTTAGCCCCTTGATCTTAGTTTTTGACCTAACCAAAGCATTCTTAAGATATGCAATAGTATCATAAAGAAATTTTTCTTTGGGAGAATCCATTACCTCATCTTCGCTAGATGATGATTCATCGCTACTTGAGTTCTCTTCTTCGCTTGATGTGTCTTGATCACTTTGATGTGCCATTAATGCCATGTGCCTTGTGATGTGGCACAACTCCTCTTCATCATCCGATGATTCGCTACTTAAATTGTCCCATTCGGCTTGAGCCACCATCACTTCTTTCTTTTTCTTCTCTTTCCTTTTGTGTTCTTTTTCTTCCTTCTTTTTCAACTCCGGGCAATTCGTCTTGATGTGCCCTTTCTTGTTGCACTCATAACACGTGACATAAGGAATGGAATTAGAAATTTGACTACTCTTACCTTTTGGGGATGTGAACATTTTCCTCACATCCCTTCTTGTAAATCTTTTGGATCTTCCCATCATCTTCTTCACATAATGTGCTACTTCTTTTGCGGACATTTCTTCCTCACTATCCGAGGAGTCTTGCTCGGATTCGGATGAGGACACCTCCTTCTTCTCCTTCTTCTTGCTCTTCTTCTCCTTCTTTTCTACAAATAGAGCAATGCCTTTTTCCTTGGAAGACAAGTTAGTTTGTTCATGTAGTTCGAATTCACAAAATAATTCATCAACTTTGACAATTGAAAGATCCCTAGACACCTTGTAAGCATCCACCATTGATGCCCATAAGGTAGTTCTAGGGAAAGCTTGAAGAACATACCTCACCAAATCTCGGTTCTCAACTTTCTCACCTATCACATGAAGACCGTTCACGATCTCCTTGAATCTTCCGTGCATTTGACTTACGGTCTCATGAGGCTTTATGGAGAAAGTTTGAAGTTGGCCGACAAGAAGATCCCTCTTGGCTCTTCTTGATTCACTTGACCCTTCATTCAACTCAATGAGCTTTTCCCAAAGCTCCTTTGCCGAGTTGAAAGGTCCAACCTTGTTTAGTTGTTCCTTTGACAATCCACATTGCAAAGTCGTGATAGCCTTGGCGTTTGCTTGAGCCTCTTTTCTTATCTCTTTTGGCCACGCCTTGATCGGAAGAGTTTCTCCTTGTTCATTCGTTGGCTTCTCGAAACCTTCCACAATATTAAGCCAAGTTTCAAAGTCATTCATTAAGTAAAACTCCATCCTACCTTTCCAATAAGCAAAATCATTCCCGTCGAAGTAAGGTGGTCGTGTGGTGCTATATCCCTCTTGATGTAACGCCCCAAAATTTCCATTTTTAGTTCTTAAAGTCCTTAGAATTATTTAGAAATGGTTTAGAAATATTCTAGATATTTTTAGGATTTTTTAGAGTATTTTTATGGAATTTTCCGATTCCGTTTGGTATTTTTGGAAAAAGAAAAAGAAAAAAAAAAGGAAAAATGGAAAAAAACCAATTAAGTGCAGCGGGTGGATCGAACCCGCGTCCACCGCGAGACCACACAAGAGCGCAACCGGCTGGGCTAGGGTATCAAGGACAGAAAAGGAAGGAGAGACATGTATTTAAGTTGTAGTTAGGTCAATCCGCCCCATAAGTATAAATAGATAATTAAAGAGAGAAGTTTTATTTTCTCTCAAACCCTCTCCCTCTCCCAAGGTTGCGCCGACCCCTCTCCCTCTCCTCCATTGTGCGCACGCCACACCAAGGCCTAGAGGGCCGGCCAAGGCTTTTCTCCAAGAGATCTTCCAATATTTGGAATCCCCGCGACGAGAGGAACGCGTAGGCGCGAAGAATTCTCCGAGATCTCAAGTTTCTTTCGAGCTCTAGACGTTAATCTTGGTTGTAAGTCCAAAATATCAATGTAAGTACTGCTCACCTGCAGTAAGAGGCGGTTTTTCCGCGAGAATTTCCTTTAAAAGTTTTTAAAAGAGATATTTCCTTGTTGTTTGAGTTTTTGCATGTGATCTTAGTTCATTATATGCTTATATATGTTGATTAATACCCTATGTGAGTTTAGGGTCCATGAAAAGCTATGAGAAAGAAAAGAAAGATAAAGATAAGAAAAGA
>JAGFNQ010000224.1:0-96671 GCA_024364735.1 Boesenbergia rotunda
GTAGAATAGAATCATTCGGTTTTTGATTTTTGATTTTAAATTAATCTTAAAATGTCTATTAAAATGTTTTTTATTTAACTTGAAAAAGTTTCTTTTAAAATTTTTTCTTTAGTCAAAAAACTACCCCCTTCAAAACTAGGGCCTCTTTTCGAAATGGACTTAGCCTAGGCTCTAACCCTAGAATTGCATGCACCTATAGATCTAGAAGCCAGCATCTCACAAGCACCTTAGGGTACTTTTGATTGATAACCTAGAAAGGGTTTGAGATGCTTAGGTCTTTGCCTCAATTCAAGATGCTTTAAGTCAGTGCATCGGCAACAATTGGGGCACTAAATGAACAGCAATCAGGTCAAGTGTCAAGTTTAGACAATCTAACTTGAACAATGCACTTAACTTGACTAACTCTAGCAAAAGCTACTGTTTATAACAGTTAGTAAGTAGCTAAATGAGTTAGACAGGTCCCTAAAAGATTTAACCAGACTTAGGTCCTAGCTCAAGTCAGTACAGCAAATGCTTTATTATTGCAAATATCTTTTTGTGCATTTTTTTTTGATATATGTCAAAGGGGGAGAGTTGGAAAGGAAACAGGGAAACAGGGAACAAAAATGTTTTTTCCAAAATTTCTAACTCTGAAAGCTCAATTTTCTTAAAATTCTTTTTGCTCTGAATTGCTATTAATTTTCTTTTCTCTGAAAAGCTTTTTTAAAAGTCTGAAATTTTTTTTACCAAATCCTGAAAATTTTCTAAGTCTGAAAAAGTTTTCCAAGTCTCAATTTTTTTTAAACAAGAGTTTTCAAAAACTGAAAAAGTCTAAAGTTTAAAAAGTTTTCCTGAAACTCAAAATTTGCTAAAATGTGAAAACTTCTTCAAACCTAGAACATTTTTCTTGAAAAACTCAGCCAATACTTAAAAAGTTTTTTCGATAATAAAATTTTCTAAGTATTTAAACTAAAACCACCTACTTTTGAAAAACCTAGGGGGAGATTACTTCCAGGGGGAAGGAATCCAACTTAGGATTTCAATTTCAGCAATTTTTCCCTTAACCTTTTGAACTAGGTTGCCATATATCAAAAAGGGGGAGATTGTTGGTGCAGATTGCACCCAAGTCAAACCTGTGTTTTGATATTGACAAAAGGGTTCAAAAGTTAAGGGTTCATTGGTGCCTAACAAGTTTCTTGAGTGTACAGGAAAAGCCCTAGCGAAGGAATGATAGGCACTGGCGAAGGACTGCCAGACTGGACAAAGTCCTAGCGAAGGAATGCTAGGCACTGGCGAAGGACTGCCAGAATGGACAAAGCCCTAGCAAAGGAATGCTAGGCACTGGCGAAGGGCTGCTAGAAGTAAAGACCTAGCGAAGGGCTCCTAGGCACCAAGCGAAAGGCAGCTTGGTACCTCAAGACCTGGCGAAGGACTGCCGGGCAAAAGTCCAACTGGAGGATCCGGTTGGCACCAGGTAAAACTCTCCCGAGAGGAGTAGGTGAGGACGCGTTCCCCTTGAGGGAACATTAGGCGTCGGTTCGACCTAGGGCTCCATTTTGGAGACCAAAGTCAGAACCAAGACAGCTAAGGCTGTATAAAATTATTGTTTTGTTGTGTTTTGGACTAACCCTTGATGCAGGACCAAAGGGACGTGTGTCTGCAACTCAGAGAGCCTCAAAGGAGTGAGACAACAGCTGAGTAAGGCGCCCTAAGTGTCCAGGGCGCCCTCAAGGTGAACCAGAACCAAACGAAGCAAATGGGCTTCAGCTGCTTACTGGGCAAGGCGCCCTCAGCAGCGAAGGCGCCTTCGTCAGTGAAGGCGCCTTCAGCAGCCAAGGCGCCTCCAGCTCTCTCTCTGCGAAGCCTCAGCTCTATCCACAGCCGAGTCTTCTGCGCGGAAAAAGTCAACCAAGGCGCCCTCTGCGACTAGGGTGCCCCAGAGGTCAAACCTCATCCCTATTCTGGTGCGATAAGGCTTGACCGAGCGAAGCACGGATCGGGAGACACGTGGCAGGGCGCCCTCGACGACCAGGGCGCCCCTAGGTGCTATAAATAGCACCCCTCGACCCCGAGCTTCAACACCGCTTTCATTCAACGCTTCCAAACGCTCTGACGACTACGCTCTGCTCCAGGAACTTCCCAACTCAAGTCCGTAGCGTCATCGACCTCCCGCTGCACCGAAACTCGATCTACAACCGGGAGTTGGTAAAACAGAGTGTAACTTTCTATTTACAGTCATTTTTGTAATCTTACTCTGTAACCGTTTTGCGCATTATAGAATTGCCCAAAGTAAACGGTCAACGACCGTGGGCCTTGGAGTAGGAGTCGACCCAGGCTCCGAACCAAGTAAACTACTGGTGTTTGCGTTGTTTGATTTTATTCCGCTGCGTAACTGCTCTTTCTTTTAAATCCGAACATTTTCCGATATTCACCCCCCCTCTATCGGTCTTTCTCGATCCAACAAAAAGAAGTGGAGTCCACCCTTTGGCACCGGAGGCTAGCACATGTTAACATGAAGAACATCCGGAAGTTGGCCAACAAGGGATTAGTTCGTGGCTTACCAAGCATCAAGTAAGAAAAGGATAAACTTTGTGATGCATGTCAAATGGGTAAGCAAACAAAATCTGCACATAAAGGTAAAAGCGTCGTAAGTACATCTACTGCTTTAGATTTACTTCACATGGATCTATTTGATTGTAGCACTATCATATCATTGAATGGAAGTAGATATTGCTTTGTTATCATTGATAACTTTACTAGATATACATGGACTTATTTTCTAAAATATACGGACCAAACTTTAGATGATTTCATTTCTTTTTGTAGAAGAGTTGAAAATGAAAAATCATCAACTATTAAGACAATTAGAAGTGATCATGGAGGTGAATTTCAAAACCAACGATTTTTAGAATTTTGTCAAGATAGAGGGTATAGACATGAGTTCTCCACTCCTAGAACACCACAATAAAATGGTATTGTAGAGAGGAAGAACCGTGTTTTACAAGAGGTTGCACGAAGCATGCTTAATGAGTACTCACTACCGAGTTACTTATGGGCCGAAGCTGTAAATACAGCTTGCTATGTGCAAAATCGAGTCCTCATCCATAGGTTTTTAGGAAAGACTCCCCATGAACTTTGGTTTGGGAAACCACCTACGGTTAAACACCTTAGGGTGTTTGGTTGTAAGGTGTTCATCCTAAACACCAAGGATCACCTTGGAAAGTTCACGGCAAAAGCTGATGAAGGGATACTAGTCGGGTATTCTCTAGTTAGCAAAGCCTACTGAGTCTATAATAAGAAGTCTAGATTAGTTGAAGAATCTTCTGATGTTGTCATTGAAGAAATTCCAAAAGTCAATGGTCAATCAGAAGATGAGGTTCAACTCGAACTTAGGAGACTAAGTTTGAATGAGAGTCCAAATGTTGTTGATGGTGATGAATCCGATGACGGTGAGCCTAGACAATCCATAGACCAGCCGGATCCTGAGGCTGAGCTTGTGTCTAGTGAACCCATTCAAGAAGTACCACCAACACCTAGGCAAACTAGATTAGTCTCTAGTCATCCCCAAGATCAAATTGTTGGAGATATCCATCATAGGGTTAGAACTAGATCATACTTTAGGAATGAGGCTAATGAAGTTACTTTAATTTCCGAAATTGAACCTAGAAAAATTGATGAAGCATTAAATGATCCTGATTGGATCATTGCAATGCAAGATGAACTAGGTCAATTCGAAAGGAGTCAAGTTTGGGACTTAGTCCCTAGACCTAAGAAGACCACCATCATTGGAACCAAATGGGTCTTCAAAAATAAATTGAACCATAAGGGAGAAATCATTAGAAACAAGGCACGCTTAGTAGCCAAGGGCTATAATCAAGTTGAAGGTCTTGATTATGATGAGACCTATGCTCCCGTGGCACGATTAGAGTCCATCCGATTGATGCTAGTATTTGCATCACATCGAGGTTTCAAATTATAACAAATGGATGTCAAATCCGCCTTTCTAAATAGTTTGATTAGAGAAGAGGTCTACGTTGAACAACCTCCGGGGTTTGAGAGTACCGAATTCCCAAACCACATGTTCAAGCTCAAAAAGGCACTTTATGGTCTTAAACAAGCAACCCGAGCTTGGTACGAGCGGTTGTCGACATTCCTAATTGAGAAGAGCTTCGTTAGAGGCCAAATAGACCCTACACTATTTCTATGTAGAGATGGTGACAATATTTTTGTGGCCCAAGTATATGTCGATGACATAATTTGTGGCTCAAATAACAAGGGCTATTTAAATGAATTCATTGGACATATGGAAAGTGAATTTGAAATGAGTCTAGTGGGAGAGTTGACTTTCTTCCTTGGACTTGAAATCAAACAAACCCGAGATGGGATCTATGTGCACCAATCGAAATACACACAAGAAATGCTCCGTAAATTCAATATGAGTGATTCAAAAGAGATAACCACTCCCATGGCTACAAACACAAGATTAGACAATGATGAGAGTGGTAAACCTGTTGATTTGACTCAATATCAGAGCTTGATAGGTAGTTTGCTATACCTCACAGCTAGTCGACCTGATATTCTTTTCGCTATGGGTATGTGCGCTAGGTATCAAGTTTATGTCAAGGAATCTCACTTAATCGCTGTTAAGAGGATTTTGAGATATCTTAAAGGCACAATTGGAGTCGGTCTTTGGTACCCCGTACCGAATCTTTTGATTTAATTGGCTATACCGATTCTGACTACGCTGGATGTAAGTTGGATCGGAAAAGCACAAGTGGGGGCTGCCAATTTCTAGGATCATCTTTAGTTAGTTGGTCAAGTCGGAAGCACATTGTGTTGCTCTCTCCACGACCGAGGCAGAATATATCGCCATGAGAGAGAGTGTATCACAATTGTTGTGGATGATTCACACTCTAGAGGACTATGGATTGAGTTATAAAAGTGTGCAAGTGTTGTGTGACAACATTAGCACAATTAATCTAACCAAGAATCCAGTCCATCATTCTAGGACCAAACATATTGAAGTGCATCACTACTTCATTAGGGATCATGTTGCTAGGGGAGATATTGTATTCTCACATGTAGAGTCCAAGTTAAACCTCGCTGACATTTTCACTAAGCCACTCCCCGAAAATGAGTTTAGTTTCTTAAGAAGGGAGTTGGGAATGTGTCGCGCTTCATAGTTTTCAAAATGCATTCAAAACCCTTCATGATAAGTTCTAATTGTTGGGAAACAATTGGGTAACTTTGGGGACATCTCACACAAACTATAAGGTTTACCAAAACGTTTTTGTTTGCTAGATATGGGGTGAGATGCTAGGATCAACTCAATTTCTCAAATTGTCAATACATCCCTTGAGAAATTAAGTTGACGAGATAAAAATCACTTCGGTGACTAAGTATGGGGAAAACCAATGCATAACACATGTGTATTTGGCTCCATGATCATACTTGGACATTCCAATCAAGGAAACTTGATTGGAAACTTGAATTTGGCACAACCTTGATTGAATGATTGTTGATTGAGTTTGACTCCACTTGGATGGAGCAAAGTGTTTGTTCAAGCCATAAGGACCTTGGATCCTTGTTTAGGGATCAATTATAGTCAGGGGATCACTTCCAAGATCAACATTTTCCATCAGATTCCCTCAAAAATTGTGTAAATGTCTAAAACTGAAAGTTTCAGATCGTATATGGGAGTATCAGGAACCCTGATCGGTCACTGGACCGATCAGGAGTAGGGCTGATCGGTCCTCGGACCGATCTGGCTCCCTCCTGCGTTGATCGGTCCACAGACCGATCAGAGGGGTCGGTAGAGACTTTGCTGATTTTTGTCCAACCATTCTGTGCTAGCCTGGATCGGTCCCCGGACCGATCTGGCACCTTGTCGTGATCAGTCCAGAGACCGATCAGGAGGGCTTCTCGAATATCATCCAACCCTACTGATCGCTTCCTGATCGATCATCCGATCGATCAGGAGCCTGCCTGATCGGTCACCTGACCGATCAGGACCAGGCCAGTCCGATCAGGCCATAGCCTGATCGGTCTGGGAACTCTCAGATCGAACGGTGATCCGTTCAATCGCATTAAAGTCTGGTTGGTGGACCGATCCACCAACCAATTAACTCCTCCAAAACCTCTCATTGCCGAACCCTAGCGCCGAAAACTCCCTCTTGCGCCTCTTCAACCTGCGTGAGAGCCTTCCTTGCGTCTCCTTCTTCCTCTTTCGAGTGAGCTGTTGTGCGCGTGCATGTGATCCAGAGAAGGGTTCCTACGAGCTCTTCCTACTTCCTACGAGTTTCTCTCTCGGTGAAGGGGTTTGCGTTCATTTCTTGCGCCGAGAGCTTCTCCTGCGCAAGCTTCTTCTTCCAACTTTCAAGATCATCTTAGATCACCATCAATGGCACCAAAGTGAGTTTTTGGTTTAGTTTTCCTTGCAGATTAGTTCATAGTGTCTGTATTTGCACTAATCATGGTCTATTTTTGTTCTTATGTTGTGTCGTGACCTCCTGTTTTGGCCGTGACCCATCTTTGTCGTGACCTCCTATTTTGATCAATTCTACCTTATGCTTACTTGATTATTTCTCCTATGATTGTATCTTGTGTCATGATTCCCTTTCTGTGATTATATTCTTGCTATGATCTATTCCAATCTTTAGAAAAACATCTAAGGGAAAGGAACAAATAGAGGGTAGCTCGAGGAGCAAAACCCCTTCCTCATCAACACCCTCCCAAAGGCCACAGCCTTCCTCCAGTTCCCGATTCCCCAATGCTGCCTGCGAGCAGGCTTTTCAATCCCAGACTTTCAAATTACTCTCCTGTCGATCGATTGATGTTCCATTTCTGACCGAACACTGCCCTTCTATCACGGAAATAGTCACTTTTTACAACCTGGGCTTCCTTCTTTCCTTAGAACGGACCATAAATTATGATCTTGTATCGGAGTTTTACAACAATCTGCAGCAGGGAACTCAAGGGGGCTTTGAGTTCACTACTCGGGTCGCCAAGAGGAACCTTGATTTCTCCTATGACATTCTTGCGGAGTATCTGGGTGGTCGCCGATCACCCAACCTGTATTCGACCTATCCCGATCTTCCTGATCCCCTATTGGCTCCTTTTGCGGATGTTACTCCTGATGGCATCTATCAGTATTTCTTCGGTCATCCCCGCATAGCCGGTCTCGATGAGTTGGGTCCTGATTTTCCTACCTTTGCAGCACTTCGTCTCTCTCCCACTGATTACATCTTGTTCAAGATTATCACAAATTGTATCCTACCGATCACTTCAAAACCTTTAACTGAGATCCGACCCTATCACTGCCTTATGCTCTACGGCATGCACCGCCGAATGGATTTTGATATCATGGAAAGTATTTTTCAATCCATCTTATCTTATAGAGAGCCGAGCCGCCTCACAGTCTACATGCCATTTGGTCATGTCATCACCGATTGGCTTATGTCAGTAGGTGTTGATGTCACCAAAGGCAGGACAGTGCCTATGGTCTGACAGGATTGTCGGCTTGGCCGGCGGGCATTTGTCAAGTCCGACATCATTATTCGAGAGCACGATCGGGCCTTGGTTTGGAAGGATGGGAGAGGACTCGGTGACCTACCTGGGGGAGGACCACATTTTCAGGCGCCAGCCGATGCTGCTGCACCTCATAAGGCTCCTGCTGCTGCTGCTGCTGATTACTACGATGAGCCCGAGCCGGATCTGCGCTGGCAGCTGTCAGAGCTGAACCTGACCATCCAGCATGATTTCCATCTGTGGGAGATTTATCGCAAGGAGGTCCGCTCACAGTTCCGATCCATTGATCGCCGACTGACCTCAGTGGAGTCTGATGTTTCCGGGGTCCGCTCGCTGCAGCAAACTTGGTACAATGAGTGGCGTCGCCACACATTTCCTGGAGATGTGCCCTCAGGTAGTGTTGCACCTGGGTCCTTTGCTGCTGATGATGACACGTTGGACGACCCTATGCAGGCTGACCCCCCCCCCCCCCACTGACGATTGACTGTGCTATGTGCTTGTTTGGTGATTTCAGACTATTTGACGGATCTGTCCGTCCTGACTTTTGCCTGTTATGGCGTGATGTTGACTTTGATGCGTGGATATGCATCTACTTGTTTGTCTGGATTATTGTTTATGTGCTTGACTATGACTAGATGATGCGATATGATGCATCTGATACTTTGCATGTATTTTATATTTGCCCTATCATGTTTAGGATGTTAGCTTATATGTGCTCACATGATTACTATCTGCCTGTATGCCTCATTCTATATTATTATGCATGCTTATGATTTTGCTTATGATGCCTTGCCCATATGATACATATGTTTGTGTTACCATGCCCTACTCTTGTCATATGTATTCATATGTTTATCAAAACAACTCATTTAAATCTTTATTGTTTTGGGATACCCCTAGGGTTGAGGGGGAGTATGGTTAAACTTAACAGCCCCTCTAGACCCTTTTCGGTGTTCGACAAAGGGGGAGAGTGTTGGTTGGTTAAGTTTAGGATGATTATATTGTAGGGGGAGGATCTTGATTTCCCTATGATTCTGAAAGTTGAGAAATTGATTAAGAATCCCTAAACATAAAATTAGATTGTCAAACAACAAAAAAGGGGAGATTGTTGATGCAGTCTAACCCTGATTGTTGTTTTGGTGTTGACATCGATTTTAGTTTAGGTTGATGATTATGATTATGGTTAAGTCCTGATCGGGGATTAGGCATGTTATGAAAAATCCTAGCTTGGAGGGCTAGGTGTTGGAAAATCCTAACCTGGAGGGTTAGGTATGGAAAATCCTAGCATGGAGGGCTAGGTGTTGAAAAGTCCTAATT
Source organism: Boesenbergia rotunda (assembly GCA_024364735.1). Classification (NCBI taxonomy): domain Eukaryota; kingdom Viridiplantae; phylum Streptophyta; class Magnoliopsida; order Zingiberales; family Zingiberaceae; genus Boesenbergia; species Boesenbergia rotunda. Next base: position 8,824 of record JAGFNQ010000224.1, read on the forward strand.
CGGAAGGGTTGGGTGAAAATTCCTAGCTTGGAGGGCTAGGTGAAAAGTCCTAACTTGGAGGGTTAGGTGAAAAGTCCCAACTTGGAGGGTTAGGTGAAAAATCCTGGCTTGGAGGGTCAGGTCCTAGCTTGGAGGGCTAGGTGTGGAAAAGTCCTAACTCGGAAGGTTGGGTGAAAAGTCCTAGCTTGGAGGGCTAGGTGAAAAGTCCTAACTTGGAGGGTTAGGTGAAAAGTCCCAACTGGATGGTTAGGTGAAAAATCCTGGTTTGGAGGGTCAGGTCCTAGCTTGGAGGGCTAGGTTGGATGAAACCCTAGCTCGGAGGGCTAGGTTAGAGCCCCTCGATCGGTCTGGTGACCGATCAGGGAGTTGGCACGGTGCTCCTTCGTGGATCGGTCTGGTGACCGATGATGCCCTCAGATTAGGTGTCACGAAAGTGTGGGTCTCAAAATTTAGAATATTTGTAAGCTGGAAACCCTTTTTGCAATCAAAGAATAAAAACGTAGTAAAGGGGCCACAGGTCGTATTTTTCCTAGGGCTAGTTGAGGTTGTTTGATTCGAGCTTGAGTTTATGTGTCGTTGATATTTTTGGGTTTCAAATAAAATCTGGGTTTGGATTGCAAATAGAAATGAAAATGCAATGAGAGGTAGAGAAACTTAACTATGGAACTTAACCAATGGAACTTAATGAACCAATGTAACTCAGCCGAAGTTGTAAAACAGATCTGATAGCACATCCAAATCAAATGCAAAGCTATCTAAAAACAGTCCAATACAAAACCAATGCCAAAACCCTACTTGATACAAGCTGTGGGCAAGTAAATCAAGACAACTTATGTGCCAAAAGTCTAAAACTAGATGCAGAGATTTTTACTGATCAATTCCGAGATATTAACTGCAGGAAGGAATATAGAATTGCAGAACAAACCGAACGTAGAACAATCTATCAAGTTCACAAATCTAATGGTCAAGGAAAAATTCAGCAAACACTGTTTTCTGGATACACAATTTCAGAAACTAGTGACTGGATACACATGGAAAGAACATTGAATTTCAGAGACAAGTCGATGCAGAATTGAATTCAGGATTGTAGTAACTAAATGCAGAGATACAACGTCAAATTGAATTTAGAGCTGAACAAAACGCTTAGATCATGTACACAAGTCTAATGCCCAGAAATGATTCAGAAAAAGTCTAAACTCACTGATACCAAGTTCAGAAATAACAAGCATGCAGTGTTAAGTTGTTGCTTGATACAAAAACAGATCCACACTGATCTAAAGCAACTGATGTGCAGCAATGTATCAATTTCAGAAACGTTAAAGCTGAAACAATGTGCAGAAATGCATGTACACTTCAGATGCAGAACAAACGATCAAGGCAAGCTGAGTTCGAGTCCCTCGTCTAAGTTCAGAAAAGTTTGAAGAAGAACCCACGATTACTTGGCACAAATTCAGAAATTAGCAGCTGACTTGCAGGAATAACATTGACTAGCATAAATAGGCAGCTAACTTGCAAAAATGTGAATCAAGTTGCAACAAAACTGATACGCATGAAGTTATCTTAACTGCTATATGAATGAAACACGTTGCAATGTAATGATCAGAAAAAAAACACAGTTCAGAATAAATTCAGAAACAAACTCAGTGCAAGGATGAATGCTGATCTCAGATTTCGAATGTAGGAATTCAGATAAACTGAAAACAAAATTCAGTAATGAAAACAGCCATTAAACGCAAAACAACAAAGCAAATTGGAATCGAGTGCACAATTCTAGTTTCCAAATAAGATTCAGAAGAGCTAGTGATTGATTAACATGAATTAAGAAACTATAAACTGAAACGTTGCAAGACTAAAACTGAAACTGAATAGCTGACAAAATCTGATACGCAAGCTCTAAGTGTAAACAAACTGAAATTAAATCTAAGAGTTCACTAAACAAGCTTCCTAGTTAATTACTTGCAGAATTGAAACTTAATTAAACAAAAACAATTAAGAAAACGAAGTTAACTAATCTGATGCAAAGACAGTAACAGAACAAAGTGCAGAAATGGAGATTACAGCTAAAACTCGAAATTGCAATAAGAAATCTAAGCCTCAATCCTTCCCTAGCTCAAATCCTCCTTGTTCGTCACGCAAGGGCAAGCCTCGAACCCATAAGCTCCACAAATCGATGGAAAACAGCCTCTGCGATTCAAATCCAGCTCATCTCTGCTCAAATTCCTTCAACCCATCCAATTCCTTCAACCCAGCTGCGATGATGATTTGGGATTGATCCGAGCACTTCAGGGAACCCCTCTGAACTACTCAGGTGGATGAAATGATGCACAGCCGATGTTGACGAAATCAGATGGCAGAGCTACGGAGACCTCACGAGGCTCTGTTCTTGGGCAGAATTCGAGCTGGAACTTCACCGAGAAACCTTCCCAATGACCTAGGATTCGATCTAAACAAAGAATTGAGGGGTCGCGCCACTTGGATTGAAGAACTAGCTGCAGAAAATGCGATGAAAAATGAAGAAGAAAGCTTGCGGCGAGAAGACGCGACGAAGCTTAAAGCTGTGGAAAATTTGATTAAGTACTTAATAATGGACGACCCAGATTGATTTGAGGAAATCCAACGGCTGATCTTCATCCGATCTGACCCAAACTTTGATGATGTTGATCAAGGGCCAGGATCTGCATCGTGGTAGCTCGGATCCTCCAGATGTGCAACGGACGGTCCAAATCAACCTAATCTTTGAATGGACGATCTAGAACCCTCTGAGCTTGATCCAACGGTTGAATAAGCTCTGATTGAGATGAAACCTTCAGATCTTGATCAGAGTGCTTGATCAGCCCTAACCCTAGATTGGATTGCTTCAGATGGTCCCAGATGGCTCAGATCTAGCCGCTTTTGAATCGGACGACCCAGATTAATCTGAAGCTTGATAACTCGATTTGGGTCCTCTTCCAACTCAAGTTTGACCCAGTATGCCCTAGGTCCATGATCCTTCATGCCTACAAAAAATAGATCAAAAATTTAGTGGCCAAATAATTCAAATATGTACAAATTTGTAATTTAGTCCAAAATAGCAATAATTTCTAGAACCTAGGGTAAATTCACAATTAAGCAAGAAAAATATGGGTCAAACTTGGATTTTAGCAACTAAAATAATCAATAAAATGGTACTTATCAACTCCCCCACACTTAAGCTTGAGCGTCTCGCGAAACTACTAAGTATGTATCTTCTAGATTTTCTTAAGCATAATTAGAAGTACATGAAAAGAAATTACCTAGGGTCGTAAATTCTCATAAATCTAAGCTCTATGGATTAGTATCTTGTTCTTAAATCAACAACTTAGCATTTTCATCCTTCATGAGTCATTGAGATGAATTTAACTCACTAGCCTTTCAAGGGAAGTTTTGGTGGCTCTCTCCTTAAGTTCTAAGTTGATGATGGAAGTAGAGATCACTCAAACACACATGCTTCTTGCACTACCATAGGCTTGCTTATTATCTACTCTCCACCATTATTCATGATTAGGATCAACATCTATAAAAACAAGTGAAAATCGTAGAGCATGGTAAAAATGAAGTGAAAGCCAAGGAAATAGAAAATTGATGGAGTGGAAGACTTGTTTGCTCAAGAATGTTTCCAATGTGCTTTGCCCCTCTTTACAATCCTCTAGTGATATAAAAAATGTGGTGAAGTCAAATTTGAATAATGCCTTTGATTTGGATGAAAAAACCTTCCTTGACTTCCTTGTGCCGACTTCCTCAATTGCGTGCCATTTGGGTCTCTTCTTTTTTTTTCTCTCTTGGTCAGCTGCTACTTCATATTTTTAATCTTCATTCCGTTCATTCATGATGTGCTCAGCTCCCCAAGTCCTTCTCAAAATCAGTCCAATCCATCCTATCAATCAAATGGTAGTGGCGAATTCCAATGACCCAAAATAAGAACATCGCTTCACAATTTTTCTTCAAACAGTTTTCTTCTCTTTTTTTTCTCAAGTCTTCTCATGGAGTACATTCAGATCAGATTTAAATCAGAGAACGTAATACATCAAGTAATATAGATGCTCCACATACAATCCTCACTAAACAACTCTTGTCACTCACTCTTGATACAAATCCTTTATAAGTTGGCACACTCCTTTAATTTTTCTTTTTCCTTCTGTTTTGAGTCCAACATCCTTCACTTGAAATCTGCTCCCCAAGAGACTGAATTCAGCCAAAAACTATCATGCATGTTCTGCTACGCATTTGATACCAAACTGAATTAGGGAGCATGAATTCAGCTTGAAGTTGATACCAAACTGCAATTCAGAAATTACCTACGGTTTTGTTCAGCTGCAATTCAGAATTTCGGATTTAGTATAGCTGTAGTCCAAAGCAATTTGAATTCTTCCCTTTTGTTTGTTGCTGCAGTCAATTAGTTCCTGCATTTCTTTTACAGCTTCAAAATTTTTGTCCAGCTTCACTACAACTTTTTCCTTTCTCTGTTTTTCATCAGATTCCAAACTTTCCCTTGCAATGCAGTCCAATTTTTTTTAGTTTCAGCTTTTTGATCAGCCTTTATTCAGACATTCTGATTTTGTACAGCTGAGATTCAGCTTCTAACATGTTGTTTCTGAAATTACAGCCAATGTATAGCTGCAATTCTGCTATTGCGTGCCAATTTAAACTTTGGCACAACTTTTTCTTCCTTGATTTCAGATCTGTCCAGCTACAATTCAGCATTAAGCAAGATGTGTCTGATTTCTAAACAAAGAGCAGCTGCAAGTCCAATGCATTCTGATCAAAACATGCTATCCAAAGAGTCTACTTCTTCTTGGCACAGACTTGTTGTTTGTTCTTTCTTTCTATTTTTTTTTTCTTTTCTTTCAGCTGAATTCTTCTTGGCACAACATTGCTTAGATCTTCAATTTATTGCTTGACTTCTTCCGGAATTTGGCTTCAATTGGATGTTTGCGTGTCACTTAGACTTTGGCACACAAATTCTTCTTCTTCAACCGAATTGAGCTTGGCACATGTAATTGCAAAAAAAAAAAAAAATTCTTGAAATGCCTCTTTGATACCAAATCTTTCCAAAACACTAGTCACTCCCCCACACTTAAATCTTTGTCCGTCTCGGGCAAAGTAGCATTAAGAAACATCCCAAACAAACAAGTCCATAGAAAAATGGGGTTAGAGTAGGAGATAAGTAAAGAAAAATAGAATAAACATGATTAGTGCTAAAAATTGATGTGGAAAGGAAAACAAATGGATTAACCTTTATAGATGTGATCCGATCATTGAAATATGGTTTTGAAAGAACCTAAGCAAGTTCTAGAGTACAATAACATATGTGTGTCACAAATATAAGGCTAATTCTCACTAGGCAAAAATAATTCATCTCAAGTCCTCAATTAAGATTGTATAACCAAGTAGTACTCAAGCATCCAAGATTTCATCCATTAGCTCAAACCCTAAGTTTTAACAACCAAATTTAATTTATTTTCCAAGAGATTCTAAAATGCTATGGAGATAACCTAGAGGGATACATTTATTCCTAATCATGCAAGAAATAAATTTCCAAGAAAACGAAAATGGGATCTACAATGACTCCTAGTCATTCTACTCTACTCATGCATTTATTAGCAAGAACTCAATTTAAAAGAAAATTCTAGAAGTCATAAAAGTGAAGGAAAATGCAAGAAAGAACAAACTCCCCTTTATTTCTGGTGGATGGAGTCTATCAAGAAGTAGCCTCCATCGTGGTAGTGGAGGAACATGGGTGGCTGAGAAAATTAGGACTCCCCCACACTTGAACTTTACAAAAATTTGCTCCGGTGGCCGAAGGTGATTTAGGTTCAAGATCTATTGAAGGAATGGAGTGCTATGAATTAAAGTAAGATCTTCTCCTCCTTCTTGATGCCTTTTGAAAGTTCTTCCAGGAGGTTGGAGTCTGTTCAGATGGAGCACCCACTCCGTGTAACGCCCCGAAATTTCCATATTGAAGTTCTTAAAGTCCTTAGAACTATTTAAAAAAAAGTTTTAGAAATATTCTAGATATTTTTAGGAATTTTTAGAATATTTTTATGGAATTTTCCGAGTCCGTTTAGTATTTTTATTAAAAGAAATAGAGTTTTCGGCAAAAAGTTGCCTGGCGAGTTTTGAACCCGAGACTTCCCATGGGACCAACGACTTAAGTTGGTCGGGTTAACCAGGAGCCCCAGCAGGGGTGTGCTGAAAGAAAATAGAGAGATATTAAGTTAAGTTATAAGTTGGGCCGAAATACCCCTTGGTATAAATAGAAGAACTTAAGTCATTCTTTTATTTTTGGATTCGGCAACTCCCTCTCCTCCTCACGCCGCCCCTCTCCTCTCCTCTCTTGGGCAAAACCACACCAAGCCCTAGGGCTTTCCTCCGGTGGCCGGCCAAGGCTCTCCTCCGAGAGATTTTTCGATATTCGGAATCCCCGCGACGAGAGGAACGCGTGAGCGCGAAGAAATCTCCGAGGCTCTGAGTTTCTCCGGAACCTCCGACGCCGTTCTTGGTTGTAAGTCTAAGATATCAAGGTAAGTACTGCTCACCTGCAGTAAGAGGCGGTTTTCCGCAAGAATTTTCCCTTAAAAGTTTTAAAAGAGATATTTACTTTTAGTTTAAGATTTTGCATGTGATCTTAGTTCATTATATGCTTATATATATTTGATAGAGTACCCTATGTGAGTTTAGGGTCTACGAAATCTATAAGAAAAGAAAAGAAAGATAAAGAAAAAGAAAAGAGAAGGCCAAGGCCTTACGAAATCCCCAAAAGTCAAGACTTAGGGATTTGGGCACACAAGGTGTTCGATAAAATGCCAAGGCATTTAAAGATAAGAAAGAAAAGAGAGAAAAGCTATTTTATTTTCTAAGGCCAGTACCCGGCGTCCAAGGGCGTCGTTAAAGAAATCCAGGTGTCCAATTCCAAGGTCTTGGCCCTGGTAGACCAAGGTCTGCCCTATTAGGATTGGTGGCTCGCTACCCCAACCTTTTAGGGAACGCGCATAAGATGGTACTTACGTCTTAAGTGGATCCAAGTGAGTTATTATTTTAAGTATATGCGTTAGCAAGTTTTCTAAAAGTTAAAGAAAGATTTAAAGTTAAAGAATTGCTAAGTTTCAAGTTAAGTCAAGGAAAGTAAGTTAAGAACTTTAAAGCTTGTGTATGCATGTTCTTAGTTTTACATGTTTAAGCATCTATTTTAAAGCATGAAAGTATCCATTTATAAAGTATATTTGCACATTTCGAGATTTTGTGAGTTAGATAGTACTTGCTAAGCTTTATGCTTATTAGTTGCATTTCCTCTTACTGCAGGTAAAGGCAAGGGCAAGCTATTCTGAAGGAAGACGACAAGGAGGTGCTGGTGATGTGTGTGTGGTGGCTGATTGGGAGAGGTCCTTGGGACGAGACAGTTTAGCTTATTTGAAATGCAATGTTTAAGGTTTCCAAATTCCAAGTTATTGTGTTATGGAGTTTATTAAACATTTATGCTTCGGATAGTTTTACATGCTCAATTTTGTAGAATGAAGATTCCATGTCATTTCAATTAGTATGCATACTTTTGTGAATGCACTAGATGAGCAAGGGCATGAGTAGTTTAGCATGTGGATACATTAAATTTTAGACTTATTCTTGAGCTTATTATTCCCTTTTGGACTAAGTCCTAATTGTGCTTAAAATGCTTGTAGATTCGGTAGAAAAGTAAGATTTACATTCTATGAAGTTCTAGAAATGTTATTGCATGTGCCAAGATGTTGTTAGTCTCCTTTTGAATTAAGTTTTATTGCTTTAAATATGCTTAGAAAAGTTGCATTCATATTCCATAATGCTTTAGTAATGTTATAGAACCTTGTGTGATGAGTTTAAATGGTTAGAATTGCTAGTAATGTGCCATTGTATCATGCATGACTATTAAAGTTAGAATATCATTTTTAGATAGAAAAAAAAGAAAGTTCCGCATTTTTAGTCGTGCATTAGAGTCAAGAAGTAGACAAGTAGCGGTCCGTCTAAGGTAGAGAAGGCGGGGCGTTACAGTTGGTATCAGAGCAGTTCCCATTCTCCAACATCACACACACTTCAGCATCCCTTGCCGTCTTCAAGTAAGAAAGTTTTAAGTTTAGTTTTCTATTGCTCCTTTATTTAATTGCAGTATAGAGAAATGCTTAAGTACTTACTCCATGTGCATAGAACAAGGAAGCATGTTAATACCTTAGTACCAGGAATCATGTTTAATCCCTAGAATCATATAAGTTGCTAAGTAAGAAACAAGTTTATACCTAGAAATGTAGTAGTGATTTCTTATTCCCTTATGCATTATTAGATGGCAAGAAGAGGCGAGCTCCTAATGCAAGGAACGGAACCCGGTTCAAGATAACAATGAGCCTGGCACAGAACAGCCAATCTGATGGCAGTCATTGCTCAAATGCAAGCTCAGATTTCAAAGCAACAGAAGACCATCGCCACACTGATGGCAAATCAGCACCCAGTGCCCCTACACCACCCACAGCAGGAGTGGAGACTCCAGTGGTGGCTGAAGTTCCACCAGTCGCACAGGAGCCCCTGCCGTGAACCGAAGACAAGAAGCATACCTCGTCCAGTGGCAGAGGCTGAAACCTGAAAGCTTCTCAGGCACGACTGAGCCCTGGGATGCCCAGGCTTGGTTCAAGACTTTAGAGAGCACAATGGAGCTTCTTGACTGGCCAGAAGTCGAGAAGGTCAAATGTGTCTCCTTCTGCCTAACTGGAGATGCTCGTATGTGGTGGGAGCGGGTCAAGAGTAAGAGGATAGTCAACCAGATGAGCTGGACAGATTTCGAGCAAGAGTTCTATGAGGAGTTCTTCCACATGCGGGTTACCAACAAGCACTACGAGGACTTCATGGAGTTCAGACAAGGTAACCTACCAGTGGGAGAAGCAGTCGCGAAGTTCCACAGACTAGCTCGCCTCTGCCCAGAGCTAGTCAGCACAGAGAAGGAGCGAGTCAGACTGATGCTCCGCATGCTGAACCCTGAAATAGCACTCAACGTGAACAGCGGGACGCACCGACCCCAGACCAGCGAGGAGTTGGTCAGTAGTGCTCTAATCTCAGAGCACTATCTGAATAGCATCAAGGCACAGCAAACACAGCAGAAGCCAGTCCTAATTGAGAACAAGACAACAGGAGGCCAGAAGCCTCAGCCAAATAACCAGAACTGGAAGAACAAGAACCACAAAAGGAAGTAGTGGCCTGGCAGCCAAAAAGGAAACCCAGAGAACAAGCAAGCTAGGTATCCACCTTGTCCTAAGTGTGGGAGGACCCATCCAGGAGCATGCCTTTTGGGTGTAACTGGATGCTACTCATGTGGACAAGAGGGACACAGATCCAAAGACTGCCCAAACAAGTTTAAGGTACTTCCTCAGCAGTCCGTACAGTATGGAGGCAAGCCTCAGTTACATTACATGTCTACTATACTGGAGGGACCTCAGATCAGTCAGGGAAGGTTGGAAGCAGCACCAGTTCCAACCAATGCCAGAGTCTTTTCCCTCACAAAGGAAGAAGCTGCCAGCGCCTCCACGGTCGTAACAGGTCAAATAATTATTTTTCAGCATTTAGCTACTACACTGTTTGACACTGGGGTGACCCATTCTTTCGTATCAGTACCTTTTGCTAGTAAGTTACAGGTGCCTGCAGAGAGTTGGGAGTCCAGAATCCTGACAACTCTCCCTTCAGGGGAAATCATGGAATCCACCCAGCGGCTCCGGGTGTGCCAATCAAGATTTCAGACCGAGAGCTATATGTCGATCTGATAGTCCTTGCGATGCAAGACTTCGACTCATACTGGGCATGGATTTCCTCAGTAAGTACAGCGCTTCAGTGGACTGCCGTAGAAGGAAGGTGGTTTTCAGCCCAGAAGGAGAACCACCATTCGAGTTTCAAGGAGCCCCAAAGAGGAAGACTCAGAGATTCCTCTCAGCCTTGGCAGCCCACCAGATGCTAGAGCAAGGGTGTGCTGGTTTTCTTGCACACGTAGTGGACTCAGAAGCAAAGAGAGAACTCAAGCAGGAGGATGTACGGGTAGTCTGCGAATATCCAGAAGTATTCCTAGAAGAACTACCTAGACTACCGCCCAACAGGGAGGTGGAATTTGAGATTGAGCTGGTGCCAGGTACCGGTCCGGTCTCAAAAGCCCCATATCGTATGTCTCCTGCAGAGCTGAAAGAATTACAAGACCAACTCCAGGAGCTACTAGACAAGGGCTTCATCCGCCCGAGTCATTCACCCTGGGGAGCCCCTGTACTTTTCGTCAAGAAGAAGGACGGGTCTATGCGTCTGTGCATAGACTACAGAGCTTTAAACAAGGTAACTATCAAGAACAAGTACCCTCTTCCCAGAATTGATGACCTATTCGATCAGTTGAGAGGTGCCACAGTGTTCTCCAAGATAGACTTACGTTCTGGGTATCATCAGCTAAAGGTTAAAGAAAGTGACATCCCCAGGACGGCCTTCAGGACAAGATACGACCACTACGAATTTGTAGTGATGCCTTTTGGAGTAACCAATGCTCCAGCAGTCTTCATGGAGCTGATGAACCACATCTTCAGGGAGTATCTCGATAAATTCGTCATTGTATTTATTGATGATATTCTCATATACTCACAGACTCCAGAGGACCATGCTACACACTTGAGGATAGTGCTGCAGATCCTTCAGCAGGAGAAGCTCTATGCAAAATTCTCAAAGTGTGAGTTTTGGTTAGATCAGGTGACCTTCCTAGGTCACATTATATCCAAAGAAGGCATTCAAGTTGATCCAGCCAAGATAGAAGCAGTCAGCAACTGGTGTAGACCCAAGAATGCCAGTGAAATCAGAAGCTTCTTAGGCCTGGCAGGATATTACAGAAAATTTGTGGAGGACTTTTCCAGAATAGCCTCTCCTCTCACAGCCCTGACCAGAAAGAATCAGAAGTTTGAGTGGTCAGATTAATGCGAGCACAGCTTCCTAGAACTAAAGAAAAGATTGACTAGTGCTCCCATCCTGACTGTTCCAGAGAGTGACAAGGCCTTTGACATCTACAGTGATGCATCCAAGATGGGCCTTGGAGCTGTCCTCATGCAAGACGGTAAAGTAATATCATATGCCTCCAGACAGCTCAAGGACTATGAGAAGAATTACCCTACTCATGACCTTGAGCTAGCAGCTGTGGTCTTTGCACTGAAGCTCTGGAGACACTACCTGTATGGAGTGCAGTGCAGAATCTTCACAGACCATCAGAGTTTGAAGTACTTCTTCACTCAGAAGGATCTGAATATGAGGCAGCACAGGTGGCTAGAGTTGGTCAAAGATTATGACTGTGAAATCCTCTACCACCCAGGTAAAGCTAATAAAGTGGCAGATGCACTGAGCAGAAAATCCTGTGCAGCACTGATGTCCCTATCATCACTGTCTCTACCACTTCAGAAAGAAATAAAGGATTTTGGAGTCGAGGTAATAATTGGGCAACTTTCTGCATTGACTCTAGAGTCAACCCTGCTTGTGGATATACAAGGAAAGCAAAGTCAAGACCCAGAGATCCAGAAGATCAAGCAGGCGATCCAAGAGGCAGAAAATTCAGAGTTTCGAGTATCAGATAGTGGCGTCCTCTATCTTGGAGACCGCCTTTGCGTCCCCAATGATGAGGAACTAAGAAAGAATATTTTAGAAGAAGCCCACAGTACCCCGTACTCTATGCATCCGGGTTCTACCAAGATGTACCAAGATTTAAAGCAAAGGTTCTGGTGGGCTGGACTCAAGCGAGACGTGGCCAGATATATCAGTACCTGCTTGACCTGCCAGAGAGTCAAAGCAGAGCACCAGAGACCAGGAGGAGTTCTGCAGCCTCTTCCCATTCCAGAGTGGAAGTGGGAAGAGCACCAGAGACCAGGAGGAGTTCTGCAGCCTCTTCCCATTCCAGAGTGGAAGTGGGAAGAGATATCCATGGATTTTATCACAGGTCTCCCAAGGACCACCCATGGACACGATGCAATATGGGTGATAGTGGACAGATTGACCAAGTCTGCCCACTTCCTAGCCATCAAGTTATCGCATTCGGTAGAGCAGTTAGCACAGCTGTACGTGAAAGAAGTAATCAGGTTTCACAGAGTTCCGAAGTCGATCGTTTCTGACAGAGATGGGCGGTTCATCTCCCATTTTTGGAGGTGTGTTCAGGATGCCCTAGGCACCAGACTTCAGTTCAGCACAGCTTTCCATCCCCAGACAGATGGACAAACAGAGAGAGTAAATCAGATTTTAGAAGACATGCTCAGGGCTTATGCGTTGGACTTTAAAGGTAGTTGGTGCAAATTTCTGTGCTTAGCTGAGTTTGCCTACAACAATAGCTATCAGGCCACCATCAGGATGGCACCTTATGAGGCATTGTATGGCAGGAAATGCAGATCACCCATATGTTGGCAAGAAGCTGGTGAAAAGAAAGAGACGAAGTCAGAAATAGGCAGCCAGACTGAGCTTATAGATGAGACCACTCAGGCTATCCAGATGATCCGCCAGAGGATTGAGACTGCCCAGAGTAGACAGAAAAGTTATGCTGACACACGCCGTAGGCCATTGGAATTCCAAGTTGGAGATTCAGTATTCCTCAAAGTCGCCCCTATGAAGGGAGTGATGAGATTTGGCAAAAAGGGCAAGCTAAGTCCTCGCTACATAGGACCCTAAAAGATCCTAAAGAGGGTTGGTAAGGTAGCATATGAGCTGGACTTACCAGAGGATATGTCAGCTATCCACAGTACATTTCATGTCTCTATGCTAAAGAAGTGTATTCACGATCCTAGCCAAGTGATTCAGCCTCAGTCAATACAGATCCAAGAAGATCTTAGCTATGAGAGCAGACCGACACAGATAGTGGACAAAGCAGTTAAAAGATTAAGAAATAAAGAAGTGCCACTTGTGAAGGTCATCTGACAGAATCAAAAGCATGAGGAAGCTACTTGGGAACGTGAAGACAGCATGAGAGAAAAATATCCAGAATTATTTTAAGTTCGAGGACGAACTTTTATAAGGTATGGGGGATTGTAACGCCCCGAAATTTCCATATTGAAGTTCTTAAAGTCCTTAGAACTATTTAAAAAAAAGTTTTAGAAATATTCTAGATATTTTTAGGAATTTTTAGAATATTTTTATGGAATTTTCCGAGTCCGTTTAGTATTTTTATTAAAAGAAATAGAGTTTTCGGCAAAAAGTTGCCTGGCGAGTTTTGAACCCGAGACCTCCCATGGGACCAACGACTTAAGTTGGTCGGGTTAACCAGGAGCCCCAGCAGGGGTGTGCTGAAAGAAAATAGAGAGATATTAAGTTAAGTTATAAGTTGGGCCGAAATACCCCTTGGTATAAATAGAAGAACTTAAGTGATTCTTTTATTTTTGGATTCAGCAACTCCCTCTCCTCCTCACGCCGCCCCTCTCCTCTCCTCTCTTGGGAGAAACCACACCAAGCCCTAGGGCTTTCCTCCGGTGGCCGGCCAAGGCTCTCCGCCGAGAGATTTTTCGATATTCGGAATCCCCGCGACGAGAGGAACGCGTGAGCGCGAAGAAATCTCCGAGACTCTGAGTTTCTCCGGAACCTCCGACGCCGTTCTTGGTTGTAAGTCCAAGATATCAAGGTAAGTACTGCTCACCTGCAGTAAGAGGCGGTTTTCCGCAAGAATTTTCCCTTAAAAGTTTTAAAAGAGATATTTACTTTTAGTTTAAGATTTTGCATGTGATCTTAGTTCATTATATGCTTATATATATTTGATAGAGTACCCTATGTGAGTTTAGGGTCTACGAAATCTATAAGAAAAGAAAAGAAAGATAAAGAAAAAGAAAAGAGAAGGCCAAGGCCTTACGAAATCCCCAAAAGTCAAGACTTAGGGATTTGGGCACACAAGGTGTTCGATAAAATGCCAAGGCATTTAAAGATAAGAAAGAAAAGAGAGAAAAGCTATTTTATTTTCTAAGGCCAGTACCCGGCGTCCAAGGGCGTCGTTAAAGAAATCCAGGTGTCCAATTCCAAGGTCTTGGCCCTGGTAGACCAAGGTCTGCCCTATTAGGATTGGTGGCTTGCTACCCCAACCTTTTAGGGAACGCGCATAAGATGGTACTTACGTCTTAAGTGGATCCAAGTGAGTTATTATTTTAAGTATATGCGTTAGCAAGTTTTCTAAAAATTAAAGAAAGATTTAAAGTTAAAGAATTGCTAAGTTTCAAGTTAAGTCAAGGAAAGTAAGTTAAGAACTTTAAAGCTTGTGTATGCATGTTCTTAGTTTTACATGTTTAAGCATCTATTTTAAAAGCATGAAAGTATCCCATTTATAAAGTACATTTGCACATTTCGAGATTTTGTGAGTTAGATAGTACTTGCTAAGCTTTATGCTTATTAGTTGCATTTCCTCTTACTGCAGGTAAAGGCAAGGGCAAGCTATTCTGAAGGAAGACGACAAGGAGGTGCTGGGTGATGTGTGTGTGGTGGCTGATTTGGGAGAGGTCCTTGGGACGAGACAGTTTAGCTTATTTGAAATGCAATGTTTAAGGTTTCCAAATTCCAAGTTATTGTGTTATGGAGTTTATTAAACATTTATGCTTCGGATAGTTTTACATGCTCAATTTTGTAGAATGAAGATTCCATGTCATTTCAATTAGTATGCATACTTTTGTGAATGCACTAGATGAGCAAGGGCATGAGTAGTTTAGCATGTGGATACATTAAATTTTAGACTTATTCTTGAGCTTATTATTCCCTTTTGGACTAAGTCCTAATTGTGCTTAAAATGCTTGTAGATTCGGTAGAAAAGTAAGATTTACATTCTATGAAGTTCTAGAAATGTTATTGCATGTGCCAAGATGTTGTTAGTCTCCTTTTGAATTAAGTTTTATTGCTTTAAATATGCTTAGAAAAGTTGCATTCATATTCCATAATGCTTTAGTAATGTTATAGAACCTTGTGTGATGAGTTTAAATGGTTAGAATTGCTAGTAATGTGTCATTGTATCATGCATGACTATTAAAGTTAGAATATCATTTTTAGATAGAAAAAAAAAAGTTCCGCATTTTTAGTCGTGCATTAGAGTCAAGAAGTAGACAAGTAACGGTCCGTCTAAGGTAGAGAAGGCGGGGCGTTACAGTTGGTATCAGAGCAGATTCCCATTCTCCAGCATCACACACACTTCAGCATCCGTCTTGCCGTCTTCAAGTAAGAAAGTTTTAAGTTTTAGTTTCTATTGCTCCTTTATTTAATTGCAGTATAGAGAAATGCTTAAGTACTTACTCGCATGTGCATAGAACAAGGAAGCATGCTTAATACCTTAGTACCAAGGAATCATGTTTAATCCCTAGAACTCATACTAAGTTGCTAAGTAAGAAAACAAGTTCTATACCTAGAAATATAGTAGTGATTTCTTATCTCCTTATGCATTATTAGATGGCAAGAAGAGGTCGAGCTCCTAATGCAAGGAACGGAAACCCGGTTCAAGATAACAACGAGCCTGGCACAGAACAGCCAGATCTGATGGCAGTCATTGCTCAAATGCAAGCTCAGATTTCAAAGCAATAGAAGACCATCGCCACACTGATGGCAAATCAGCACCCAGTGCCCCTTACACCACCCACAGCAGGAGTGGAGACTCCAGTGGTGGCTGAAGTTCCACCAGTCGCACAGGAGGCCCCTGCCGTGAACCGAAGACAAGAAGCATACCTCGTCCAGTGGCAGAGGCTGAAACCTGAAAGCTTCTCAGGCACGACTGAGCCCTGGGATGCCCAGGCTTGGTTCAAGACTTTAGAGAGCACAATGGAGCTTCTTGACTGGCCAGAAGTCGAGAAGGTCAAATGTGTCTCCTTCTGCCTAACTGGAGATGCTCGTATGTGGTGGGAGCGGGTCAAGAGTAAGAGGATAGTCAACCAGATGAGCTGGACAGATTTCGAGCAAGAGTTCTATGAGGAGTTCTTCCACATGCGGGTTACCAACAAGCACTACGAGGACTTCATGGAGTTCAGACAAGGTAACCTACCAGTGGGAGAAGCAGTCGTGAAGTTCCACAGACTAGCTCGCCTCTGCCCAGAGCTAGTCAGCACAGAGAAGGAGCGAGTCAGACTGATGCTCCGCATGCTGAACCCTGAAATAGCACTCAACGTGAACAGCGGGACGCACCGACCCCAGACCAACGAGGAGTTGGTCAGTAGTGCTCTAATCTCAGAGCACTATCTGAATAGCATCAAGGCACAGCAAACACAGCAGAAGCCAGTCCTAATTGAGAACAAGACAACAGGAGGCCAGAAGCCTCAGCCAAATAACCAGAACTGGAAGAACAAGAACCACAAAAGGAAGCAGTGGCCTGGCAGCCAAAAAGGAAACCCAGAGAACAAGCAAGCTAGGTATCCACCTTGTCCTAAGTGTGGGAGGACCCATCCAGGAGCATGCCTTTTGGGTGTAACTGGATGCTACTCATGTGGACAAGAGGGACACAGATCCAAAGACTGCCCAAACAAGTTTAAGGTACTTCCTCAGCAGTCCGTACAGTATGGAGGCAAGCCTCAGTTACATTACATGTCTACTATACTGGAGGGACCTCAGATCAGTCAGGGAAGGTTGGAAGCAGCACCAGTTCCAACCAATGTCAGAGTCTTTTCCCTCACAAAGGAAGAAGCTGTCAGCGCCTCCACGGTCGTAACAGGTCAAATAATTATTTTTCAGCATTTAGCTACTACACTGTTTGACACTGGGGCGACCCATTCTTTCGTATCAGTACCTTTTGCTAGTAAGTTACAGGTGCCTGCAGAGAGTTGGAAGTCCAGAATCCTGACAACTCTCCCTTCAGGGGAAATCATGGAATCCACCCAGCGGCTCCGGGTTGTGCCAATCAAGATTTCAGACCGAGAGCTATATGTCGATCTGATAGTCCTTGCGATGCAAGACTTCGACATCATACTGGGCATGGATTTCCTCAGTAAGTACAGCGCTTCAGTGGACTGCCGTAGAAGGAAGGTGGTTTTCAGCCCAGAAGGAGAACCACCATTCGAGTTTCAAGGAGCCCCAAAGAGGAAGACTCAGAGATTCCTCTCAGCCTTGGCAGCCCACCAGATGCTAGAGCAAGGGTGTGCTGGTTTTCTTGCACACGTAGTGGACTCAGAAGCAAAGAGAGAACTCAAGCAGGAGTATGTACGGGTAGTGATTGATTAACATGAATTAAGAAACTATAAACTGAAACGTTGCAAGACTAAAACTGAAACTGAATAGCTGACAAAATCTGATACGCAAGCTCTAAGTGTAAACAAACTGAAATTAAATCTAAGAGTTCACTAAACAAGCTTCCTAGTTAATTACTTGCAGAATTGAAACTTAATTAAACAAAAACAATTAAGAAAACGAAGTTAACTAATCTGATGCAAAGACAGTAACAGAACAAAGTGCAAAAATGGAGATTACAGCTAAAACTTGAAATTGCAATAAGAAATCTAAGCCTCAATCCTTCCCTAGCTCAAATCCTCCTTGTTCGTCACGCAAGGGCAAGCCTCGAACCCGTAAGCTCCACAAATCGATGGAAAACAGCCTCTGCGATTCAAATCCAGCTCATCTCTGCTCAAATTCGAAAACCCATCCAATTCCTTCAACCCAGCTGCGATGATGATTTGGGATTGATCCGAGCACTTCAGGGAACCCCTATGAACTACTCAAGTGGATGAAATGATGCACAGCCGATGTTGACGAAATCAGATGGCAGAGCTACGGAGACCTCACGAGGCTCTGTTCTTGGGCAGAATTCGAGCTGGAACTTCACCGAGAAACCTTCCCAATGACCTAGGATTCGATCTAAACAAAGAATTGAGGGGTCGCGCCACTTGGATTGAAGAACTAGCTGCAGAAAATGCGATGAAAAATGAAGAAGAAAGCTTGCGGCGAGAAGACGCGACGAAGCTTAAAGCTCTGGAAAATTTGATTAAGTACTTAATAATCGACGGCCCAAATTGATTTGAGGAAATCCAACGCCTGATCTTCATCCGATCTGACCCAAACTTTGATGATGTTGATCAAAGGGCAGGATCTGCGTCGTGGTATCTCGGATCCTCCAGATGTGCAACGGACGGTCCAAATCAACCTAATCTTTGAATGGACGATCTAGAACCCTCTGAGCTTGATCCAATGGTTGAATAAGCTCTGATTGGGATGAAACCTTCAGATCTTGATCAGAGTGCTTGATCAGCCGTAACCCTAGCTTGGATTGCTTCAGGTGGTCCCAGATGGCTCAGATCTAGCCGCTTTTGAATTGGACGACCCAGATTAATCCGAAGTTTGATAACTCGATCTGGGTCCTCTTCCGACTCAAGTTTGACCCAGTATGCCCTAGGTCCATGATCCTTCATTCCTATAAAAAATAAATCAAAAATTTAGTGGCCAAATAATCCAAATATGTACAAATTTACAATTAAGTCCAAAATAGCAATAATTTCTAGAACCTAGGGAAAATTCACAATTAAGCAAGAAAAATATGGGTCAAACTTGGATTTTAGCAACTAAAATAATCAATAAAATGGTACTTATCAACCGATCCAGCGATGACTGATCTGTCTGGTGACCGATCAGGGAGTATACGTTTCTCCCACTGCTTTGCTCCTGATCGGTCTGGTGACCGATTAGGGAGCACACAGTGAGGTTGAGTTCCCCTGCTGATCTACTCCTGATCGGTCTGGTGACCGATCTGGATCACTGTGCAGATCGTTCTAGAGAACGATCAAGCGTCACGAGTTCCTCACTATGATCGATCAGGACCGAGCCTGATTGGTCTGGTTATGACCTGATCGGTCTGGTGACCGATCAGGAGGCTCCCTGATCGGTCCGGTGATCGATCAGGAGGTTTGAACTGCGAAGCTCAGAAATCGACCAACAAAGGGGTGGATCGGTCTGGTGATCGATCCACAACCTGGGATCGGTCTGGTGATCGGTCTAGGAGAGTCCCAGAGAAATCACGATTTCTGATTGAGCGTTGGGGACCGATCAGGACGGAGCCTGATCGGTCTGAACCCAGCCTGATCGGTCTGGTGACCGATCAGGAGGCTCTCTGATCGGTCCGGTGACCGATCACTTTAATTCAAAATGCACTGTCAGACGCTCTGATCGCGTCTGAATGTATCTGATTCTCTACGCTTAATCTCTGATGCTTGATTTTCTGTTTGATATACTGCTCTAATGATCTGATTAAGTTGCAGATGACAGGGAAGGATTCAAACACTCAAGGAGAGTCAAAGGTGGCCTTTCCTTGGAGCAGGTTTGTCCGTTTTCCATCTCAGGTTGCAACGGCTAGAGCTGCAGACTGGAGCTGCTGACTGGAGCTTGGTTGAGGGAAGCTCAGGGAGTCCAGGAAGAGCTCAGTGGTAGCTGGCGTTGGCAGGTAAGCAGCTGGAGGCTGCTGTGAGATGGTGTCACCTGTGCTCAGTGGAGAAACAAAAGGGCGTAGAGGAGAAGAGCAGAGTAGAGTTGGCTGAAACGTTCTTCTGGCTTGAGTTCATGCTGCGCATTTGTGTTCTCCACATCCTTGCTTGTGTGTTCTGTGATCCCATCATCTTGAGCAAGCATCTGTAATCAGTGAAGCAACCGTCCCTTGCTTGAGCACTTGGAGGAAGGAACAAGAGGCTTTGAGCCCGACAGCGAGAAGACACGGAGAAAGGGTTCTTGCGTGAGATCGTCGCTGGGTGGAGCTCGGGAGAAGCTTGCTGTGTTCTTGTCTGTGCTAAGTGCTAAGCAAGATCTTTCTTGTGTTTCATTGTGCTTAAACTATATCCTTGATTGAAACGCTGTGGAGAGGTTACTTGACGGACCCAAAATAGACTGTCACGAATGTAGGTCTATCAGAATTTAGAATATTTATAAATAAAATGCTGGAAACCCTTTTTGCAATCAAAATATGAAAACGTAGTAAAGGGGCCACAGGTCGTATTTTTCCTCGGGACTAATTGACGTTGTGTGATTCGATGCTTGTGTTTATGTGTCGTTTGTGAATTTTGGGTTTCGAATGTGATTTGGGTTGGGTTTGCAATTCGGAAATGAAGATTCAATAAAAAAAAAGTAAAGAACTCGGCTATGGAACTTAACCCAAGTGATGCCAACAATGACTCAAACAATTTGGAAGCTTAAATGCGATTTAGCCTAATTTGGAAAACAAATCCGATATGAAATCAATTCAAATTTTGATGGATACTAATGCAGACATTAGCTTCAGGAATTATTACTCTAAACAAACCAAATGCAACTCAATATTTAATCAAACTGATACAAACTCAGTGCTAAGACTTTCCTTGGTACAAAGTGCAAGCCATTTACAAACTTGATACCAAAATGAGATAAAAACTGATGTGCCAAAGACTAAAACTGACTGCAAACATTAAAGCTAATCATCTTAGATTAAAGCTAATCAATTTACTTTGAAAACGAAGCTCTAAATGAGGTGCTACGCATGAATGCAGGATAAAACTCAGATCTGAAAGCAACAATCCAGTAGTGTATCTAGATGTAGAATTGGAATGCAGAAATTCAGTCATGGTCCGAATGCAACACTAGCTGAGTTCAAGCACCATAGCACACTAAAAACAGCATATAATTGGATACCAATCAATGCCTAAACTGCCTCTTGATACAAAGTTGCAAAATTTAAGCACTTGGCACACAAAAGAGATTCAAGAACAGAAATGTGCTGCAATTTGATCCCAATTGCAGAAATTGCAACTGCCAGATTTCAAATTCCAGCTGATCAGTACAACTTGGTAGATAAATCCACTCAAGAAGTGCAATGCAAAGATGAGTGAAAGAAATCAGTAATAGAAGCAGAATTTCAGATATGCAAATGCAGTAAACTGAATTGAGTGCAGAAATGTAGAAGTGAGATGCGAAATTTCGGAGCTGAATTGAATCTTAAACCAAACAAGCAACGGAAATCGACTGCTCTAAGCTAATGCTCACATAACTTCATTAAAACTGAAATTTAACTGATGCAAATTCAGAAATTACAGACTGAAATAGATTGAAACTGAAACTAAGTGCAGAAGTTGAAATTTGATACGCTAGCTAAGCTGAAATCATGAAACTGAGTTGCGGCCAACCAAAACTAAGTTCTAAGTTAACTAAACAAGCATCTATCTAGCTCTAATGCAGCAATTAATAACTATAAAATGAAGAAACAATTTAGAAAATAAGCACTTTGATACAAGTTCAAAAACTGAAATAGAATTGCAGGAATTGAAGTGGCACGCGGCTGAAATTGGCACGCAAGAAAAGAAACTGAAAACTAACTGAAATTGAATCTGATTGTCACCTAAACAAGCTCTTAAACTACTTAGCTCAAAGAATTAAAACCTAATGAAGCTAAACAATTCAGAAATACAAACTCGAACAGCTGCTAAAAGAAATTGCAGAAACAGGACAGATTGCGACAGAAATGAAACTACTGCAAAAATAGAAATTAAACTAAGGAAACTACTCCTCAACCCTTCCCGAGCTCAAGAATTCCTTGTTCGTCACGCAAGGGCAAGCCAAGAACCCTTTCGGCTCCGCAAATCAGTGGAAACAGCTTCAATTGATCGATTTAAGCTCACTCTGCACTAGGCTGGGAAAATCCAATCCGAACTCCTCGATCTTGGTTTAATGGATTGCGGAGGTGATTTGGAGATGCTCTGAGCTCACCTGAGAACCCCTACAGATGGCTCAGATGATCGGAGATGGCTTGTGAGTGAGATTCAAGTGATCGGACGACAAAGCTGTCGAAACCCTCAAACAACCTTGTCCGGTGCGAAACTGAGCTGAATTCTCCAAGGAAGCTTCATCCGATGATCCAAAACTTGTTCTAGGGTAGAAGTTGAGGTGGTCGCGCCTCGAATTGGAGAAAAATTGAAGTAAAAACGAAGAAAACGAAGAAGAACTACTGTTGCGGCGAAGACGCGACGAGGGTGAGCTGCGGGGAAAATTTGCTTAAGTATTTGGCATTGGACGGTCCAGATTGAATTGGATGAATCCAACGGCTGATCTTGCTCTGATTTGAGCCCAACTTTTAGGATGTTGATCAGGGGTCAGGATCTGCCTCATGGTAGCTCGGATCCTCCAGATGTGCAACGGATGGTCCAGATCTCCCTAATCTTTGAATGGACGATCTAGAGCCCTCCGAGCTTGATCCAACGGTTGAATGAGCTCTGATTGGGATGAAACCTTCAGATCTTGATCAGAGTGCTTGATCAACCCTAACCCTAGCTCAGATTGCTTCAGATGGTCCCGGATGGCTCAGATCTAGCCGCTCTTGAATCGGACGGCCCGGATTTAATCCTAATCTTGATAACTCGATCCGGGTCACTTCCGACTCAAGTTTGACCCGGTATGCCCTAGGTCCATGAACCTTTCATGCCTACAAAAATAGATCAAAAATTTAGTGGCCAAATAATCCAATTTTATGCAAATTTGCAATTAAGTCCAAAATAAGAGGAAGTTTTAAAATCTAGGGTAATTTCACAATTAAGCAATAAAAACATAGGTCAAACATAGATTTTAGCAATTAAAATAATCAACAAAATGGTACTTATCAACTCCCCCACACTTAAGCTTGAGCGTCTCGCGAAACTACTAAATATGTATCCCTTAGGCTTTCTTAAGCATATTTAGAAGCAAAAGAAAAGAAATTACCTAAGATTGTCAATTCTCAAAAATCTAAGCTCTATGAATTAGTATCTTGTCCTTAAATCAATAACTTAGCCTTTTCATCCATCATGAGTCATTGAGATGAATTTAAATCATTAGCCTTTCAAGGAAAATTTTGGTGGCTCTCTCCTTAAGTTCTAAGTAGATGATGGAAGTGGAGCTCACTCATACACACATGCTTCTTGCACTACCATTGGCTTGCTTATTATCTACTCTCCACCATTAGTCATGATTAGGATTCAACATCTACAAAAACAAATGAAAACATAGAAAATGGTAAGGAGTGGAATAAAAGCCAAGAAAATGGACAAATGGATAAAGTGGAAGACTTGAGTGCTTGAGGATGTTTCCAATGAACTCTACCCTCTTTACAGTCCTCTAATGATATCAAAAGTATAGTGAAGTCAAAATTGAATAATGCCCTTTTAATTGGATGAAGAAACCTTCCTTGACTTCATTGTACCAAGTTTTGCCTATTGCGTGCCAACTTGTTTCCTTTTCCTCTTTTCATCATATTTTTTTTTGTTTTTTCATCTTTCTTTCTCCCTAGTCAGGTCAGAATGTAGTGATGCAAGGCTTGGATTTGGATGAGATTAGCTCCACTGAATTCAATTATGCCAAGTCTTCAATTGCGTGCCATTTTGACTCCTTGTTGTCTTTTCTCTCTTTTTTTTCTGCTTATATGGTCAGCTGCTAACTTCTATTCTTGGTTTTCATTTTGCTCAATCTTGTTGTGCTCATGCTCCCCAAATCCTTGTTCAGAACTTGACTCCACTCCAACCTGCCGTGAGCTTCAAATTCATGCCCTAGGGAAACCAATTCAGCCCTTAGTTGATACAAACTGCATTCTCAGTTTTTTTTTCTGCTTTTCTAGCTGCATTCTCAGCTTGCTGCTCTTCGAAATATCTAATGGCTGGTGAAGGTGACTCTCTTAATCCTTGTCAGCAGCCCTTGAAAACCCATTTCAGTTGCAAGTTGGCACAAAACTGCCTTCATAGCATTTCCACTAATTCTCCTTGCTTTTTTTCAGCTGCAATCTCAGCTTGTCTTTCCTGCTCTTGCTGCATTTTTCTTTTTCATGTTTCAAATTCCAACTTCACTTCAGCTACTTCCTGACCTTACACTTCTTTGATTCCTTAACAACAGTTAGTGCAAATGGCTGAGTAGTGGAAAGCTTGGATGTTCCACTTGCAAAATAGCCTCAAAACCCAATTTCAGCCTCCTCTTGATACAACTGCATTCTCAACTTGCTGCTCAACCTTACTACATTTCATATTCTCTGTTTCTCTGACAATTAGTATCAATTAGGACTTGCATCTAATGATAGTGGAATGTGGCACTGAATTTTTCCTTCCTTCTTCGGTTCTGATTTCATCCAATTTTCCTTCACTTTTGGCACAGATTTTCTGCCTTGAATTCAGATCTGTCCAGCTGCAGTTCCAAAGCAAACTGACCAAAAAACAGCTGCAATTTCCTCTCTAACAAAGTGGCCGAAACATCCTCTATCAGCTGCAAATGCAGCTGCTTGCAAGTGGAGTTCTTTTAGGCACAGATTTTTTTTCTGCATTGATCTCAGATTTTCTGATTTTGGCTCAAATTCTGCACAGATTCTCAATTCCATCTCCATGGCAGATTCATTGCAAAACTCTGATTTCTCAAAACAAATACATCACATGGTAATGGAGAGTTAAATGCTTCACTAGGTGAGTTGATACATTGCCAATTTTTTTTCTTCTTTGATCTCATCCTTCCTTTTTGGCACTAAATTTCTGCCTTGAATTCAGATCTGTCCAGCTGCAATTTAGCTCTCATTCTCAACCTTTCAGCCTTCAATTCCTGGTAATTTCCAATTGGTTTTGCTTTTAATCCTTGTCAACAGCCCCTTGCATCATTAAAATTAGTACAGCTGCAATTCAGTTTAGTTGCAATCCACCAATTTCTGATCTTCATAGCTGCACAAAAATTCTCTGTTTTGGCACTGATTTCTGCATTGAATCAGATTAGTCAGCTGCAATTCTTCCTTAGCAAAGTGGTCGAGTCAAGCTCCATAGCAAAAAAAAATTTTCTTTTGCAATGAATTGTGCTATTGTGTGCCATTTTTTCCTTTGCAAATTTTTTTCTTCTTCAGCTCGAATGCAGAGATTTGTCCTTCAAGTCAGCTGCTAGCTTTTGATTTTGGTTGCAGAACAGCTGCCCTTGCAATGCAGTTTGTATTGTTTCAGCAGCTACAAGTCAATCTCGGCAGATTACAAGCTCTGATTTTTCAATACTGCTGCAATGCAATTCAGATTTATGCAATTTCAGATTCTTTCTCAGCTTTTGATCAGTCTTCACTCAAACTCAACTCAGACTTCCTGATTTATATAGCTGCAATTGAGCTTTCCAACTGAGTGGCCGATCAGCTTCCTAGCAAAGAAAAGCTGCAATCAATTCAATCCCTGATCAAAACATGCTTCACATCAACTCTTGGTATTCTTGGCACAGATTTTTTTTTCAGATTCTCAGCTTATTTCCACTTCACTTCAGCTTGTCTTTTGGTTTGTACAGCTGCATTTCAGGCCTCCAACAAAGTGTGGCTGATTCCTTTCGCAAAGAACAACTTCAATCCCAACATTTCTGCCCAAAATATAGATTCACAGAAATTTTTTTCTTTTTGGCACAAGTTTTCTTCATTTGGTGTCATTTTACTCCTCATTGCAGATTTTGTCTTTTTTTTCGTGTGGGTCTTCAAAGAATGATGAGAATTCTAAATGCCTCAATTGCTTCCATACTCAACCACTCCTTCTTGGAATTCAAACTCACTCAAAATGTAATTGTTTTCATCCTTCCATTGCAAAATTTTTTCTTTTTGGATCGAAATGCCTTCTTGATACAAACTTTTCCAAAACACTAATCACTCCCCCACACTTAAATCTTTGTCTGTCTCGGGCAAAGTAGCATCAAGAAAACATCCCAAGCAAACAAATCCATAGAAAAATGGGGTTAAGAGTAGGAGAATAGAAAGGAAAATTGAAAAGAGTATGTATCAAGTATGATCATTGCTAAGAATAATATGGAAAAGGGAAACAAATTGATTAGCCTCCATAGATGTGATCCAATCACTGAAATATGGTTTTGAAAGAACCTAAGCAAGTTCTAGAGTTCAATAACATATGTGTTCCACAAAAAATAAGGCTAATTCTCACTAGGTGCAAATGCTTCATCTCAAGTCCTCAATTAAGAATCTAAAACCAAGTAGTACTCAAGCATCCAAATTTCATTCATGAGCTTAAACCCTATGTTTTGACAACCAAATTTAATTTATTTTCAAAAGACTCTAAAATGCTATAGAGATAACCTAGAGGGATACATTTATTTCTACTCATGCAAGAAACAAATTTCCAAGAGAACTAACATGCATTTATTGACAAGGACTCAATTTAAAAGAAAATTCTACTTCTAGAAAGCATGAAAATGAAAAATGCAATAAAAAAATACAAGAAAGAATAATCTCCCCTTTATTTCTGGTGGACGGAGTCTATCCAGAAGTAATCTCCATCGTGGTAGTGGAGGAGTGTGGGTGGCTGAGAGAATTAGGACTCCCCCACACTTGAACTTCACAAAAAATTGCTCTGGTGGCCTAAGGCAATTCAGGTTCAAAATCCATTGAAGGAATGGAGTGCTTCGAATTAAAGTAAAATCATCTCCTCCTTCTTTATGCCTTTTAGAAGTCCTTGCAGGAGGTTGAAGTCTGTTCAGATGGAGCACCCACTCCTGAAGTCTTCTAGACCCTACAAAACAATGTAATACCTCTCTCAAGCGTGCAGGGTCAGAAAGAAATGATATAAATTCAGTCTCTGCATGAAATGTATCCAAAACTGCATCACATCCAATTAAATCAATTTGTGGTGCCTCAATAAATTTTTCACAATTATTTTCTATAAAATTTGCATCCAAAAACTTATCACAAATAATAAAATCAATCCTTGGCACTTCAATAGAAATTCACAATTATTTTCTACCAAGGAAGTATCAAGCAATGTATCACAACCTATGAAATCAACTTTAGGTGCCTCAATGAATTTTTCACAATTATTTCCAGCAAAAGATATATCAAAAGACTCATCACAACAATCAACAATACTAGGCACTTCTAAAAATTTTTCACACTCAGCATTTGCATCTAATGTAACACCACATGCTTCAAATTTAGCAAATTCAACACTAGGTACCTCTAGGGATTTTTCACAATCAAATTCTACAAGAGATGCATCCCTAAGTATATCACAAACAATAAAATCAATTTAAGGTACCTCTATGCAATTTTTAGAAAAATTAGGAGGAGTATTTACCTGATCATGCTGAAAAATACCTGGAGAGTCTACAAAAGTAGATGTATCCGTGTCCTCCTCCTGGTCAAGTATATGCTCCACTTCAGGCTCTGGTTCTGGTGGACACTCAACTAAAGCAGGTGATCCTTGGGTTCTTGCTTCCACCATGCAAGTCCCTACACTTTCTGGTTCATCCTCTAAATCTTGTGGTGGTCCTGGGGCTTAGTACAATCCCCTACACCTATGGAATCATCTCCTATGCATTCTTCTTCTGCAATATCTGCAACAACAATATCGGAAAAATTAGGACCATCAATAACATTATCATCACAAAATAAAAAATGAGAAGGGTCCTGTAGTGTTTCAGAATCTTCTTCTTGAGCTGAAAAATTTGGAAGTGAATTTTGAATAGGAATCTCCGGAGGGATACATGATGTAGGTGCCTTATATTTGATGATTTCTTCTTCTTCTTCCACTAAATTTGCAAGATCACTTGAAGAAGGACTTGGCCATGCACTAGGGTCACCTTGAACTGATATAAAACCAACTCCGGGGCTCTCAGAATTAAGAGTATCTTGAGAATATAACTGTTCTGATCTTTGGGCTTTTATCTGATTCAAATCACTAGCCACTTGTTCCATTTGCCTTCCGAGGTTTTGAAGCTCTTGTTGAAACATTTGTTGAAATTGAGACTGTTGGGGTTGATAAAATGGTTGAACAGGCTGATTAAGCTGCTGAAAAGTTGTTTCACCACTTGGTGGAGATGGCTGAAAATTATGATTCTGGAATTCTTGGATCTGAGGTTGAAATTGTGGTGGTGAAAACTCAAATTGAGTGGGCTGAAAATTCTGGTTTTGTTGCTGGAAATTCTGATTAATGGGTTGTGAGGGCTGGAAAAATGGTTGGTTTTGAGGTGGAAATGTTTGAAACGATTGACAACCTTACTG
The DNA here is from genome assembly GCA_024364735.1 of Boesenbergia rotunda. Taxonomy (NCBI): domain Eukaryota; kingdom Viridiplantae; phylum Streptophyta; class Magnoliopsida; order Zingiberales; family Zingiberaceae; genus Boesenbergia; species Boesenbergia rotunda. The sequence goes on from JAGFNQ010000224.1 coordinate 36,758, forward strand.
CCTTGTTGATATGGCTGGAATTGAGATTGAAATTGATTATTTCCATGCTGAAAACTGGCAAAAGACTGCTGGAAATTTTGGTTAAGATGCTGATATAGTCCTCTGGTGAAAACATTTGGATTTTACAGCCCTGTCACACAACAAACAAGAAAAATGACAGCAACTGTATACAAAAGATAAAACAATAGAAAATAGAATCAAATGATATGCCCATAAGTACACAAGCAAAAATCAAACAAATCAACTAGTTGCTTCCCCGGCAACGGCACCAAATATTTGACGGACCCAAAATAGACTGTCACGAATGTAGGTCCATCAGAATTTAGAATATTTATAAATAAAATGCTAGAAACCCTTTTTGCAATCAAAATATGAAAACGTAGTAAAGGGGCCACAGGTCGTATTTTTCCTCGGGACTAGTTGACGTTGTGTGATTCGATGCTTGTGTTTATGTGTCGTTTGTGAATTTTGGGTTTCGAATGTGATTTGGGTTGGGTTTGCAATTCAGAAATGAAGATTCAATAAAAAAAAAGTAAAGAACTCGGCTATGGAACTTAACCCAAGTGATGCCAACAATGACTCAAACAATTTGGAAGCTTAAATGCGATTTAGCCTAATTTGGAAAACAAATCCGATATGAAATCAATTCAAATTTTGATGGATACTAATGCAGACATTAGCTTCAGGAATTATTACTCTAAACAAACCAAATGCAACTCAATATTTAATCAAACTGATACAAACTCAGTGCTAAGACTTTCCTTGGTACAAAGTGCAAGCCATTTACAAACTTGATACCAAAATGAGATAAAAACTGATGTGCCAAAGACTAAAACTGACTGCAAACATTAAAGCTGATCATCTCAGATTAAAGCTAATCAATTTACTTTGAAAACGAAGCTCTAAATGAGGTGCTACGCATGAATGCAGGATAAAACTCAGATCTGAAAGCAACAATCCAGCAGTGTATCTAGATGTAGAATTGGAATGCAGAAATTCAGTCATGGTCCGAATGCAACACTAGCTGAGTTCAAGCACCATAGCACACTAAAAACAGCATATAATTGGATACCAATCAATCCCTAAACTGCCTCTTGATACAAAGTTGCAAAATTTCAGCACTTGGCACACAAAAGAGATTCAAGAACAGAAATGTGCTGCAATTTGATCCCAATTGCAGAAATTGCAACTGCCAGATTTCGAATTCCAGCTGATCACTACAACTTGGTAGATAAATCCACTCAAGAAGTGCAATGCAAAGATGAGTGAAAGAAATCAGTAATAGAAGCAGAATTTCAGATATGCAAATGCAGTAAACTGAATTGAGTGCAGAAATGTAGAAGTGAGATGCGAAATTTCGGAGCTGAATTGAATCTTAAACCAAACAAGCAACGGAAATCGACTGCTCTAAGCTAATGCTCACATAACTTCATTAAAACTGAAATTTAACTGATGCAAATTCAGAAATTACAGACTGAAATAGATTGAAACTGAAACTAAGTGCAGAAGTTGAAATTTGATACGCTAGCTAAGCTGAAATCATGAAACTGAGTTGCGGCCAACCAAAACTAAGTTCTAAGTTAACTAAACAAGCATCTATCTAGCTCTAATGCAGCAATTAACAACTATAAAATGAAGAAACAATTTAGAAAACAAGCACTTTGATACAAGTTCAGAAACTGAAATAGAATTGCAGGAATTGAAGTGGCACGCAGCTGAAATTGGCACGCAAGAAAAGAAACTGAAAACTAACTGAAATTGAATCTGATTGTCACCTAAACAAGCTCTTAAACTACTTAGCTCGAAGAATTAAAACCTAATGAAGCTAAACAATTCAGAAATACAAACTCGAACAGCTGCTAAAAGAAATTACAGAAACAGGACAGATTGCGGCAGAAATGAAACTACTGCAAAAACAGAAATTAAACTAAGGAAACTACTCCTCAACCCTTCCCGAGCTCAAGAATTCCTTGTTCGTCACGCAAGGGCAAGACAAGAACCCCTTCGGCTCCGCAAATCAGTGGAAACAGCTTCAATTGATCGATTTCAGCTCACTCTGCACTAGGCTGGGAAAATCCAATCCGAACTCCTCGATCTTGGTTTAATGGATTGCGGAGGTGATTTGGAGATGCTCTGAGCTCACCTGAGAACCCCTACAGATGGCTCAGATGATCGGAGATGGCTTGTGAGTGAGATTCGAGTGATCGGACCACAAAGCTATCGAAACCCTCAAACAACCTTCTCTGATGCGAAACTGAGCTGAATTCTCCAAGGAAGCTTCATCCGATGATCCAAAACTTGTTCTAGGGTAGAAGTTGAGGTGGTCGCGCCTCGAATTGGAGAAAAATTGAAGTAAAATAGAAGAAAATGAAGAAGAACTACTGTTGCGGTGAAGACGCGACGAGGGTGAGCTGCGGGGAAAATTTGCTTAAGTATTTGGCATTGGACGGTCCAGATTGAATTGGATGAATCCAACGGCTGATCTTGCTCTGATTTGAGCCCAACTTTTAGGATGTTGATCAGGGGTCAGGATCTGCCTCGTGGTAGCTCAGATCCTCCAGATGTGCAACGGATGGTCTAGATCTCCCTAATCTTTGAATGGACGATCTAGAGCCCTCCGAGCTTGATCCAACGGTTGAATGAGCTCTGATTGGGATGAAACCTTCAGATCTTGATCAGAGTGCTTGATCAACCCTAACCCTAGCTCAGATTGCTTCAGATGGTCCCGGATGGCTCAGATCTAGCCGCTCTTGAATCGGACGGTCCGGATTTAATCCTAATCTTAATAACTCGATCCGGGTCACTTTCGACTCAAGTTTGACCCGGTATGCCCTAGGTCCATGAACCTTTCTGCCTACAAAAATAGATCAAAAATTTAGTGGCCAAATAATCCAATTTTATGCAAATTTGCAATTAAATCCAAAATAAGAGGAAGTTCTAAAACCTAGGGTAATTTCACAATTAAGCAATAAAAACATAGGTCAAACATGGATTTTAGCAATTAAAATAATCAACAAAATGGTACTTATCATTACTCCACCGAGAAGGAGGTTGCTTTCTATCCGGTGTTCACCGGGGCTTGATCTGCCGACGATCAAGGGATCACCCACCTTACGGGCACGCCAAGGAGTAGGGGCATGTTATCCCCGAACCTTGTAAACCCTCCTTGTTAGCGATCTTGCTAGTTGTGTTAGTTTGCTTTTGTTTTCTATTTTTCTGCATACTCTGTTTTTACTACTTCCGCTGTGCTACTAACAAATCGAAGTGCAGAAATTCGCTAAGTGTTAAAGTCCAAGTATTTGGCTGTATTCACCCCCCCCCTCTCTAGCATCCGGGTTCCAACATCACTAACTTAAGCATATTGTTAAACATTGAAACACTTAGAGGAGGACATCACTGATGCTTCTTGCACCAACAATCTCCCCCTTTTTGATGTTTGACAATATCTTAAGTTAAATTGGATTAAAAGGCTAAGTTCTAAACCTTGGATAAAATGAAAAGAAATGATCTAAGTTTTGAAAACACATTTTGATCCTTCAGCTCTCTATCCTTTGGGAGAAAGAAAAAAAATTCTAACTTAAGCTCACTCTCCCCCCTTTTGAAAATACATTTTGATTTTCATTTTGATCCTTTGGGAAGAAAAAAATTTCTAACTTAAGCGCACTCTCCCCCTTTGTCATACATCAAAAATCAACAACAATACTTACACCAACAATGAAAAATTGTTTTTCCTTTTGAAAGTACATAGTATAATTCTTTGAAAATCTAGTTAAGAAACACTAAGTACTTCAATTGCACCAAAAAAACATTACACTTTAAAGAGTATTGTGCAATTTGGAAAAATATTTTGTATTTGTAGTAAAATATTTTGAACATTTCAGAAAATATTTTGAAATTAGAAAATTTTCCACTTAGAAAGAATATTACCTTAGAAGTATTTTCAATTGGAAGGATTTTTTAAAAACTTGCACTCATAAAAGATGTAAGAAATATGCACTTTAGAAAAAAAAATCACTTAGAGAAATACAGTGCGTTTGTACTTTGAAAAGAAATGTTTTGCAAAAAAATTTATACTTTGGAAAATATTGTGCACTTTTTGAAAAATGTTAGTACTTTTGAAAAAATATTATGCACTTTTGAAAATATAAGTACTTTTGAAATATATGCATTTTTGAAAAAATGTTATTACTTTTGAAAAAATATTATGCACTTTTTGAAAAAATATAAGTACTTTGAAAAAATATTATGAACTTTTTGAAAAAATATAAGTACTTTGAAAAAATATTAATACTTTGGAAAACATTATTTTGCACTTTTGAAAACACAATATTTGACTTGACTTGGTTTCTTTTCCAGTTTGACACAATCCTAGGAAACCTTGTTAACTACAAGGATATTTTCTAAGTGTCCTAGAAATTCTCCAAACTCAAGTAAATATTATTTCCAAAAGTATTCCAAAATGATTTTAAAAATTTTTTGAAAGTGATAAAAATGATAGTATTTTGAAAGAAAAATTACTTATGTTTTCAAAAGGATTTTGAAAATACAGTGCATGAAAATATATTATTTTGAAATATTCAATAATTCTTTGAATTTGACCTCCCTTAAACTTGACCCAGTCCTAGGAAGCTTGTTGACTACAAGTACTCTTCCTCTGAGTCTTTAGGGTTTGGTTCAGACCAAAAGAATTATCTAATAATTTCAAAAAAAAAAATCTAAAAATTACTTGTCAGAAAATTTTCTTTTGACTTAGATGTAACGACCTGACCCATTTGGCGGCCCATTCGGCGGCCCATTCGGCGACCCCTTATTTTTCTGTGGGTCGTGAACCGTCGACCGTGTCGTTACCATACTAGGTCTTCCCACCGCCTGATCGGTGGATTTTTGCCTTCCCAGGATTCGAACCCTAGACCCAGGCTTAAGTCTAGTTCTTTATGAATCCTGGTAACTCATGGTTACTAGGATTCATAAAATAGACTTAAGCCTGGGTCTAGGTTCGAATCTTGGAAGGCAAAAATCCACCGACCAGGCGGTGGAGACCTAGTATGGTAACGACACGGTCGACGGTCGACGACCACAGAAAATAAGGGTCGCTGATGGGTCGGGTCGTTACAATAAAAAGGTGCCTTTTATTGTAACGACCCGGCCCATTTAGCGGCCCATTCGGCGGTCCATTCGGCGACCCCTTATTTTTCTGTGGGTCATCGACCGTCGACCGTGTCGTTACCATACTAGGTCTTCCCACCACCTGGTCGGTGGATTTTTGCCTTCCCAGGATTCGAACCCTAGACCCAGGCTTAAGTCTAGTTCTTTATGAATCCTGGTAACCAATTGAGGTAGATGCATGTGTATGGACTAGGGCTTGATCTTATGTGAATTTCCCTTGCTTATGTAATGTTTTAGGTCAAGAAAATTATGAAATCTATGCCTTATTAAACCTGTGAGTTTCGGCCAGCAACTAGGTTGAGGGTTAAAATAGGTCCAAACTACAAATCATGTACCTAAACTAATGTTTAGAGAAGTCTAGACTACCCTTATACTTGTAAATGATCTCTTATGAAATTGTTTCCATGTTACATGAATTTTTATGCTATAATACCCTAACTATGAATTTTGGCCAGCATCTAGAATGAAGACTAAAATAGGTCCAAACTACAATCATGTGCCTAAATTAATGTTTAGTAAAATTTAGACTACCCTTGTACTTGTAAATAATCTCTTGTGTGAAGTGTGCACTTATTGTAATGTTATAGGAATTTATGCTATGAAACCCTACCTATGAAGTTTCGGCCAGCATGTATTAAGATAGGAAAAGAAAGCTAAAACCATTGTTTTGCCTTGATTAAGACAAATATGTTACATGAATGATGTGTTGATAAGACTAGCATGATGTTTGCTTCACTTGCTTGTTTTTAAAGAAAGATCGTACATTGCCATGTTATTTATGTGAATGAGTGTGCCACGAAAGTGTACCTATACTCATGAATGATTGAATGTCTATAGTCATTCATTATGATCAAAAGAAAAAAGAAAGAATGCATGTATGTATTTTACTTTAAAGTATGGCTTGTACTGGATCTTGAAAAAGATCCATGGTTCTGAACTACCGAAGTTGTCCCTAAGTTGAAAGAAAGTAGGCCTAGTAACCCTAGTAGGTTGAGACTAGCTACCTCACATCTATTTAGGGATGCGCGCAAAGAAAGAATGGGTACAAGCCGGGGACCCCAATAAAGATGATGTATGCTTATGTTAAAGTATTACTTATTATGTTTTCTAAAGAGCATCCTAATGTTTTTGCAATGCATATGTTTTATGTTTGTATGCATTCATGTGCCTTATGAGTTTTATGCTATATATGAGATGTTATATGTCTTTCAAACATACGTGACATGTGGATTTAGTGAGTAGGAAAGAGCTTACTAAGTTTCATACTTATAGTTGATTTCTTATGTTGCAGATCAACATAGAAATTTCTAAAGAAAGGGAAGCTGCAGGAAGGGCTCGTGTATGTGGTGGTGACTTGGCTGATCGATCCATTTAGTGTCATTATAGACTTAGCACTTATCTTTATAGGAAAACATGTTTTACTACCTTATACTTGATACTTGTTAGCTCTTTAGGAGTTTATTTAATGCATGGATGCTACTAGATACTATGTGATCTTCATACCCCTTTTTGTTGCATGTGTTATACTTATGTTTTATTTCCGCTGCAATGCTTTAGATTCATATGCAATAATATGCGTAAGTTAAGTTAAGTAGGAAAAAGATAACGCGCCGCCTTAGCGGTAAGGGGTGGGCGTTACATTAGACTCCCCCTAAATTTGACACATCCTAGAAGTCCTTGTAGACCATGAAGAACATTTCCTCTGTGTCTTTAGGGTTTATCAAAATCAAAAGAACAGTTTTGAATGACATGTTGAGTATGGTAATTTTCAAGGAGATAATTTTCGAAAGCACAATTTGGAATGATAGTGAATTTTTTCAGCACAGTTTTCGAAAAACATTTTGAAATAATGATAATTTTTCAAAGAGATAGTGATATAACAAAGTTTTTGAACCAATTTTTGACAACCTTATTTTGAGATGATAATATATTTTGAAAGCATAAGGTTTTTGAAAAACTTTTGAAAGAATAACAACACTCCCCCTGTACCCAACACTGTTTGACTTTATCTAAGTGCCTTAAGGGACTTTAGTGTTGACCTAAAAGGCTTGTGTCTAATTGTGTAGTTCAAACAAATTTTTGAAAAAGATATAATTTGAAAACATATAATATATTAGCAATCAGACAATCATTAAATCCATAAAAATATTATTATGTTAAAGCACTATTTTGAAAATAGATTTTTAGAAAAAATTATAAGAATTATGGAAAGCCATTTTTGAAAACCATTTTTTAATTTATTAGTCCTTAACATCTCACCCATTCTAGATGTCTCAGTACAAGCAAACATGGTTGCCTTATGGGTATATTGTGAGATGCTTGAGTAATTTTTTTTTGAATTTAATCTAAGATTTAATTAAAACTTGTGTTAGATTCAAATTTATCAAATAGTAAATTGAATTTGAGCTTCGATAATCGGCTTCCAGGTCTTGGCGAGACACAGAGGCCTTCTTTGGCCGTAGCCTTATTGGAGCAACAACCCTTTCCTTGACAAAGCCTTTTATCAAAAATTCATTTTCAAATTACTTCTTGAAAAATTTTGGTCTAACTAGCTTAGGTTTTGGATCGGTAGCTTCGGCTAGTTCCACCAGACTAAACAGACCAAGTAGGATACGTCTTACCTTACTTGACCTTATTAGAAGGGCTTCACTAACGTACTATCAGCTCACCTCCACCTAATACTAGGTTGTTCAAGTTTCAATCAGTCTTTTCTCCTATAACCGTTCTAAATCATGCATAAATTTAAATATGAATGTCATAACATATATATATAAAAATAGCAAATGCATGAACATGGCAGTTATGCATGAGTCAAACAATTCAAATTATTTTACTTAAGTTTCTAATAATGTATCAAATTTTCGATTTGATACATGTCATGTGAACCCGCGAATATGCCAACCCACTTTGACATATTTAATTTTATTAAATTAATTGTTGCAGTTTGGGTAAGATTTTATTTAATTTGAGTTTAAGTTATTTAAAAATTAATTAGAATTAAATTCATTTAAAAAATAATTAAGGATTAATTACAGTTAAATTAATTACGGATTAATTAAAGTTAGATTAATTAAGGATTAATTACAGTTAAATTAATTAAGGATTAATTAGAATTAAATTAAGAATTAAATTAATTAAGAATTAATTAAAATTAATTAAGAATTAAATTAAAATTAAATTAATTAAGGATCAATTAATATTAATTAATTAAGATTTAATTTAATTAGGCTAATTGAAGATTAAATGAATTTAATGTTAAATAAAGGATTAAATTAAGGTTAAAAATTAATTAAAATTAATTAAAGTTTTTAAGATTTAACTTGATTTAAGTTTCAAAATTTCTGGGTTAATTAAAAGTTGTGGGTTTAATTTCATCATTTTCATGATTTCAAAAATTTCTGACTTATCTACTATTTCTTCTTTATTTAATTTTTCAAGTTTTTCTAACAATTCTGATTTGTTTGAATTTTTGTAAATTTTATTCAGCCTTGATTCTAGAAAATTCAATTTCCTCCGCATCCTCATTATCAAAATCATATCCTTCTATATCATCATAGTTGGTGGAGTAATTTTCAGGGATACTAGTTAATATTTTATAATTATTTAAGGATTATCTAAGAAAATAATTAAATTATTATCTAAAAAGATTTCATCTCCACTATTTTCAGAAATATCCTCATTATCCTCAAAAATAATTTTAATATTCTCAGAAATATCATTATTATCCTCAAGAATATTGTCAATATTATCTGAAATATTAGACATTAAAGAATTATTAATTTCTATCTCATCACTATCAATAACATTATGAGAATTATCAGTTACAATATCATTTTCAGAGTTAATTTCAACATTATCAAAATTAATTGCAATATTATCATAATTGACTTCAATATTATCAGAATTGATTTTAAAAATCATTGCATTAATATTGACAATTAAAGAATTAATTTCTGATAATTTATTATTGTCTACCTTTGGTAATTGATCATGAAATACCCTAAGTTGATTATTCAACAGATCTAGTTTATCAGAAAAATCAACAGATTTATCTAAATTATTAACATACTTGAAAGACTGTGTAGTAATTTGGAAATTTTTACGAACGTAAATTTTCCGTACCTTGAACGAACACTGATTCCTATAGTGCCCATGCTTTTGACATTTGAAACACCTTATTTGACTTTTGTCCCTTCGGACTCCGGGCGCTGGTGCCTCCTTTGCTATCGATGGTGAAGTTCGAGTCTTACAAGTAGGACACTGATTTATAGTGTCCTCTCTCCCTGCACTTAAAGCATGTGATATGAAATTTAAAAATTGACATTTAAAAAAAATGTACCTGATTCACCCTTGGGCTCCCCCTCAACTCCTGACATCTTTGCTCCATCGGCTGTTAGTCCGGTGAAGAGCGACCAGACTTTGATACCATTTGTGGGGACCGGTGTCGTCGATAGAGGAGGGGGGGTGAATATCGACTTGTTAAAACTTTGCGGAAACTCGTGGAAAACTCGTCTTCGAATGTTCATTCTAATCACAGAGTTAGTAGCACAGCAGAAAACAAAAAGGAATGAAAATAAAAAATAACACAGAATGCACACGAGATTTTTTACTTGGTTCCCAACCCCCCAAAGTCAGTACGTCCAAGGCCTAAGCACGGGAAATGCCCGTCCACTAATGCTCTCCTTTCCGGACTTTTCGAAGGCAGAGAAACCCGTCTTATAGTGCAAGATTTACAATCAAAAATATAGATAAAAATATGTGCAGAATGTAAATTCAAACCAAACAAAAGAGTCCAAGACTCGGCCGATCTGGAACTCCGAAGTGTCGTGCACTTCCTCCCGGAGCTTTCTTGCTCGCAGAGCTTCCTCGTTAGAGCTTTTCTTCCGTTCGGAATGCTCAAAATGATCATGGAATGGTTGTTCTAAGTTGAGGGGTCAAAGCCCCTTTATATAGTCTTTTACAGGGCGCATGTGCTGAAGGAGGCGCCTCACAAGCTTGGTCAACCATCATCTTCGCGCCGAACTCGCAGCAAGGATAAGCTCCCCCTTCCTAGGCGCCTATCACATTCACGGCACCTGGGAGCTCTCAGATGCCTATGTTAACAGGCGTCTGGGAGGTGGCTGCCCAGTCCATGGCACCATATTGCTCTGGGGCACCTGTTTCAATACAGGCGCCCTAGATGCTTCTTCCAGGTCGCTTTGTGTTCGCTTGTCTGCCTTGTTTCCAACTTTTAGGTACCTACAATATAATTAAAGATAAGACAAACATGCAGATAATCTTAACCTTAGGGATTTAGTTCTGACTTCGGATTTCCACGAAATTCTATGTCGAACCGACGCCTATGTTCCCATCCCGAGGGAACGCGCTTTTCACCTACTCCTCTCAGGAGACGGTTGCCACCTGACCCATCCGGTTGGACTTTTGCCCAGCTTTACTCACCAGGACTTTTGTCCAATCTCACAACCAGGACTTCGTACCCAGTCCACGACCATGACTTATTGGCCAATTCCACGAACCAGGACTTCGGTGCCTAGCCCTCAGCCAGGACTTATTGCCCAATTCTATGAACCAGGATTTCGGTGCCCAGCCCTCAACCAGGACTTATTGCCCAATTCCACAAACCAAGACTTTGTGCCTAGGTTAACTAGGACTTTTCTTCACTTTATTACTCCTTTCTTGACTAACCCTTCCTTGTCCATTGTATCACTAACTTAAGCATATTGTTAAACATTGAAACACTTAGAGGAGGACATGACTGATGCTTCTTGCACCAACATACCCTATTTTGTCCTTTTAGTCCAGTGGAACTAACCGAAGCTACCTCGCCAAATCCTCAACTAGTTAGACCAGGGATTCTCAAAAGGTAATTTCAGAATAAAATTTCATTAAAAAGCATTGTCTAGGAAAGGGTTGTTGATCCAATAAGGCTATGACCAAAGAAGGCCCCTGTGCCTCGCCAAGACTTTGAAGACAATTATCAAAATTTATTTTCAATTTACTAATTGTTAAATTTGAATCTAACCCAAGGTTCAATCAAATCATAGTGTCAACATATAATCAAAGATAAAATTAATATATCTCATAAAATAGATAAGGATACCCTGTTTTGTCACTTAGAAATGGGTGAGATCTTTAGGACCTAATAATTTAGTACAACCCAACCAACCCTATCAATTGAATTAATTTTACCTTTAATATACTTAACCTAATTTACAATTTAAATTCAACTTAATTAAGTTTTAAAATTCAAATTAATTTTTCAAATCCACATACTAATTTTCAAATTCCACTTAATAATTTTCAAAATACAACTTAATATTTTTTTCTCATTTTACAAAATTTAACTTAATAATTTTCAAAATTTAACTTAATATTTTTCAAATTTAACTTAATAATTTTTCAAAATCCATCTTAATAATTTTCCAAATTTAACTTAACAATCATAAAAATTTAACTTAATATTTTTCTTAAAAAATCAATTCAAATCCACTTAATAATTTTCAAAATCCAACTTAATATTTTTTCTCAAATTTCAAAATTTAACTTAATAATTTTTCAAAATTCAACTTAATAATTTTTCAAAATTTAACTTAATAATTTTTCAAAATCTAACTTAAAAATTCAATTTAATAATTTTTCAAAATCCAACTTAATAATTTTTCAAAATTCAACTTAATAATTTTTTCAAATTCAACTTAATATCTTTTCAAAATTTAACTTTATAATTTTTTAAAATTTAACTTAATAATTTTTAAAATCCAACTTAATATTTCTTTCATTATCTCAACTTAACATTTTTTTGGCAACTTAATTTTTCAATTTAATATTTTTCCAGAAATTAATTGAAACAAAACTAGTCAAAAGTAAGTCAATTAGGCGCTCGACAGTCTATCAGGCGCCCGAAGCTTTTTTTGACAAATTCAGTTCCCAAGGCAGTTAAACTGCCAAAAACTGTCTCAGGCCCCCGAGTATCATCTTGGGCGCCCAACCTACTGACCCGGACGCCTGCGAAAGCTCCCAGATGCCCAGGAAGGGTTATATAAACCCTCGCCCACAGCTCACATTTCACACCAAATCAACCTCTCTATACTCCTCCTCATCACTTCTAAGGCATCCCCAAGCAACCCCAATCAACCGAGAGTCTTCCATCTTCTTTAATCTTCAACGATGCCTCCTCGGTATGATTTCTTTATCTTAAAACTATTCTCAAATTTTAGATTATTTATTAATCATTCCACTTATTGATTATTAGCAAACATCGTGTTATCAAGACTGACCTCGATACTGAGCCTAGCCTCGATCCTAGGTTTCCTACGCTAGCCCTCCTTAATAAATTTGCAACTACTATATATAAACCTCTCAAAATTAGCTATCTCAGTAGAAGTTTCTTTACCCAGTCCTATCTCATAGCCATGGATGCCATTAACTACTACCAACTTGATAGATTAGTATACTGTAATGGTTCTATAAACACGACCTTGTGTGTCGAGTTCTATAATAACTTGGTCAAACTTGATGACTTCTACTATTGCACCACAGTTCAGACCCTTCCACTCACCATCACTCCTACTTTATTGACTAGGTTTCTAGGACTACGACCTTCCCAGTCCACGTTTGTTTGCTACTCTCCTACAGACCTTCCCTTTTCTGCTCCCTACTCGCATATCACCCTCGACACACTTTACTCCTATTTTTCGGGGATGTGAGAGATCTGACAGTGCAAAACTTTCGATCTGTTAATCTGTGCATCCAGGACTACGCACTCTATCAAGTCCTGGTCCGCTGCATTCTTTCCCTGACCTCACAGGATGTAGCGGTTATGCGACCTTTCCACACATTCCTACTCTATGCCATGATCCACTACCTAGACATAGACATCAGACTTCAATGTTCCAGACTATTATTTATGCATCCAGCATCTCTACCCATTTAAGAGTGAGGACACCTTACTGTCACATCTTGACCACACTCTTCCACCATTATGGATGCAATATTTCTATCGGAGAGATTGTTAGGATGACAAAGTTTGACAAAATAGGATCTAGGGACTTTTCCCTAGTAGTAGTAGATATCTCAGCTACCAGGGTTGTTTCCTGGAGACGACGAGACGCTCAACCACAGGATGACTCGGACTATGACGTGGATGTCGATGTCGCAGACATCACGGCCGAGATCGAGGAGCATCTGTAGCAGTCTCCACCATGCCCTCCTCCGATGACTACGGACCAACGCCTTACACAGATCGAGTTGGAGCTTCATAGTCTTTGAGAGAAGATGGTGGCCCATCACATAAAGCAGATGGACGCTTTTCAGGCCCAACATGAGGAGAGGCTAGCTGCAGATCAGGCCTAACATGAGGAGATGATGGTTATGTTTCGTTCATGGCATCCTGACCCTTCTTGGCATTCGGGTCCTTCTTCGTAGTCTAGGATTATACTTTGATTATGGATCTAAACTTGTCTTTTTCACTTAGTAGAGTTAACTTGGATTTTCTTTATGGTTATGAATTGCTCTTATTGACTTGCTCGATTATTGAAATGTGCTCAGTAGAATAGGATTAGTTTTCATTAATATTTTTTTGGATGTTTTTTCTAAAAAATTGCTTTTTAAAAATTCATATTGTTTTGAAAGTGTTTTTTCAACTTAGTTTTTACAAAAAATACCCCCTTTAAAAACTAGGGTCTTTCTACGTATTGGGCTTAGCTTAGAACTTAACCCTAGTTTGTATGTTCCTATAGATTTAGAAGTCAGCATCTCACAAGCACATTAGGATACTTTAATTGATAACATAGATTGGTTTGAGATGCTTAGGTCTATTTCATGACTCAAGATGCTTTAAGTCAGTTCATCAAGAGCAGTTGGGGCGATAAATATAAGTGAATAGTAATCAAGTTAAGTAATCAAGCTTAGAAAGTCTAACTTGATCAAACTACTTAACTTGACTAACCCAAATAAAAGCTGCTGTTGTATAACAGTTAGTAAGTAGCAAACTGAGTTAGATAGGAACCGAAAGGAATTGATTTGATTCATTTTTCCTTAAATTTTTAAATGCATGAAATTTTTTTCATGCTTGGACTCACTAGGATTATCAACTTGGTTCAAATCTTGTCACTTTTAATTTTTACTTACTTAGTTCATTACTACTAATTCTTGCTTAGTTCATAATTCAGTTGCATTCTTGATTTATTTTGCAAGACTAATCGGCTCTGATACATAATTTTTTTCTTTCCCTTAATTAAATTTTTCTTTCAAAAATATGTTTTTTTTCAAAAAGAATATTTTTTTTGATATATGGCATAGTGGGGGAGTAGAAAAGTGAAGTTAAAATTAAAGAAAAGTGAAGTTAAAGTTAAAAATTGGCAAAGGGGGAGAGTAGAAAAATTAAGTTTTCCTCAAAGAAGTTTTTCCTTTATTCAAAAGCTTTTCTCATTAACAAGTTTTTTTCTTTAACTTAAAAGATTTTGTAATGAATTTGTAATACTTAAAATTCTTTTCAAGAATTTGAAAAATCTTTCAAAAAGGAAAATTGCATGTTTTCAAAAGCTTCAGGGGGAGAATTTCAAATCAAGGGAAAGCTTTATACAATTCTTCTATTTTCTAAAATTTTTTCAAAACTTTTGAAATGTCCTAAAAGGAGGAAATTACTAATCAAGGGGGAGAATGAAAATTTTGTCTTAGACTTTATGCTTGACTGTGAATTAAATCTTATTCATGTTATTTTTGACTTAATTTTTGAACTGGGTTGCCATAAATCAAAAGGGAGAGATTGTTGGTATCGGAAGTACCAAATCGAACCTAATTTTGATAATGACAAAGGGTTTAAAGTTAAATTTATGTTGTGATCTAATGTATTTCATTGAGTGTGCAGGAAAGTCTTAGTTGAGCTAGGTACGAAGTCTTGACCTACAGGGTTGAGCATGAAGTCCTGGTCGAGGACTAGGCATGAAGACCAGGCCGAGGGTGGGACACCGAAGACCTAACTGAGGGTTGGGCACGAAGACCTGGTTCGTGAAATTGGGCAAGAAGTCTTGGTCGTGGACTAGGCACCGAAGTCCTGATCCGGAAGATCGGGCAGGAGCCTTAGCCGAGTGAGAATTGCGGACAGAAGTAGAGGCGGGTCGAGGTACGGACGTCTCGAGATCCAATAGTCTCGGAGGCCGAGCAAAAGTTCAACCGGAGGAGCTGGTTGGCAAAAGGTAGCTTCTCTAGAGTGGAGTAGGTGAGGACGCCTTCCCCGGAAGAGGGAACAGTAAATGTCGGTTCAACTTAGAATTTCAGTAGAAATCCAAAATCAAAACCAAGACAGCTCCAGCTGTTATTTATACATATATTTTCATATTATATTATTCTTGGACTAACCCTGGTTGCAGGATTGAAAGGAACTAGTTGTTGCTATCCCAGGCGCCTGAAAGGGTTCAGGCACCCGAGAACCCAGGTGCTTGAGAGGTATCAGGCACCCCAAAAGAGGTTTTTTAGTGGATGGAGAAGCTGAGATTGCAGGTTCGCCACGTCAGCTTCTTAGGCGCCCGTGAGCCATCAGGCGCCTCAGCACTCCCAGGCGCCCAAGACTAAGGATAAGGTTTGGCCAAGTTTGTGGATAAGCACGCGCTAGGTTCGGGTGACGTAGCAGGTGCCCCAGACCCTTATCAGGCGCCCAAGAAGGTACTGTAAAAGGGGCTTCACCCCTTTGCTTCCAGAACAACTATTTTCCAACTCATGCACTCAAACACACTTCATCACTCTTCCGTGCTCGAGTTTCCCACATCGATAACACTCAAGATGGACGACACGCTGCTCGAGAGTCTTCGCCATTTTCTCTGTGTTGTCGGTATAATTGTATTATTGCTTAATTCTGTATTCGAAGCTTTTCACTTGTATCATTTTTTGAAATATAGAATTGTCCAATGAAAATGGTCAAGGACCATGGGCCTTAGAGTAGGAGTCGTTACCGACTCTGAACCAAGTAAAAAGAAAACGAGTTAGCATTGTTTTACTTTCCGTTGCATATTATCTGCATTTCTGAAAATTTTAAGTAGTCGATATTCACGCCCACCCCTCTATCGACCACAATGATCCCACAGATTTGGTGAGGATCCTATCATCAATCTAATAAGATGTCCTGTCCAGATTGGGGTTTGTCTACGACCTCTATAAAAGGTGGCCTCCTCCACCCCTTTAAGGGGAGCTTTTTTGGAGGAGAAGATCAGTTCTCGCTTTCCTTTTGTCTCACCAGGAGCTTGACTCGATTGCCAGAGCTTCTCGAGGACCGCCTGCTAGCTAAGTAGCGACCCAACAATGTAAGTACCCAAGGTTGGTTTTGATGTGATCAACTAATTTAAGTTAGGTCCTGGTATGTTTAATCTCCGTGTCTAAGTGTACAGGAACTTAGGAGTGTAGGAAGTCGAGCGGAAGATGCAACAGTCGAGAAGGATAACACGGAAAGGGAGCCAATGAGCTTGATGCATCTGAGGGACGCAGAGTTCTAACTTACATCTTTGTTAAGTCCGGTTACAAACCAAGTAAATCTGGTTTCCTCTTTATTTATAGTTTGCTTAATTTATTTATGTTATTTGTGTTCTAACTTACATCTTTGTTAAGTCGAAATAAAAGATGGAGTTTTCTTTTTCAGGGGCAATTCACCCCCTCTTGCAGACCTTCAATCACCCTCAGACAATTCTCCTTGTGTCATCACCAGTGCCACATCATCTCGTAGTCGCCCTCTCTACTTCATGATAGGATCTCAAAGCATCTTATCAGCTGATGGTCGTGTTGTTGGTGTGGTAAAGTCATCGATATATTGAGATATGTGGCTCACGTGTGTGAGTCGAACACAACAAAGAATAGTAGCCTTCGTGTAAGAGAAGAAAATCATAATGCCACTTATTTTTAATTTGCTAAAACTTATATAGTCGTGGATAAGGACATATATGTTGGTGTAGACATTGTTAAGTCAGGATTAACCTATTTTTATTAGGCTCGGGTGAGCTTGGGTTTCGATATTTGACAATGATGTTTAAACATTGTATGAGTCAAGTGGATTAAGGTTGACTAGAGACTTAACTAGTGAATTCCAAATGGATCGGGGGGATAGCATGCTAGCACGGGAAAAATTCCCGGTGGAACTAGACACACCTAGTGGGACTAGGTGCAGTCCAGATGGATTTGGAAAATCGTACGCTGGCATGGAAAATGTCCTAGTGGGACTTAACACACCTAGAGGGACTAGGTGAAGTCTAGGTGGATCGAGGAGATCACATGTTGGCTCGAAAAAAGTCTTAGTAATACTAGGGACACCTAGAAGGACTAGGTGAAATCCAGGTGGATTGGGGAGATCGTACGTTGACACAGAAAAAGTCCTAGTGGGACTAGACACACCTAGTGGGACTAGGTGAAGTCCAAGTTGATCGGGAGATTGCACGTTGGCAAAGTGAAATTCTGCTAATAGACTAGACCTAACTTGACGGTTAGGCGAACCTAGTTGGGAACTGGGTTAAGTCCAAGTTGAGAACTTGGCATGAGAGAAGTCCTAGTTGGGAACTAGACAAGAAAAAGTTCAAATGAGTCAAAGGGTTGATCAGACACTTGGTGAGAAAGTCCTAACAGGTCACGGTTAACCAGGGCTAGGCAAGGGAACCCTAAACTTGTGTTAGAGTGCCAATCGATCAAGAGATCAATTGAACTGTTGTCTTGCAAGAACGCTAAGGTTGTTAATCGATTGGGTGATCGATTAAGGGGCCTGCTAATTGATTGGGTGATCGATTGGTGTAGGATTATCATGAGAATAAAAGTATGCTGAATCGATTGGGTAATTGATTTACCATCCTCTTAATCGATTAGGTAATCAATTAAGGAGGATCGTAATTGATTAGTCAATCATTTACGACTGTATTGAGTGAGAGCATAGAAAGGTGCTGAATTGATTAAGATCTCCTTAATTGATTGGCTAATCGATTAAGCTTCAAAAACTAGTTGTTGAATGGCTAGATCTGACGTGGTAATCGATTGGGTGAACCCTAAGTCATGAGTATATAGGATTTTCATGTAGGTTTGAAGTGACAGCTCTTTGCACATCATCCTCTCCTTCTATCGTCATTTCAAGAAAAGTCTTGGAGCATAGTGCTGCTACATTTTCAAGGTTCTAGAGGCGATTCTAAGCTAGAAGAAAGCAAGGAAAGCAAAAAGAGCTCATTTGTATAAATCTTATAAGATTTCTTTTATATTTGCTTGTTCATGGTTATATTTTTTTCTTGTAAGCTTGTACGAGGCTTCTCCGACTCAACAAAGGAGATCTATCATAATGTATGAGAGAGTGAGAAAGAGTGAATCCTTATATTAGTCACCTTAAGGAGGTGGATACCAAATAAAATCTGAGGTGTTATCATTGCTCAAGTTTCCGCTGCGATAAATCTTCATCGAGCAAAGATCGGAGCTAATCAACACCTCCCCTCTCTAGGTCACCTATTAGTCCTAACAAGTGGTATTAGAGCGAGATCATTTTTCTTTGAACTTATTGCCAAGAAAGCAAGAGCTAGAGGAAAAAGAAGTTGAAGAAACCCTAATTTCAAGATGTCATTATCAAGAGGGTTCAACTTCAAAATGAAATTTGGCTATGACATCCAGGCATATCCACCATTCGATAAAGCCAATTTTGATCTTTGGAAGACAAAGATCGAAAATTTCTTTATGATGGAGATAGAGCAATAGTTTTCTCTAATGGAGGATTTTGAGGCTCCAACGAATAACAAGGGGAAGCTTCTCAAGAAATAAGGAGCAAATCAAGAGATGCGAGGCCAATAACAAAGTGGCCAAATTATTGGTCAATCTATTGCCAAACACCATCTTGGACAAAATTGAAGATTATCAAGATGCCAAGGAGCTTTGATGTAAATGGAAAAGTTTCATAAAGATCCCTCCACTTTGCCAAATTAAGATAAATCTAAAGAAGGCAACCAGAACAGCTCAAGTGTGTCGAGCAATCCAGGCAAAGGGCGATTTCACAGGCGATTTCACAGGCGATTTCACGGGCGATTCCACTCGGGCGCTTTGCGCCTACTGCCTTCGCTGGCGCCCTCGGGCAGCCGGCGATGGACCTTCCTTCCTCGTCCACTTCTCCGATTCCTCCACCTATCGTTAATCCTTCCTCGATGGCTGTCAAACCATCGTATGCAGCGATAGTAAAGCCGGTTTCGCCTCGATCTACAAAGAAGAGCTTTGAAGATATTGGGGATGGAATCAAGCCGATTATGATTTACAATGATAAACCAGGAATTTTCTTCTCTGAAGAAGAGATTGCAGAGCTATCAGAGCCATTCAAGTACTGTTTGATTGGAAAATTTTCAGGTTTACGCCCAAGCTACGCTGTTGTTCTACAAGCATTCAGAAATCTAGGGTTATCAAGTCTGTATAATGTCCGGTTCTTAAGAGCGGGATACATTTTTATACACTTAAACTCCAACGAAGACATGGCGAGATTGTGGACAAGAGGCGTTTGGATGATTGCAGGTATTCCATTGCGGATCTTTAAATGGTCCCCCTACTTCACGTATGAGGCAGAATCTTCCATTGTGCCAGTATGGATCCAATTACCAGACCTGCCAATACATCTTTTTAATAAGCAAAGTCTTTTTTCTATTGCTCGCATAGTAGGCAAACCAATCAAGTTAGATGAAGCTACCGCAGATGGATCAAGGCTCTCGATGGCAAGGGTTTGTATAGAAATTGATCTCTTAAAGCCAAGGATTGAAGAATTATGGATCGGGATAGGTGCAGAGAAGAGGACTCAACATGTGGTGTTTGAAAAAATCCCTAAATACTGCCAACATTGTATGCATTTGGGCCACTCAATTGAGGACTGTTATGTGTCAGGAAATAAACCTAAACCGGATTGGAAGGAGGAAAAGGGGAAAAAAGCAGATACGAACATTAATCAGAGGGACTCAAATACAGATCTAAGAGTTGAAGAGCAAAGAATGGAGCATATTAAGGGGCAAAAAGGTTTGACTAATGGGGCTTTAACAGGCAACTGGAAAAAAGAAGCTCCTAAAGGAACAAGAGGCTTGGGTGTGCATATTGCCGATAAACAAGTCTGGACTAAAAAGTTTGATATGAATAACCATAAAGTAGATGAAGTAAAAGTGAGAGGAAGGAATGATAATCAATTTCGGATGCTAAATGCTTTAGAAGAGGATGATCAAGATGATTTGAATATTTTAGAAGCTGGAGGGTCAAAGGAGGAAAGTAGCCTCTTAGATGAAAAAGCAATGAAGGCTATGGCTGCAGATGAGCTTAAAAGAAATCAGGAAAAATTACAAAATGAGGAGCAAGGAATTCTTGAAGATCCTATATTACCAAACCAGAAGGAAGCACAGAATGAAGAAGTTCAGGAATTCTTTGAAGATCCATTGTTATGGGAGAATACAGAGGGAGATGCTAGATACAAATCCTTCATGGTGGAAGCTAGTATTGATGAGGAAGGATCAGGGCAGTTAAGAAGATCTTCTTCTCTCCCACTGGATAAAAACAAGCTTTCCACCTTGATTAGTGATCCAGGTGAGTTTCAAAGAGTTACTAGAAGCAAAACCAAAATATTGCAGGCTTCCTCTTCGATGATTCCATAAGATGGCAGGTACGATTTGGAATATCAGAGGTATAGGTAACTTAGCTTCTCTTAGAAGAATTTTGTTTCTTAAAAAACGATACAATTTGGATTTCCTTGGAATTCTGGAACCATTCATAGCCCTGGATGTAAATATCATGACAAGTAAACTGGGTTTTGATTCTATTATTTCAAATTGCTCAGGGAAGATCTGGTTTGCTCATAATTTTCACATAGCATGCAAGGTCTTGGTAGATCATGAGCAATTTCTCCATCTTTTATTAAAATATGCATTATTTCCATCTGAAATAAGGCTTACGGTTGTATATGCAAAGTGTTCTAGGGTAGGCAGATATGACCTCTGGGAGAAACTGGATGTAATCAAACCAATTGGCGATGAGCTTTGGATGATTGGTGGGGACTTTAATGTCATTGCTAATGTGAATGAGCACTCAGCAGGGTGCATTAATAGAACTGGTGAAACAGAAGACTTCAACAATTTCATAATGCTCTCGGGCCTCCAAGATGCAGGATTTGTAGGGGATGTTTTCACATGGTCAAACAATAAAGTGTGGAAGCGATTGGATAGAATTATGCTTTCTCCATCATGGCAAGAGCGTGGCTTTTCAGTTAAGGTGGAACACTTAAGTAGGGCAGCTTCTGATCATTCCCCACTTCTGATTTCTTTCCCAAGCTTTGAGAGACCAATGGCTTCCTTTAGATTTCAAAGGATGTGGACAAGACATCAAGGGTTTCTCCAAACAGTAAGACTAAATTGGGACTTGCCTAGCTATGGATCAGGTTTGCTTAGATTGCAACATAAATTGAAAAGACTTAAAAACCATATGAAATGGTGGAACAAAGAGATCTTCGGGAATATCCATGACAATATTCAAAGAGCAGAAGATTTATTCTCTGAGGCCGAGAAGAAGCTTGATTTGAACCCATCTGATGAGAACATAGCTAACAGAAACAAATGTCAAGCTCAGTTATTCAAAACTATGCAAATGGAGGAAGATTTTTGGAGGCAAAAAGCAGCTGTCAAATGGATGAAGGAAGGAGATAAGAATACAAAATTTTTTCACTCTTTGGTGCAAAAAAGGAAGATGGCTAACAGAATTCAAAGGATATGGGACGAAGGCAATTGTCTAGATGAGTCTGAACAAATTAGAGCTTCGGGAGTTAAATTCTTTGAAAATCTATTAACTGGCGATAGCTTTGATGGTGATGCAGCAGATCTTTCGAATATTCCTATGCTAATTAACACTATGGAGAATGCAGAATTGTTAGCAATGCCTACCATGGAAGAAATTAAGAAAGTTATTGAAGAAATGGATCAAGATAGTGCAGCTGGCCCAGACGGATTCTCAGTCTTCTTTTATGTTTTCTGTTGGGATATTGTTAAAGATGATGTATACCATGCAGTAATTGATTACTTTAAAGGAGAGTCTATACCAAAAGGGATGAACGCCACAACTATTGTATTGATTCCAAAAGTGGAAAATGCTCAGAGTTGGCAAAATTTCAGACCTATAAGCCTCTGTAATGTTTCTTATAAGATCATTTCTAAATGCCTGGCAAACAGATTGAGAAAGACCTTACACAAGGTTATTTCTCCAGCACAGAGTGGGTTTGTGGAGGGAAGGCTGATATCAGACAATATCCTTTTAGCTCAGGAACTAAATCACAAAATCAACTATCATGTGCGGGGAGGAAATCTGATCTTAAAATTAGACATGGCAAAAGCCTTTGATCGTGTTCAGTGGAGTTTATTATTCAGAATTATGTCAGCATTTGGTTTTTCTACAACATTTATCAGTCTCATTAGGGGATGTGTAGCCAACAGTTGGTTTTCGATTAATATCAATGGCCATCTTTCAGGTTTTTTTCAAGCAAAAAGGGGGCTCAGACAAGGTGATCCCATTTCTCCCTTCTTATTCATTATAGCTGCAGAATTTTTTTCTAGAGGACTGGAAGAAGTTTTTATCAAAAATCCCAGAATGTTTTATGCTACGGGATGCGATATGAAAGTTTCTCATTTAGCCTTCGCAGATGATATTATGATTTTCATGAATGGATCCATCAATTGTGTCAAAAAAATCAAGAACTTTCTTAATTCTTATGAGGCCCTTTCAGGTCAAGCCATAAGTGCAGGGAAAAGCTTGATATTTCCGTCAAGAAACATTACCGACACTCGCAGAATCTTAATTTCTGGGATTACAGGATTTTCAGAAGGTTCATGGCCGATAATCTATTTGGGCACCCCTATTTTCAGTGGAAAAAAAAAGACCACACATTATCTACCTTTGCTGGACAAAATAAGGAACAAGCTCCTCGGATGGAACATATCAAAGCTATCACAAGGAGGTAGGCTAATACTGATTCAAAGTGTTCTTTGTTCCATGCCCTTATATATATTACAAGTGCTTCTTCCTCCTTTATCCATACTTCATAAGCTGGAGATGATATTGGCGAATTTTTTCTGGGGATCTTCGGCTCCAAAAAGGAAAATACATTGGATAGCGTGGAGGGAGATATGTCATCCGAAAATGGAAGGAGGATTAGGTATAAGAAGTTTGGCTGACTTTAGCACAGCAATGACAATTAAGCTATGGTACAGATTTAGAGAGCAATCCACTCCATGGGCAATATATCTTGGAAAAATGTATTGGAAAAAAAGCCATCCAGTAGTTGTCCCTGCTAAAAGTAATGCCTCTTCATGTTGGAAAAGGATGTGCAAAATCCGCAATCTAGCAGAACCAAATATTGGCTGGGTACTGGGAGAAGGCAGAATCAACTTCTGGTTTGATAATTGGTTGGATTTTGGACCCCTGTTCCAGTCCTTTACGCTACCAAGGAAACCTGACACAATGATATCTGATCTCATGAATAACGGGGCTTGGAATTTGCATACCTTCATGTCTTTCATACCAGAAAATGTAATAGCAGAAATACATAATATTCCCATACAGCAGGAGTTATCTGATCTGATCGTATGGAAGCCCTCAAAGGATGGTACTTTCACATTAAAATCAGCATGGAATAGCTTGCGGCAGATCCAGCCTATGGACTCCTTTAACTCAGTTATATGGAGTGGTATACTCACTTCAAACATCTCTATCTTTGCATGGCGTTTTCAGAAACTAAGGCTCCCGGTGGATAACATTCTACAGCAAAGAGGTATCCATTTGGTCTCTCGATGTCAATGCTGTAATTCTTCAGAATCATGGGATCACTTATTCTTTTCGGGCCCAATAGCAAAAGAGGTATGGTATTATTTTTGCAATGCCTTTTCTTTAAACAGATTTCGTCCATGGGAGGTATGGAAATTTGGTCATAAATGGTCGAAATATGGACACATCAAAGAAGCTTTGCCCCTTCTAATTTTATGGCATCTATGGACTGCTAGGAACAACGCCAAGCATCGAGAAATTAAAATGGAAGGAAGGAAAATCTGTAAAGATATCATACATTATCTCCACATGGGGAAAATAGCTGGAACAATAAATCACAAGCATTGGAAAGGTTATATGTCTGTAGCAAGGGATTGGGGAATGGATTTCAAAACTCAAGCCAGAAATATAATTTCAGTTGTGTATTGGAGGAAGCCAAGGAGGGGAACTTTTAAATTGAACATGGACGGTTGCTCAAAGGGGAACCCAGGGATGGCATCATATGGAGCTATTCTCAGGGATCATACAGGCCACCTTGTAATAGCCAAATATGGTTCTCTAGGACTTGGCAGTAATATAATGGCGGAACTGTTGGCAATTCAATATGGTTTAGAGATGTGTGAGGAGCACAGCCTTTGGCCAGTTTGGCTTGAAACTGATTCTCAAGTTGCCTTGAAGATTATCCAATCCTCGAAGGTAGGATGGGAGTTTCGGAAATCAGTGTTAAGAACAAGATATTTGATCAAGGAACATGATGTTGTTTGTACGCATGTCTTTAGAGAAGCAAATGTTGCGGCTGACTATCTCGCAAACAAAGGCTTTGGCTTTAATGAAGAAAGATTACTGAAGGATTGGAAGGAAGATAAGTCTCTATATGGTATATGTAAGACTGATAAATTGGATTTACCATATATTAGATTGGCTTGTAAAGGACCACTCTAGTAAACTTACCCTCCGACCTTTACACATAGAGCCTATATGTTTTCTGAAAATTATCTGGCTGATTTCTGAATGATCTGCTTTATGGTTCCAAGGATCGTCTGATGAAAGCCTATTGAGTCCTGTATAGAATACGTTCTAGAAAGATTGGCTTGACTCCTTATGTCTTATGGTCTAATTTCCTCTCCATTGATGGTCTCTTCTCATAAAAATGGTGCTCTGGCTTACCTGGTTTCATGCTTCTAGGCTTTGCTTAGTCCTGATGGAATTCTTAAAGCTTCTGGAAATGATATAGTGATCAGCTTATGCTGCCTCAAAGCTGGAAAAATATGCGGTTAACCTGGGAATGGTTAATGAATCAAAGATGCTCATTGGATTTCTTGAATATATTATCTGAACTTATTTGCTGGTTTTCTTTATAAAGTATGTGGTCCTTTTAAAAATGTTACTGGTTTTCTTTTGCTGGTGTTCTCAAAAGTATTCCCCTGTCTTTTGGCTTCTAAAGCTCTATATGTCTTGATGGTCTTCCTGGCTCTATCTGCTGATGGAGCTAAGGTATGGAGATTATGTATCAATTGTTCTTGGAATATCATATGCGCTGCAATTTGAATACAGAATCAGTCTCTGCTGGTTTCTCTGATAGAACCCTGGAATTAAAACTGTTGGCTTGATGAGGTTGAAAATGTGCTATCTCGGAGGGACGTGAATTAATTGGAAGATGGAAATTTGGCTTTGTTGGCCGTGAACCTGGATAGAACTCTATTTGGTTATGAATTCACATGCTATATTTTTTGAGCCCTGACAGAATTACAAGCCATGTTGCTGGTTTTGAAGAATAGGAATATACAGGTTTTTTGTTTTAGAAAATTTTATGGCTTTGAGTTACAATTTGTAAATCACAAATGAGTCCTTGTAATTCTATATTAGAAGGTCAGGTTTGGCCCCCTTCTAATATGGATTTTCTCCTTCTTGAAATAAGATCCTTCTTTTGTCAAAAAAAAAAAAAAAAATTCAGTTGTTTTGTTTTGCTTCACATCAGATTGGTTGGAAAATTCTGCATTAGCAGTATTGAAACTCTGCATTTCGTGATTGTCCTTGCCATTTCTGCACATCAGTTGAGGGGATCTGAGTTATTGTTTTCCATTCAATTGTTTCTGAATTTGCATTTGATTTGTTTGCCTCAGTTGCATCTGCTTTACATCAGCTTATAGTGTTGCAATTGGCATGATTTTCAGCATATAGTTTCCCTTGTTTGCGTGCCAAATTGGATGGATTCCTGCACTTTGTATCAAGAGGCAGCTGTGGCATTGTTTGGTATCAAGTAGCCACGATTTTCAGTGTGTTTGATAGCTTGAAATCATCTAGCATTGCAATTGGCCATTTCTGAACATTCCCTTGCATTTGCTTGCTTCCATCGATTGCATCTAGTTGTGTTGAGTTGTTTGAATGTTTAGTTATTAGATTTTGTAGCTAACATTAGTGTTAAGTTGTTTGTTTGCGAAGATCATCATTCACTGCTCCATTTCTTAGCTTAGCATTTGTTTACAGTTTGAATTTAGATTTGCCTTTCCAATTTCAGTTAAGTCCTTTGGTTGATTCGATTTCCCTTTGATTGAGCTATTACTTGCTATCTATCTCTTAATTCATTTGTGTAGTTTTCCTTTCTTTTTCTTGTGCTTCCATTCCGAATTCATAACCCAAAACCCAATTACTTATTTGAAACCCAAAAACACAAACGACACATAAACACGAGCTCGAATCAAACACGACAACTAGCCCCGAGAAAAAATACGACCTGTGGCCCCTTTACTACACTTTCATATTTCTGATAGCAAAAAGGGTTTCCAGCATTCATATACATATTTTAAATTTGAGACCCACATTCGTGACAGTCTATTTTGGGTTCATCACTCACTCAAACACAATTATGGTTCTTGTACTAGCTTATGGTAAGCTTACTCAAACACAATTATGGTTCTTCTACTCTCCGCCATCATTCTTGATTTGGTTTCACACCTACAAAAGCTTATTCAAACAAGTTAAAGAAATAGAACTTTGATACTAAAGAAATGATAAAGAAAGTTAAAGCATATGACATGGAAAGGAAATATGGTAAAGAAATATGGCATGATGAGGAAATATGGAATAGAAATATGGTATGATAAGGAAATATAGAAGGGTAAAGAAAATGGAAGACTTGGACACCCAAAAAAAATATTTCTAATGCACTTTGCCCATTTCTTTTGACTTATCTTGCATGTATCATAGTTGTGGTGGAGCAAGGCTTGAAGAAGTTCACTAAATTCAGTGTGCCAACTCTACTGATTGGTCACTGGACCGATCAGACACTGCTTGATCGGACTGAAGATCGTTCTAGCTTCCCTCTGATCGGTCTGGTGACCGATCAGGGTATGGTCAGTAGCTGAAATTTACAGAATTCATGAAACTGTCTTCTGAGATTTGTCTTCTTTCAATATATAACTCACTCTTGTATTCAAATAGCTTCTTGCTTTCATCTTCTACTTTAGAAATTAATCCAACTCCTGACACTTCATGTTTTTCTTTTCTTTTCCTTTTCTTTTTCTTTTCTTTTGTTTTTCAGCTGTTCTCTTTTTTTGATTTTTCTTTGTAGCTGAGTTTTTTTTCTATTTTTTTTCTTTTCTCTTCAATGCCTTCCAATGACTAGCTCCAACTTACGAAATCTGAGATGTATAGCCTTTCAAAACTTTTCAACTTGATAATATGGAATGAGATCATCCTTTTGTTCCTACTTGATACTTGGTCCAATGGAGCTTGTTTCCTATCCATAATTTGAACTTAAAGATGTGTCTTTGCTCTCTAACTTTTTTTTCACTCTTCTGATCACACAAAAAAAAATTTCCTTTTTCTTGCAACTGAGCTGATGGGTGTGCTTGCAACTCATTCTTGATACAAAACTCTTTCAAATTGGCACATCTTTGCTTGTTGGTTGTCAATTGCTTCAATTGTCCTCATTCCATTTTTTTCCTCTGTGAACTTACAGCTTTCATTTCAGTTTTTTTTTTGCATCACATACAATTGGAAAACTCAAGGCTTCATTTGGAATTAGACTTGGCACAATTTACTTGTATGTTACAATTTCTTCACATTGTCCTCAATACAAGATAGAATGCTTGTATCCTCCCCCACACTTAAACTTTTGTCCGTCTTGGGCAAAGTAACATCAAGAACATCAAAATACCCAAGTCCATGGAAAATATAGTTAGGGAAAGGAAATTTAGAATAAGAGTGTACCAACAAGGAATCTTGCAAAAAATTGATATGAAAATATAGGGAAAGGAAACAAAGTGATTCACCTCGATAAATGTGGTCTAATCATAGAAATATAGCTTTGAAAGAACCTAAGCAAGTTCTAGAGTACAATCACATGTGTGTATCACAACAATAAGGCCAATCCCTCACTAGGTAAAAAGAATTCATCTCAAATCATCACTCTAGAGTCCATAATTAAGTAGTACTCAAGCATCCAAGAATTTTCTTCCATTGGCTCAAATCCTAAGTTTTAACAACCAAATTTAATTTGCTTTCAAGGGACTCTAAAATGATATAAGAAAATCTAGATGGATACATTTATTCCTAGTCATGCAAGAAATAAAATGCCAAAGGTATAAAATGGTATCTACAATGAATCTTTATTCTCTATACACTACCCAAGCATTTATTAGCAAGAACTCATTTTAAAAGAAAATTCTACTTCTAGAAAACATAAAAATGAAATATGCAATGAAAGAAAATGCAAGAAGGAACACACTCCCCTTTATTCCTGGCGGTTGGAGTCGATTCAGGAGTAACCTCCATTCCGGTATTGGAGGAGTTTGGGTGGTCGAGAGAGCATTCTTCATGTGATCATTGTAATAGTGTACTGCTCCCCCACACTTAAACTTCACAGAAATATGTTCCGGTGGCCGGAGACGATTAAGGTACAAGATCCATTTAAGAGGTGGACTGCTATGAGTCAGAGTAAGATCAACTCCTCCCACTTGATGATTTTTGGAAATCCTTCCAGGAGGTTGGAGTCTATTTATTTGGAGCACCCACTCCAAAAGTCTACGGCACCCTACAAAACCATGAAATACCTTCCTCACGTGTGCAGGGTAATAAAGAAATGAAGTATAATCAGTCTCTATATAGAATGTATCCAAGAATACATCACATCCAATGAAATCAATCTTAGGTACCTTTATTAAGTTTTCACAAACAATATCTACATAAGATGTATCAAGAAATGTATCACCTTCAACAGATTCAACCCTAGGTACCTCTATGAATTTTTCACAGTCAAGCTCTACACAAGATGTATCAAGAAATGTATCACAGCCAACAAAATCAACACTAGGTACCTCTATGGAATTTTCACAATTAGTTTCCACATAAGATGTATCAAGAAATTCATCACAACCAATGAAATCAATCTCAGGTACCTCTATGGGTTTTTCACAATTAGTTTCTACAAAAGATATATCAAGAACTGCTTCACAACCAACAAAGTCAATTTTAGGTACCTCTATGGGTTTTTCATAATCAATTTCTACAAAGGATGTATCAAGAATTGCATCATCTTCAACAAAATCAATTGTAGGTACCTCTATGGGTTTTTCTAAACAATCAGGAGAAATACTTACCTCGTCCTGCTGAAAAATACCTGAAAGTTCTATAAGAGTAGAGGTATCTATGGCCTCCTCCTGGTCATGTAAAGGCTCCACTTCAATCTCAGGTTCTGGTGGACATTCAACTAAGAGAGGTGATTCTTGGGCCCTTGCTTCCACCATGCAAGTCCCTACACATTCATACCCATCCTCTGAATCTTCTAATGAATCAATCAACGTTGGTGGTCCCTGGGGCTTAGTGCAATCCCCTACACCTGTAAAATCATCTCCAATGCATGCTTCATCATCCATATATACAAAAACCAAATTAGATAAGTTAGGACCAACATCAACTATATCATCACAAAATAAAAGACTAGAAGGGTCCTGTAGAGTTTCAGAATTGAATTCAAGGTTGTCACAAGCTTTATTATCCATCTCTCCCAATGCCTCTATCACTGATGCATCTTCAGCCTCTTCTGAACTTGAACATCCTCTCTGAATATCAAGTGAAGCATCATCAGCAAATAACTCTAACTGTGACTGCTCAGTAGGTATGGGTGGTCCCTGGGGCTCAGTGCAATCCCCTGCACTCTCACACCTATCCTCTGAGTCTTTTAACATCTCAATTAATATTGGTGATCCCTGGGGCTCAGTGTAATCTCCTATACCTGTAGAATCATCTAGAGCTAAAAGTGAATCTGAAGTAACCTCCAAGTTATCCTCCTCAACAGCAAATGTCTCCTCAGCCTCCTCTGAACTGAAATCCCTTTTGGAAATAACAAGTGAAACTTTATCAGCAATTAAATCTGCCTCAACAATCTCATCTGCAATACCCATGCTAATGCTAGGAGGATCTTCTTTGGGGTACTTAGGAAGGGTAAAGAAACTTTTGGCTCCTCCACTTGAGTTGAAAATTTCGGAAATGAGTTTTGAGCAGGAACTTCAAGAAGAATAGCTACTGTAGGTGCCCTTATTTTGCTGATTTCTTCTTCTTCCTCCACCAAATTTGCAAGATCAATTGAAGAAGGTCTTAGGCTTGCACTAGGGTCACTAACAACTGATGTAAAATCATTTTCGTGACTGTTTTGAGATGGAAAATAGGTTGCTGGAAATTTTTCATAAAAATCGGCACTTGGAATGTTTAGACTTGAAACAACGTCTTCATTCCTCAAAGTTAGTTTACATTCATGCCCCTTAAGATTTAGAGTAGCTTGAAAAGGTAATTGGCTCAATCCCTGGGCTTGCATTTGATTCATTTCACTAACCAACTTTCCTATGTGTCTCTCAATGTTTTGAAGCGTAGAATCATACTCTTGTTGTTGTATATTTTGTTGTTGTATGATTTGTTCCATAATCTCCCCAAGCCTTTGTTGTTGAGCCTCAAGCTCACTAGAATCATCAAAGTCTCCTTGATTGGCACAGGACTCTTGTTGGTCTTGAAATGTGACATAAGATTGCTGAAAATTATAAGTAAGTTGTGAACTCTGAAAATGAAGTTGTTGGGGCTGATTAGATAAGCAACTGGGTTGTTGAAATTGTTGAAAATTAGTTTGACAACTTGGTAGATATTGCTGAAAATTATGATTCGACCAAGGGTTCCATTTGGGAGACCCGAAGTCAGAACCAAGACAGCTACGGCTGTAAATATTGACTAATATTCTTGCTTTGTTTGTTTTGGAACTAACCTTGGTTGTAGGGACCGAAGGAGTGTGTTTCTGCAGCTCAAAATGCCCCAAAGAAAAGGGGTAGGCAGCTGGGCTAGGCGCCCGGGAGGTCCCGGGCGCCCAAGGTCAAAGCCAAAACAACAAAGAAGCAAGAACGCTTCGAAATCACACTAGGCTAGGTGCCCGGGAGGTCCCGGGCGCTCAAGGTCAAAGCCAAAATTGTCATCGAAGCAAATCAGCCACGAAGCGATTGGACCGGGTCAACCTATGCGCCCGAGAGGTCCCGAGCGCCCCAGTCAGACCAGGGGCTAAATCAAAGGGGATAAGCGCTGACCGAGCTGCGGATGGAGGTTCTCGCAGCTAAAGGCACGTGTCAGCCGCCCCCAGCGAATGAGGCGCCCCCAGGAGCACTATAAAAGGGTGCTCGACCCCAAGGCTTCAGAACAACTATTTTCTAACTCTCCAAAGCTTTTCTTTCAAGCGCTACGCCCAGGCAAACTCCGACCTTGAGATTCCAGCGCCGCCGACAACCCTCTGCTCCGAAATACGATCCACATCGGGCGTCGATAACGAAAAGTGTAACTAGTTTCATTTCCTGCAATATTCCTGTACTCAATTTGTAAACTCTCTTTGCGCGATTATAGTATTGCCCAAAGTAAATGATCAAGGACCGTGGGCCTTGGAGTAGGAGCCGACCGTGACTCCGAACCAAGTAAAATCCTTGTGTTCTTGCGTGCATTCAATTATTTCCGCTGCTTATTTGCTCTTTAATTTATCCGAAAAGTTTTAACGATATTCACCCCCCTCTATCGTTTTTCTCGATCCAACAAGTGATATCAGAGCGGGTGGCTCAAACTTGATGCAACCACCAGTTTGAAAGTTTTTTTCGAATTTACGAAATTTTTAATTTTATTTCATTTCTTTCTCATTAATCAAGGTTAGTGCAATACCACTCGATCTTTTTCACTTTTTATTTCAAATAAATAATATCTGTGGGTGGGATTAAAATATTTTGAATTCTAGCAAATATT
Source organism: Boesenbergia rotunda (assembly GCA_024364735.1). NCBI lineage: Eukaryota > Viridiplantae > Streptophyta > Magnoliopsida > Zingiberales > Zingiberaceae > Boesenbergia > Boesenbergia rotunda. The sequence goes on from JAGFNQ010000224.1 coordinate 68,954, forward strand.
TTGTACCAAGTAAACGCCTTTTTCAATTTTGAATTCTTATTTTTTCACCATAAGTCAGAATTGATAAAATGATCAATTTTTTAAAATTTGTCATAAACTTTTTTTATTTTAATATTTTTTTTTCGAAATTTGTGCTACCTTAATTCGAACAAATTTTCTCCCAAACATTGAAGTCTTACTTTTTCATCATTAATCAGAATTGATAAAGCCAACATTTTCAAAATTTTGTCAAATTATTATTATTTTATTATTATTATTTTATTATTATTATTACCTGGAAATTCATGCAACACCTTTTTGTGCTAGTTTTTTTTCTCCCGCACTACTAATCCAAGACCAAGTCTTGATACATTTTTGGTGTTTCTTTTGTGTACGAGGTTTAAACTAAATGGCCAACCAAGAGTGGAACAGTGCCCGTCCACCGCTATTCTCCGACAAGAACTTCAATCTTTGGAGAAGTCAAATGGAGTCCCTTCTGAAAGCCCACATGGACTTATGGTTGATCATCCGTATGGGGTTTAGATTCCCCACAGAAGATGGGATAGCACTCACCTGGGATAAATTGGATGAACCAATTAACACTTAACATGATCGAGACAGATGCAAAGGCAACTACAATCCTACAATGCGGCCTAACAAAAGAAGTATTCAAGCAGATTGGACCATTCAAATGTGCTAAAGAGATGTGGGAAAAACTGATTAACCTACATCAAGAGACTTACAACATCGAGGACTCAGAAGGTGTGTTGTCCGAATCATCAGAGGAATCGAACGAAGAAGAAGAAGATCACCTAAGTTAACTTGCATTCTCGGTCCAAGCACAAACAGCCGAGTCAGAGTCTGAACCCGAATCCGAAGCCGAATCCAAACCAAAATCAGAAGATGAGTCTAGATCTGAGGCGGCAAGAATCAAGGGGGAGATTCCCAATAAGGAACCCAAAGGTAAAATTGTAAATTCAAAATTTATAAAATCATGTAATTTGTTACACATGCAGGGAGAGAGGGTACTACAAAAGTAAGTGTCCTACTCGTAAGATTCGAACGACACCACCGACGGCGACAAAGGAACCAGTTCCAAAAGCACGAAAGGACAAGAGTCGCATCCAATGCTTCAAGTGCCAGGAGTTTGGGCATTACAAAGATGAATGCATAGATAGAAGAGCCAAAGATCTAGGACAATCTACCAAGATGGGTAACTTTAGTTTATATGCATATCCACTCTTTACAATGAATGCTGATAGTTTACTTAATCACTCTTCGTCAGATTTAGATATGGACATATGACTAAATAACTTAATTAAATCATGTATAGTAATAAACTCAAATTTTGGAAAGTTAAAACAAGAAAATGAGACTTGGAAAATTAAATTTGATATACTAGAAAAATTAATTAATAATCTTGCTAACTTAAAAAATCCAGAAATTTCCCCTCACTGTGATTCTACTTAATTTTTTTTTAATTACTATTCTTATGACTAGAAATGGTTAGATAAGGACCTGATTAATTGAAACTTGAACAACCTAGTATTAAGACAAGGTTTGATGATAGTACGTTAGGGAAGCCTGACTAGGGAGTCAAGTAGGGTAAGGAGTACCCTATTTGGTCTTTTTAGTCCGGTGGAACTAGCCGAAGCTACCTCTCCGAATCCTAAGCTAGTTAGACCAGAGTGTCTCAAACAATAATTTGAAAATGATCTTTCTTTAAAAGGCTTTGTCTAGGAAAGGGTTGTTGATCCAATAAGGCTACGACCAAAGAAGGCCTCTATGCCTCGCCAAGACCTGGAAGCCAATTATCGAAACTCACTTTTAAATTATTATTTGTTAAACTTGAATCTAACACAAGCTTCAATTAAATCATAGTGTTAACATAAAATCAAAGCTAAAATTAATGCATCTCACAAAACAGTTAAGGATATCCTGTTTTGTAACTTAGAAATGGGTGAGATGCTTAGGACCTAAAAGTTTAGTCCAACCCAACCAACCTTACAAACTGAATTGATTTCAAATTTCAGAATTTAAACTTTAATAAATACTTTTAAAATTCAAATTTAATTCAACTGATCAACTTTCAAAATTCAAATTTAACCCTCTTAATTAATTTTAAAATCCTCAACAATCAAATTTAACTTTTTATATAAGATTTAATATTTCAAATCATTATACTTAAAATTATTCATCATAGGTCTCTTTTGTTCACTTACCTGAAATTTATTTCTTCTTTTGCCATTATACAAAGAAATTCTTTTAGGCAATCAAATTATTTTTGTTGGTCTTGCAAAAGTCACCTTGGGTATTACTTAGGATGTTTTGTTTAAAAAAAACGTCTGCAGTCCGGGCTTTGATATTTATATATTTTTCGGACTTAAGTTTAAAAAAAACCTTCTATTTTTTTGGAAATCATTTTTTTCCTTTTCAGTTCTCTATATTAACCTTTTCAAAAGGGAGAAAGAAATTATGTTTCAAATCATTAAAACAAATTTTTTTTAGTTTTCTTCTCTTTTTGTTTGAATCAAACCCCAAGACTCAGAGGAGGATTAACTTGTGGTCAACAAGCCTCCTAGGACTGTGTCAGGTTTAGGGGGATTTTAAATTAAAAGAAGAAGTTTAAAAATACTATGTTCTCAAACTATCACTCATGTTTTTCAAACAACTAAGCTATCATTTCAAAATATGTCTTTCAAACACTCATTTTTTCGAAATCTTAATACTTCAAAATTTATGTTAAGAATTGTGCTTGATTCCCTTTTGATTTTGACAAACCCTAAAGACACAAAGGAAGTCTACTTCATGATCTACAAGGACTCCTAGTAAGTGTCAAATTTAGGAGGAGTCTAAATTGAAAGAAATTATTTCTGACAATTATATTTCAAAATTATTAGATAATTCTTATAATTTGAATCAAACCTTAAAACTCAGAGGAAGATCGCTTGTAGTCAACAAGCTTCCTAGGACTGGGTCAAGTTTAGGGGGAGATTAAATTAAAAGAATTATTGAATTTTTTTCAAAATTATATGTTTTCATGCACTGCACTTTTAAAATCCTTTTGAAAACATAAATAATTTTTCTTTCAAAATACTATCCTTTTAAATCATTTTGCTTATATATACCATCACTTTCAAAATTTTGCTAGACTTTGGAATACTTTTAAAATCTTTTTAGAATACTTTTGAAAATAATACTTACTTGACTTTGGAAAATTTTCAAGGACACTTAGGGAAATGTTCATGTAGTTAACTAGGTTTCCTATGATTGTGTCAGACTAGAAAAAAACCAAGTAATGTAAAGTATTATGTTCTCAAAATAACATTAAAATTTTTCTTAAAAGTACTTATATTTTTCAAAAATGCATAATCTTCAAAAGTACTTATATTTTTCAGAAATGCATAATATTTTTCAAAAGTACTTATATTTTTCAAAATATGCATAACATCTTTCAAAAGTACTACTATTTTTCAAAATATAATGTTTTCAAAAGTACTAATACTTTTCAAGGCACTAATGTTTACAAAGTACGAATATATTTTTACAGTTTCAAAAGTGCAATACTAACGTGTTTCAAAGAACAATCTTTTCAATCTTGTTCAAAGTGAAAATGTGTTTCAAATTTTCTTTTGCAGAACATTTGTTTAAAGTATTCATCTAAATGTACTATTTGTTAAATGAAAATCTTTTTATGAGTTCAATCTTTTGAAAAATCTTTTCTAAATATAAATTTTTCTAAGGCAAAAGTGATCTAAGTGCGTGAATTTTCTAAAGACTTGCCTACAAATACAAAATTTTTTTTCAAATTACACAATACTTTTCAAAGTGAAGTTTTGTTGGTGCAATTTAAGCTTTTTGCTATGCTTTCAAGAGTTATACTAAGTATTCTTATGTTTTCAAAACTCATAGGCTCTGATAGACAATTTTTTTCTTAAAACTTCTTTCAAAATATATTTCTTTATTGATAAATAGCCAAGGGGGAGAGTAGAAAAAGTGTGAAATTAGAAATTAAATTCTTCCTTAAACTTTTTCCCCATTTCAAAGAAAGTTTATCTTAGAAGCTCTCAAAAATATTTTCACTTTAACCTAAGATTTTTCTAACTTAGAATCTCCATTGTGATACCCAAAAAATTTTGTTTCAAAATATTATTTCAAACTGAACTTATGAGTATGTTTAGACTTAGAACTCTTTTCAAATATTCTTTCGAAAAGCTTCAAAGGGAAAATTTCAAATCATGAGGGAGCTTTGTGCAATGTTTCAGTTTTACAATTGGAAATGGTTTAAAACATAAGGAGAAGAGTTTCACATTAGAGAGAAAGAAAGAGAGAAAAGAAATTTATTTTAAAATATATATATATATATTTAAAATTTTCTCTTTTTCAAAAAGTAAAGCAAAAATTTCTAAGTACCTCAAATTTTTTAAGGGCTAAGTGTTGTTAAAATTTCAAAGTACTGTCAAAATACTTCAAGTGCTTTCAAGTATTTCTAGTGCTTCAAAATTTTCTAAGTATGTCCAAGTGTTTCAAATATTTTTAAGTACATGTTTTTTCCTAAGTAAAATTTTCCTTAGTAAACAAAATTTGTCTGAGCAAAAACTTTTTGAAAATTTTGGCAAATGTTTCTAAGTAAAGTTTTTTGGTGAAAAACTTGTCTAGAAATTTCTTAAAGCTTTTGTTTTTCAAAATGCCTAAAATGTTTCCAAGCAAATTCTTCTAAGTGTGCAGACTTTTTTTTGTAAACAATTTTTTCCCAATTCTCAAAGTGGAAACATTTTTAAGGGAAATTTGGCTTCAAAATCTTGCCTAAATAAATTTTTGTTCAAAATAGAAAATTGTCTAAGTGTAAAATATTTTTTTTGATGCAAATGCTTTTACTCTATTTTTGAAAAACACTTTGTCAAAAACTTAGAAGTTTTACAAAAACTCAAAACTTCCTCTTAGATATTTTGTTCATCCATGAAAGTTTTTTTTTGATATATGTCAAAGGGGGAGGAAAGGTCAAAGTTAAGTATTTTATAACACAACTATTCTAGGTTGCAGGGGAAGTATGGGAAATAAAATTTTTTTGCGGTTCAAAACTACATTAGTTTTAAACTTTACTATGCTCAAAACTGTAAAGTTTACTCTGCTCAAGAATGCTAAAAATCATTGGTTTTACTACATTTGTTTTAAACCCTACTCTGCTCAAAACTGCTAAAATTCATTGGTTGTTACCTTCTCTTCTTAAATGTTATAATTTTTTCCTTAACTTTGAATTGTGTTGACATAAATCAAAAAGGGGGAGATTGTTGGTGCTGGAAGCACCATATCGAACCTTGTTTTGATATTGGCAAAGGGTTCAAAGTTAAATATTATTAGTGATCTAACGATGTTACTCAAGTTGTGCAGGAAAATGTTGGTGCAGGCAGCACCTAAGTCGAACCTGGGTTTTGATAATGGCAAAGGGTTCAAGAGTTAAGAGGTTATGTTGGTCTAATGTACTCACTGAGTGTGCAGGAAAAAGTCCTGGTGAAGGGTTGCTAGGCACCTAGCGAAGGAATGCTAGGCATTGAAACCCTAAGACCTAGCGAAGGGCTGCTAGGCACCTAGCGAAGGGCTGCTAGGAAATCAAAGACCTGGCGAAGGCCAGCTAGGCACCTGGCGAAGGACTGCTAGGTACCGAAGACCTGGCGAAGGGCAGCCAGGCACCTGGCGAAGGGCTGCTGGGTACCGAAGACCTGGCGAAGGGCTGCTAGGCACCTGGCGAAGGGCCGCTGGGAAAAAGTCCAACCGGAGGAGCCGGTTGGCAAAAGGTAAACTCTCCTAAGAGGAGTACGTGAGGACGCGTTCCCCGTCGAGGGAACAGTAGGCGTCGGTTCGACCTAGGGTTCCATTTGGGAGACCCGAAGTCAGAACCAAGACAGCTACGGTTGTAAAAATCAACTAATATTCTTGCCTTGTTGTTTTGGAACTAACCTTGAATGGAGGGACCAAGAGAATGTATTTCTACAGCTCAGAACGCCCCAAAGGAGAGGGGCAGGCAACTGGGCCAGGCGCCCGGGAGGTCCCAGGCGTCCAAGGTCAAAGACAAAACAAGGAAGCAAGAATTGCTTCGGAACAGCCTTGGGCAGGGCTCCCCGCAGGCCCCGGGCGCCCATGGTCAAAGCAATCAAAGCAAAATCAGTATGAAGCCAGCGGACCAAGTCAAGCACGGCGCCCCCAACGTCTCGGGCGCCCCCGTCAGCTCCAGAGCCGATTCGTAGGGGATAAGCGCTGACCAAGCTTCGGATAGAGGTTCTCGGATCCGAAGGCACGTGTCAGGCGCCCCCAGGAGCACTATAAAAGGTGTTCGACCCCAAGGCTTCAGAACAACAATCTTCCAACGCCTCTAAGCTCTTCGTTCAAGCGCTCTGCTCCGGCAAACTCCATTCTCGACATTCTAGCGCCGCCGACGACCCTCTGCTCCGAAGTACGATCCACATCGGGCGTCGGTAACGAAGAGTGTACTTGTTTATTTACTGCACTACTATTGTAACAATTTCTGTAAATCTTTGCGCTACTATAGAATTGCCCGCAGTAAACGGTCAAGGACCGTGGGCCTTGGAGTAGGAGCCGACCGCGACTCCGAACCAAGTAAAAATACTTGTGTTCCTTGTGTTTGTTTTTAATTCCGCTGCTCTCTTTTCTTAATCCGAAACATTTTCACGATATTCACCCCCCCCCTCTATCGTGTTTACTCGATCCAACAAGTGGTATCAGAGCGGGGTAGCTCAAATTGGTGCAACCACCAATTTGGGAATTTTTCGGTTTTTTACGAAATCTTTTTAATTATTTTTCGTTCGAAGTTTTTATCGTTAATCGAGGTTAGTGCAACACCACTCAATAAATTCTTTTAAATATTTTATTCCCACACTGCTAATCCAAGACCAAGTCTTGGGACAGTTTTTGTTTTTGTTTCGTTTCAGTAATTCCTAAATGGCCATGCAAGAGGGGTTCAGTACAGCCAGACCACCACTCTTCAGTGGAGAGGATTTCTCCTACTGGAAGAGTCAGATGGAAGTCCACCTGAAAACTCAGGTGGACATGTGGATAATTATCCAATCTGGTCTAGAAATCCCAAGAAATGCTGAAGGAGTGCCACAACCTTATACCGAATGGGACACCTCAATAAAAAGGAAGATCGAGGTTGATGCTAAAGTGACTCAAACACTCCAATGCGGTCTAACCAAAGAAGAGCTGAGCCGGGAGGGACCATTCAACAGTGCAAAGGAACTATGAGGTAAGTTAATTGAGTTGCACGAAGGAACCTCCGACACCTGAATCGGCAAGAGGGACCTACTGCTAAACATGCTATACACAATCAAGATGAACGACAGCGAATCTGCATCCCAGCTGCACGCCAGAATCTAGGAGCTAATGAACGGTCTACATTCAATTGGTCACAAGGTAGAAAACCGTGACCTAATCAGGTACACCCTTAACGCTTTCCCGAGAAATACTTTGTGGGCATCTATGGTAGATGTGTACAAAGTTTCAAGGGATCTTTCTAAAATCAAATTAGATGAGTTATTTTCTGAGCTTGAATTAATGAGCAGACTAACTGCACCCTAGCCGAGAAAGGCATTGCTTTTGTTGTAGGTAAAATAGGAAAGATGACCAAGAAGAAGCCTTAACCTGCACCCAAGTCTGACTCAGACTCAGACTCAGAAGATAGCGAAGGAGATCAACCCAAGCTGGTTCAGCTAGCCCGGGACTACTACAAGGAGCTGAAAAATCAGACCAACAGAAGAAAAGCCAGCCGAAGAAAGGAAGAGCCAGCTGAACCTTCAAATGAAAAGACCAAACCAAATGTGACCTGCTATGAATGCAAAATGAAGGGTCACTACAAGACGGCATGCCCCAATCTGAAGGAGACGAAGAAGACAAGAAGGAAGAAGGCCCTTCAAGCAACGTGGGACGAGTCCTCCTCCTCTGAAGAAGAAGAGGCCCCACAGTCGAACCTGCTCGCCCTGACTGCTTCGGAAGAAATCGAGACCGAATCAGAATCGGAGCCGGATGACGGAAAGCTCACATTTTCAGAGGATAGAAAATCACTATAAGTGGATTTTCTAGAGTTCAATTATCAGAATTAATTGCTTATCTATCTCGCGACTTGGCGAAAGCCAAAATCCGAGTCGAGTCCCACCGACAGGAAGTAAAACTCCTGAAAGAGGGAGCTGACAGATCCTTAACTGAGAAAGTTCAAGAAGGAACCTCTACTCAAGTTGAACAACTTAAGAAAGAGAACTCCTCCTTGAAAACTCAAGTCAAGGACCTTAGAGCGGCTTTGGAACGATTCACTTCTGGTTCCAAGGGTCTTGACATGATCCTTGGAAAACAGAAGTCGTTCTAAATCGATCCGGATTAGGGTATCGAACCAAGGCTAGATAAAGGTCATATTATGCTGTACTGAATCAGTCTAGATCCAAGGTTCAGGCATGGGTACCCAAACTATGCTTGAACAACCAAGCTGGACCAAATCAGTATTGGATCCCCAAGGACAAGATTCACATCTTGCCAAACCATTATCGTTGCTTTAGTCTAAGGGGAGCCAACTTAAAAATCATTTTTATAGTTAAATAAATTTCTTTTCTTGTCTTAAATTGCATGATTGCTTGTCTATTTATTTTCTACAATTTACCATGCTTAAACCTAGGACTGGTTAGACTATGGACTAAACCAATTAATTGAAATTTGAACAACATAGTATTGGGTGGAGGTGAGATGATAGTACGTTAGGGAAGCCATTCTGGCAGAACTAGCCGAAGCTACCGATCTAAGACCCAAACTAGTTAGACCAGAATTTCTCAAAAAGTAATTTTGAAAATGAAATTTCACTAAAAGGCTTTGTCAAGGAAAGGGTTGATGATCCAATAAGGCTACGGCCAATGAAGGCATAGTGCCTCGCCAAGCCCTGGAAGCCAATTTTTGAAATTCAAATTCAATTTATTCTTTGTCAAATTCGAATCTAACACAAATTTTCAGTTAATCTTAGATTTAAACACTCTTTTTCAAAATAAATTCTAAACCAATTGTTTTCAAAATTAATTTAACTTTTCAAAATTAATCATGATTTTTCAAAATAATTTCTTTCTTCTATTCAAAACCTGTCTCACAAAACCCCATAAGGCTAACGTGATTGATAACTCTAGATTGGGTGAGATAGACTAGGTTGTGAAAATTAATTTAAGCTATCCTTAATTCTAATTGGATCTAAATCAACAAAACTCTTTATGTGTAGGAACATAAAGATTTGGACCAATGGATGTTGGATAGCGAGTGCTCCAGACACATGACTAGGGATAAATTGAAATTCACCAAACTCAAGTTCAAGAACCTAGACTCAGTGGCATTTGGCAACAATGCTACACTCAAAGTGATTGGGTCAGGTAACATTGAACTCAAATCTGATTTTGTCATTAAAAAGGTACTTTTGCTTGAAAACTTCAAATTCAACTTGCATAGCATAAGTCAATTGTGTGATACTGGTTATGTAGTTACCTTTACCAACTCTAACTTCCTGATTAGAAACTTGCAAGACTCAGAAATCATGCTTAAGGGCACTAAGAAAAATAATATTTACACTATAAACCTACCCTTAGTACCTAAATGCATGTTAACTCAGTTAGAAGAATCAAACCTCTGGCGTAGGAGATTAGGTCACACTAATCTGAGATTAATTTCAAAAATCACCCAACTTGGCCTAATTAAAGGAATACCTAAAATTAAGAACCATGAAAACATAATATGTGAATCATGTAACCAAGGTAAACAAACTAGGTCTAATCACAAACAAATTCAATTAGACCTAACTCAAACCACACTTGAGCTCCTGCACCTTGACCTATTTGATTCACATGGAGCCAAGTCACTAAGCGGAAACCGGTACTGCTTAGTAATTGATGATTACTCTAGGTTTACTTGGGTTAGGTTCCTAAAGACCAAAGATGAAACCCTAAACCTACTTAGTGATTTTTGCAAGTTAATTGAAAATCAAAACGATACCAAAATCAAAAGACTTAGGAGTGATCACGGGGGAGAGTTTGAAAATCAACGATTCGAGGAGTTTTGTAAGATAAACGGATATATGCACGAATTTTTGTGTCCTAGAACCCCCCAGTAAAATGGGATAGTAGAATGAAAAAATAGAACCCTACAGGAAGCCGCTAGGGCTATGCTCAATGAATTCAACCTAGCTAATCAATTTTGAGCAGACGCAATTAGTACGGCTTGCTACATCCAAAATAGGGTCCTAATTAACAAACGACATAATAAAACACCTTATGAATTATACTACCATAGGCTTCCAAATCTATATTACCTAAGGGTCTTTGGATGCAAAGTTCATATTCTAAATACCAAGGACTATCTAGGAAAATTCCAGTCTAAGTCAACCCCAGGGGTCTTCTTAGGACAAGTAGGGCCTATAGGGTTTACAACAAACAAACAAACAAAATTGAAGAAACAACAAACCTAATATTTGATGAGGAAATTAATTCAAAATCTGATAATCCAGATCTAAATCCATCAAAACACGAAGATAATGAACAACTTATTGAACCACTAGTTGAACCCCTAAATGAACTAACTATTGAACCAACTATTGAGTCAATTGAACAAATAATTGAACCAACCCAAGTAGTTGAACCAAATACTGAACCGAACCGACCAGCCGGACCTGAGGCTGAACCAAGTTCTAGAAGAACTAAGAAACCCAGACTCAGTCACCCAACTGATCAAATTATGGGTGATCCAACCTTAGGAGTCAGAACTAGGTCCTCCTAAAGAAACCTTAGTCAGATCGTACTGATTTCAAAAATTGAACCTAAGACTATAGAGGAAACCTTACCTGATCCTGATTGGATCATAGCGATGCAAGAAGAGTTAGCCCAATTTGAGAGGAATCAAGTCTGGAAACTAGTACCTAAACCTGAAGGTAAATCCATTATTGATACTAAGTGGATTTTTAGAAATAAGCTAGATGATCAAGGAGAAATAGTGAGAAATAAAGCCCGCTTAGTAGCCAAAGGGTTCAGTCAAGTCGAAGGGTTAGACTATGACGAAACCTATGCCCCAGTAGCTAGACTTGAGTCCATTAGGATGTTATTAGCCTTTGCATCCTATAAAGGATTTAAACTCTACCAAATGGATGTAAAGTCAGCTTTTCTAAATGGATTTATCAAGGAAGAAGTCTATGTAGGACAACCCCCCGGTTTTGAGGACTTAGAAAAATCTGACCATGTTTACAAACTCAATAAGGCACTATATGGACTAAAACAAGCACCTAGGGTATGATATGAACGTTTGTCAACCTACCTAATTTCTAAAGAATTTAAACAAGGACAAATTGACTCTGTTGGGTATGGCTTGGCGGGTTTCCTAAGCGGATACCAGTTCGATCCGAGAGACCTCTCTATGCCTACGGATTAAAAAAAATTTAATCTGAATAGAGAGTCGTTTCCCATCGACCGTCTCGTGCCGTATCGAACGATTCAAATTGCAACTTAGCCAATTATCAAAATTGGTCTTGCAATTTGCTCGACCGTTCGACCGCGGAAAAGGCGACGAGTTGATCGCCGGCTTTTGTGTTTATGGTCGGGGTCCAGTTAAATAATTATTGACTATGATTCGCAATCAAAATAATTAAATAACAAACATGAAATGACAAGGCGCATGAATAAGACACATAATGAAAAGAGCCAAGGAAGAATATACCTTCCGTTACCTTACGATCTTCTACCGTATGACCCTCCCCTCTTGGACGTCGTGTGGGCGACGATCTACCAAGATCCGTGGTCACCAAGTTGATTGCTTCTCCTTGCGCCAACCAATCCCTAACCAAAGGAATGCTGCCGGCCACTCCAAGAAGAAGGTAATCCAAACACAAATCCTATAACTCCTCTTTTCTCCACCACCAGCGCCTGAGCTGTGTCTTCTTCTCCACACGGAAGGTTCCTGCTCACGAAGAAGGCTCTCGCCTTCTACACAGGAAGGCAGGTTGCGTGAACAACCTTCCTGTTGCTCACACCTCACCTCCACAGGTTGCGCAAGCAACCTTCTTCTCCAAGTAAAGTTGCGTATGCAACTTTTTCTCCACGCCAAAAAAACTTCTCACTCCCTGTGCTCCCTTGGAACATTCGCAATTTATATTTTAATTGCATGCGATCAGTGCTCGCTTGCAAACGGTGCTCCATTAGAGCAATTTAATTGCATGAAGCAATTAATTCCACTTGCACGCAGTGCTCGCTTGGAGCAAATTGCATTTTAATTGCATGCAATCAGTGCTAATTGCAAATGGTGCTCCATTAGAGCAATTTAATTGCATGAAGCAATTAATTCCCCTTGCACGCAGTGCTCGCTTGGAGCAAATTGCATTTTAATTCCGTGGAGAAGAGCAAAAGTTAATTGCATGCGTTGCAATTAATTGGAGAAACGCCTGATTAATTTCTTCCGTTCGGCGCCGCAGAGTGAAACGAGGGTGAGAGAGAGAGAGAGAGGAAGGAAGAGTTGAGGCTAGGGTTTCTTGTGATCTATTGGATTAACCATCAATTTGGTTCCATGCCACATTGGGGTATTTATAGGGCTACGATAGGGACCATGAGGAGGAGTTGGATCTTGGCCTGCTAATGGACCCAGTCCATTAATGAGGATCCATTCCACTAAAGGGCCCTCATTGAATTACCTCACCAACCCCCATATTTACATATGGGCTCCACTTATTACAAGTCGTCCATCCCCCAGTATTTAAGATTTCGAATGCCCGTTAATTAATTAAATTACTGACAATTTAAATTAATTAACTTCTGGATCCTTGACTAGTACCACTCGACCTTATCATCATGCCGGATCAAATCCACCTACAGGGTTTAGCATGATGAACCTTTCGAGCTCATCAAGGGGGCATCATCAACCCGACTCACCAGGACACGGATTCCGTCAATAATCAATGGCACATCATATTATTAATATTATCTCCCAACTTACCGGGCCTATCGATCTAACAGAATAGATCTCGCCCATTGGTAAATTAAAGAAATAATAGTTAATAATATATGCCCGTTATTATATCAGGATTAAGGGATCGTACTCTATAATAAAGTCTGAGGTCCTATCCAATTATCGAGTCAGTACAAATTAGATAGCCTCGTGTTTTGGTCCTGCTCAATGTACTCAAAGCATACTAGTGTAATCCTATGGTCAAGACCAACCACACCTAATTACACTACAACCATTCCGATGGGTTGTCCAATTCCATCTCGGTTGTGGGCCTCTATTTATACTAAGCAAGGAACTGATAACATGATCTTCCGTGTGACACCACACACCATGTTATCTACAATGCAAAGTAATTGGACTTCATGCATGTACTAATATAAACAGGCACCTAGTGTAGTTGTGATTCTCTTTTCAAAATAAAGATGTTCATATATATAAAAGAAGCATGTCTTTCAGTATACACATCTATCAGACTCAACCCTATTTAGTAAGACCTTAGAAAAAGAAATCTTTATTGCCCAAATCTACGTTGACGATATAATTTTTGGATCCACCAACTCAAATTTCTTAAAAGAATTTGTTAAAATAATGGAAAATGAATTCGAAATTAGCTTAGTTGGTGAGCTCAACTTCTTTCAAGGGTTACAAATTAAGCAAACTAGGGATGGAAATTATGTCCATCAATCCAAATATGCTAAGGAGTTAATAAAGAAATTCAAAATGGACAACTCCAAAAGCATAAGTACCCCTATGACCACAAATGTAAAAATAGATAGTGACCCTGATGGTAAATCTGTAGACTTTAAATTATATAGGAGTATGATTGGAAGTCTACTGTACCTTACAGTCAGCAGACCTGATATCCTTTTTGCTGTAGGAATGTGTGCTAGATACCAAACCTGTGCTAAGGAAATGCACTTAGCAACCCTAAAAAGAATACTAAGATACATTAAGGGCACCCTAAATGTAGGGATTTTGTATCCTACGACCTCAACTTTTGACTTGTCAGGATACTCGGATTCTGACTATGTTGGGTGTAAACTAGATAGAAAAAGCACAAGTGAAAGCTGCCAAATTTTAGGAAATAGTCTAGTAAGTTGGTGTAGCAGAAAGAACACTGTGTAGCTCTATCCACAACTGAAGCTGAGTATGTTGCTTTGGGAGAATGTGTAGCACAACTCTTATGGATGATGCACACTCTTAAAGACTTCCAGCTCAACTACACCCAAACTCAGGTCTACATTGACAATATAAGTTCAATTAATCTAACTAAGAATCCAATCCAACACTCTAGAACTAAACACATAGAAGTCAAACACCACTTCGTAAGAGATCATGTAGCCATGGGTGAGATAGTCCTTAAGCATGTAGACTCAAAATCTAACCTAGCTAACATATTCACCAAACCTCTACCTGAGTCTGAGCTCAGCTCACTAAGAAGGCAGTTAGGGTTATGCTTGGTAGAATAGAACTGCTCTAAGTTTTTTTCAAAAACTGTCTTATTTTCTGCAAAATCAATTTGTTTATCTTATTTTGTTATTTAAAATGATTTTTCCGACTTAGTTTTTTTAATAAAATAACCCCCTTCAAAACTAGGGCTTTTTCGTAAATGGACTTAGCCTAGGCCTTAACCCTAGAACTGCAAGCACTTATAGATCTAGAAGCCAGCATCTCACAAGCACCTTAGGGTACTTTTGATTGATCACCTAGAATGGGTTGAGATGCTTAGGTCTTTGCCTTAATTCAAGATGCTTTAAGTCAGTGCATCTGCAGTAATTGGGGCACTAAATACCAATTAAACAGTAATCAGGTTAAGTGTCAAGCTTAGAAAATCTAACTTGAACAGATCACTTAACTTGACTAACCCCAGCGAAAGCTACTATTTATAACAGTTGGTAAGTGTAACACCCCAAAATTTCCCATATGAAATATTATGAATTCATGAAACATAATTATTATGAAATTTAATGATGGGCTTGGCTTAATGGGCTTGGATGTGGATTAGTGCAAAATGTAATAAAAAGAAGATGTAGAAAGGAGGAAGCAAGGATTGAACCTTGAATCTCCTAGTTGCACTAATCATGTCATAACCAATGAACCAAGCCATATTTCATGTAGAGAGAATAAGAAACATGCTTGTTAAAGCTAGGGAAGCGAAGAGACATGTCTCTTCATGAGAAAAGTATAAATAAGAGAAGGAGAAGTTGGAATAACTTCCTCTCATCTTCCTCCTCACTCTCCCCACCGAAAATTCACTCTTCCCCTTCCCTTTCATTTTCGAAAAGTAAACCCTAGGGTTCTAACCCTAGGGGATTGGAAGGTAGGAGATCCCACCCAAGGACCTTGCTCTCTACTAGGGCCAAAGGTTCTAGAGAAGTCTTAGCAAAGGAAATTCTCATTCTCACTTCAATTAAAGGTACCCTAAGGAGTAAGAGAAGGAGAAATTCAAGCGAAAGGATGTAAGTATCCCCTCGCCTGCAGTGTAATGGTTATTGTATGATTTTCTTTCTCCTTGTTGGTTTGGAAAATGGGGATTTTCCCCTTGAGTGAGTTTCGGCCACCCCCTTAGGGGAAGGCCTTGAATTACTCCTTGATGCATGAGAAGACCCCTTGAAACTTAGGGTATATGTATATGTTGTATCCTTCAAAATGTTGTAAACAAAACCTAGGGTTTTGTTCTTGTATAGGTTTCGGCCACCTCCAAAGGGGAGTCTTTGGCTACTCTTTGATACATGAGGAGACCCCTTGGGACTTAGAGTATACACATATGTTGTGTCCCTTCATTTTGTGATGACAAAAACTAGGGTTTAGGGTTTGTATGGGTTTCGGCCAAGGCATGGAACTAGGGTTAGTGAGGGTTGAATTATCCTATAACATATCCATGCTTAGTGTATTGTATGACAATGTATACAAGGTGTTTGTATAAATGTCTGTGTGAATGTTCATTGCAAAAACCCTAATTTCCCCTACCCTATGACTTTCGGCGAACACCCTAAGATTAGGGTTTGTGAAGGTTAAACTACCCTATGAGATATGATTATGTTTGGGGATGATGATATGTATATGCATGTGATGTTTAAATGGAATGTTTGATTGGAAAACTTTAATTTCCTCTAGCATGACTTTCGGCCCAGGGCATGAACCATTAGGTTTGTGAAGGTTGAGTATCCCTTGATGTATGCTATGCTTAGTACGATACATGATATATATATGTGATGCTTGTATGGGATGTACTCTAGGAGATATGCTTATGTTTGGGATGATGATATGTATATGCATGTGATGTTAAAATGGAATGTTTGATTGGAAACCTTAATTTTAGTATGCTACCACTTCCTATGATATGAGTATGATCTATGTGACCAAATCTTGTCATATATAAAGTATATTTAAGTGGTTGAACTATGATGTATGTATGAGCATGTCTTATAGCCCATGGGGCACCCTTATGAGATTGCATGTGATATGTATGATAAAATGCTTGAAAGGATACTCCACTAAGTATGGGATCAAGAACACTCTTATGTTGTGAGGTGTGTCCCTATGGGATCAGAAACACCCTTGAAGAGTCGTGTGTCCCTTGAGAAGTGAATTTGGAGTACTCCTTAGCATATATGTAAAGACATGATAAGTATTTTACTTTGTAAGTTGTGTACCCGACTCGTAAGGGGGTCGTTAAACAAATCCGAGGTGCATGTTAACTTAAGGTCATGGCTCCGGTAGGACGTAAGGGTCCTGCTCTAATGGGATTGGTGGCTCGCTACCCCAACTCATTAGGGAATGCGCATCATGTGGTACACAACTGGGCCCTATATGATATGGATGTATTTTTAAGTAATACCTTTATGGAATTGTTTTGAAAAACATTGATTATATGTGAAGGGTATGCTTAAGATACTTTATGCTGCATGCTTAGAAACTTTGATATTTAGTATGCTATGATGAACTCATGTTTATAATTTATTATGTGTACATGTTGTATGCTTTCGTATAGATTTTGCTAGTAGGACAGGATCTTTACTAAGCTTTTGTGCTTACTAGTTATGTGTTGTCTTATGCTGCAGATAAAGGTAAGGAGCACTTGAACTAAAGGAAGAGGCAGGAGGGCTGAAGATGTGTGGGGTGGTGGCTCGGGAAAGAAAGACTTCTATATATCTACTTCATTATGCTTTTGTTAGTGACTCCTTGATAAGGAATGTTAGTAATTACCCTTATACTTGATTAGGTTTGATTTGGTTGTGAGTCGAATTACTGGTGAACTTATCATGTTATAGAATAACTTTGATAGTTTTAAACAAGCATGCTTAATCCTTGAACTTTTGTTCTTTTGTTAAGTTAAAATTTGATGAATGACTAGTACGTAACCCCACCCCGAGAGTAGATATAAGGGCGGGCGTTACAGGTTGGTATCAGAGCAGATTTCCCCTCCACCACACACACATCAAGCTTCATCCTGCCGCTTCCAAGTAAGAGATCCTAACCTCGCTTTATTTTATTTCATGTACAGTAATGATATATAGAGATGATTTATGCTTGCATAACAAGAGAAAGTAGTATTAATTCTCACATTAGTTTATTTATTACCTGTATGATAGACAATGACTAGTAATTGTAAGATATGTGAACATGAACGATACTTCCTTAGTAAAGGATGAATATTACGGAAAACATAATATTACGAAAAACATAATATATGCGTTCATTAATAATTTAGAATTTGGGGTAAGAGGGTGGTTACATATTGTAATCACTAGGGTAAACTACACCGATTGGGTCTGTGTTTTCCTCTGTATATATTTGCGAATTGAAAAAGGAATGGTTTAGTACTAACCATGTCATTTTCTTTTCAATTCCAGATGTTGCATGAGGACTACACTGAGAGGTGCCGCGAGCTGCTGGAGCAAATAGAGGCAGTTGAGTATTGGCCGACTTGGGGAATTCAAGGCAACATAGGGTTTTTGGATCGGCTCTTCTGGAAACTGGAGCGGGAAGGGTTTCCAGTCATGGACGATCGTAGGATCGGAGCTTTACTTCGTTCATTGCCCAACCGGGCAAGAGAGGTTGCGCATCAGATCTGGGGACAGCACAGATGCTGTATCTCATATGCGGACTTATGTAGGCAGCTACTCCGCCATGAGTTCCCAGAAGATCTGGGAGACTTCGAGGAGGATCCCGAGCCCTTCGAGGAGGACCCCGAGCCCTTCGAGGAGGACCCCGAGCCATTCGAGGGGGACCCCGAGCCCTTCGAGGAGGATCCCGAGCCCTTCGAGGAGGATCCAGAGATGCTGGAGATGTTCGAGGAAGACCTTGAAGCGGACGAGGAGATTCTCGAGATCGAAGAAGAAGACCCGATGGGAACAGTAGAGGATCCTGAGGCGGGCCAAAGGGAGATGAGCGAGGAGGTAGTAGTCGTCGCTATGCTATTCTTTATGTTGGGCATAACGGCAGCCCATCTTGCTCACTAAGTTGGATTAGTTGTGTATGTAGACTTATGAGAATAAATCTCATTTACCCAATATTGATCATGCGACACATAAGGATGAATATTACGGAAAACATAATATGAGTTGGGTTACCTATGATCATGATCGAGTATCATTCTTAGGACACGTTATCTCTAAGGAAGGAGTAATGGTGGACCCAATTAAAATCGAAGCCGTGAGTAACTGGACTAGACCCAAGAATGCCAGTGAAATCAGAAGTTTCCTCGGGCTAGCAGGCTATTACAGAAAATTCGTAGAGAACTTCTCTCGGATTGCAGCCCCTATGACAGCTCTTACGAAGAAAGACAAGAAATATGTATGGACCGATGAATGTGAGAAGAGCTTTACTGAACTGAAAAGGAGGCTGACTAGCGCTCCAATATTGACTCTTCCAGAGAGCGATATGGGTTTCGATATGTACAGCGACGCATCCAAACTTGGACTCGGAGCGGTGCTTATGCAAAATGGGAAGGTAATTGCCTATGGCTCTAGGCAACTGAAGGAACATGAAAGAAACTACCCTACCCATGACTTAGAACTAGCAGCGGTGGTCTTTGCACTGAGAATATGGAGGCACTACCTATATGGAACTCAGTGTAAAGTTTATACAGATCACCAGAGTCTGCGGTATTTCTTCACCCAGAAAGATCTGAATATGAGACAGCGCAGATGTCTCGAATTGGTCAAGGATTATGATTGTGAGATCCTGTACCATCCGGGAAAAGCCAACAAGGTAGCCGATGCTCTCAGTAGAAAATCATGTGCTGCTTTGATGTCTTTATCAACTTTGTCCCAACCCTTAGGGGAAGAAATTATGAATTACGGGATTGAAATCATATCTGGACAGTTGTCCACCCTGATGATTGCGCCGACATTGTTCGGCGATATTCTGGAAAAGCAGAATCATGATTCGAGCCTTCAGAGAATCAAGCAAGAGGTTCTCGAAGGCAAGGACGATGGATTTCGGATTTCGGACAGCGGAGTCTTATATTTTCGAGATCGATTATGTGTTCCCGACGACTCCGACTTACGGACAAGGATTCTCGGGGAAGCTCACGGAACACCTTATGCGATGCATCCTGGGTCTACCAAGATGTATCAAGATCTGAAGAGCAAATTTTGGTGGTCCGGTATGAAGCGGGATGTAGCCCACTATGTCAGTATGTGTTTGACCTGCCAGAGGGTCAAAGCAGAACACCAGAGGCCTGGAGGAGTTTTGCAACCCCTGTCTATCCCCGAGTGGAAATGGGAAGATATCTCCATGGATTTCATCTCTGGGCTGCCTAGAACGACGAATGGATATGATGGTATATGGGTTATTGTGGACAGACTCACCAAGTCTGCCCATTTTCTGGCTATTAGGATGACCTACTCAGTGGAGCAGTTGGCTCAACTGTACGTCAAGGAAATTATCCGATTGCACGGGGTTCCCAAGACCATTATCTCTGATAGGGATGGTCGATTCACTTCAGATTTTTGGGGACACGTACAGAAGGCTCTCGGCACGAAGCTGAAATTCAGTACGACCTTTCACCCCCAGACTGACGGCCAGACTGAAAGAGTGAATCAAATATTAGAGGACATGTTACGAGCTTGTGCCTTGGACTTCAAGGGAAGTTGGTGCCGATACCTGAGCCTGGCAGAGTTTGCCTATAATAACAGTTATCAGGCTACTATTGGGATGGCATTGTACGAGGCACTATACGGAAGGAAATGCAGATCTCCTATATGCTGGCTTGAGAGTGGTGAAAAGAAGGAGATGGGACTTCGGACTGATATTATAGATGAAACCACTCAGGCTATAAAGAATATCTGCCAGAGGATAGAGACTGCTCAGAGTCGGCAGAAAAGCTTCGCTGACAAGCGACGCAGACCACTAGAGTTTGAGGTTGGGGATGCAGTATTCCTGAAAGTGGCCCCTATGAAAGGGGTGATGAGATTCGGGAAGAAAGGGAAGCTGAGTCCGAGATATGTGGGACCGTATCAAATACGGAGACGGGTAGGCAAAGTGGCCTACGAACTGGAGTTACCGCCAGAAATGTCGGCTATCCACAATGTCTTCCATGTATCAATGCTCAGGAAATGTATCTCTGATGTGAATCAGGTGATAGAGTCCCAACCAATACAAGACCAAGAGAACCTAAGTTCCGAATGCCGACCTATTCAGATCCTAGATCGGGAAGTCAAAAAGCTAAGGAACAAGAAAGTACCCTTAGTAAAGGTTCTGTGGCGGAACGAACAATTCGAAGAAGCCACATGGGAACGAGAGGAGACAATACGATTAAAGTATCCGGAATTATTTTTTAGTTCGGGATGAACTTTTTATAAGGTATGGAGGATTGTAACACCCCAAAATTTCCCATATGAAATATTATGAATTCATGAAACATAATTATTATGAAATTTTATGATGGGCTTGGCTTAATGGGATTGGATGTGGATTAGTGCAAAATGTAATAAAAAGAAGATGTAGAAAGGAGGAAGCAGGGATTGAACCTTGAACCTCCTAGTTGCACTAATCATGTCATAACCAATGAACCAAGCCATATTTCATGTAGAGAGAATAAGAAACATGCTTGTTAAAGATAGGGAAGCGAAGAGACATGTCTCTTCATGAGAAAAGTATAAATAAGAGAAGGAGAAGTTGGAATAACTTCCTCTCTTCTTCTTCCTCACTCTCCCCACCGAAAATTCACTCTTCCCCTTCCCTTTCATTTTCGAAAAGTAAACCCTAGGGTTCTAACCCTAGGGGATTGGAAGGTAGGAGATCCCACCCAAGGACCTTGCTCTCTACTAGGGCCAAAGGTTCTAGAGAAGTCTTAGCAAAGGAAATTCTCGTTCTCACTTCAATTAAAGGTACCCTAAGGAGTAAGAGAAGGAGAAATTCAAGCGAAAGGATGTAAGTATCCCCTCGCCTGCAGTGTAATGGTTATTGTATGATTTTCTTTCTCCTTGTTGGTTTGGAAAATGGGGATTTTCCCCTTGAGTGAGTTTCGGCCACCCCCTTAGGGGAAGGCCTTGAATTACTCCTTGATGCATGAGAAAACCCTTTGGAATTTAGGGTATATGTATATGTTGTATCCTTCAAAATGTTGTAAACAAAACCTAGGGTTTTGTTCTTGTATAGGTTTCGGCCACCTCCAAAGGGGAGTCTTTGGCTACTCTTTGATACATGAGGAGACCCCTTGGGACTTAGAGTATACACATATGTTGTGTCCCTTCATTTTGTGATGACAAAAACTAGGGTTTAGGGTTTGTATGGGTTTCGGCCAAGGCATGGAACTAGGGTTAGTGAGGGTTGAATTATCCTATAACATATCCATGCTTAGTGTATTGTATGACAATGTATACAAGGTGTTTGTATAAATGTCTGTGTGAATGTTCATTGCAAAAACCCTAATTTCTCCTACCCTATGACTTTCGGCCAACACCCTAAGATTAGGGTTTCTGAAGGTTAAACTACCCTATGAGATATGATTATGTTTGGGGATGATGATATGTATATGCATATGATGTTTAAATGAAATGTTTGATTGGAAAACTTTAATTTCCTCTAGCATGACTTTCGGCCCAGGGCATGAACCATTAGGTTTGTGAAGGTTGAGTATCCCTTGATATATGCTATGCTTAGTACGACACATGATATATATATGTGATGCTTGTATGGGATGTACTCTAGGAGATATGCTTATGTTTGGGATGATGATATGTATATGCATGTGATGTTAAAATAGAATGTTTGATTGGAAACCTTAATTTTAGTATGCTACCACTTCCTATGATATGAGTATGATCTATGTGACCAAATCTTGTCATATATAAAGTATATTTAAGTGGTTGAACTATGATGTATGTATGAGCATGTCTTATAGCCCATGGGGCACCCTTATGAGATTGCATGTGATATGTATGATAAAATGCTTGAAAGGATACTCCACTAAGTATGGGATCAAGAACACCCTTATGTTGTGAGGTGTGTCCCTATGGGATCAGAAACACCCTTGAAGAGTCGTGTGTCCCTTGAGAAGTGAATTTGGAGTACTCCTTAGCATATATGTAAAGATATGATAAGTATTTTACTTTGTAAGTTGTATACCCGACTCGTAAGGGGGTCGTTAAACAAATCCGGGGTGCATGTTAACTTAAGGTCATGGCTCCGGTAGGACGTAAGGGTCCTGCTAATGGGATTGGTGGCTCGCTACCCCAACTCATTAGGGAATGCGCATCATGTGGTACACAACTGGGCCCTATATGATATGGATGTATTTTTAAGTAATACCTTTATGGAATTATTTTGAAAAACATTGATTATATGTTAAGGGTATGCTTAAGATACTTTATGCTGCATGCTTAGAAACTTTGATATTTAGTATGCTATGATGAACTCATGTTTATGATTTATTATGTGTACATGTTGTATGCTTTCGTATGGATTTTGCGAGTAGGACAGGATCCTTACTAAGCTTTTGTGCTTACTAGTTATGTGTTGTCTTATGCTGCAGATAAAGGTAAGGAACACTTGAACTAAAGGAAGAGGCAGGAGGGCTGAAGATGTGTGGGGTGGTGGCTCGGGAAAGAAAGACTTCTATATATCTACTTTATTATGCTTTTGTTAGTGACTCCTTGATAAGGAATGTTAGTAATTACCCTTATACTTGATTAGGTTTGTAATGCCCGACCTTATATCTACCCTAAAGGCGGGGTTACGGGTCCATACATTCATATCATCCAGTCATGTTAAACATGTATATCCAACCAAACAGTTACAATACATGAACTAGTAATAAGCATGCTTATTGAAAACTAAATTACCAAGCAAGGTTTTTTTTTTCATTTCATTTATATCTTCATGCATCTACAACCTAATATGGAAATCATTTAACACACTAAAGCAGAAAATCTCAAATAAGCATATAGCAAGAGTTATCTAGTCTTAGACACATGCAAAAGAAGCATATACAAAAGAAGCATTTATAGGCAACCGAAAGTATTAACATCTAGCATTTTACTGGCATGCATACTATAGGAATTAGACATTAACAATAGTATTATCTAACATGACCTAGGTTCCATATTTCTAACAGTAGAGTAGTCACAGTCATCATATATTCAGAGTAAAGTAATACAATTTCAATCGCAATTATGGGAAGCAGTTTAGATTCTAGATAAACTAAGGTAGATAGAATCTTTCATCCTTTCCCGAGCCATCACCACACACATCCTCCAATCTTCCCTCTGCCTCTTCCTTTAGTTCGAGTGTTTCTTACCGCTATCTGCAGCATAAGAAAAATAACAGGAACTAGTAAGCAAAACATGCTTAGTAAGAATCCGGGCCTACTCGCAAAATCCATATCAATACATCATATCATGTACACAATAACCAGACAGAATTATCAGCATCACAAGCATCTCATCAAAGCATCATAAATATCACATCAATTTATCTCTAAGTACTTTACGGAACAAAATCACATGATGAGAAAATATGTTTTTCAAAACAGTTCCATAACGGTAAGTACTTCAAAATATCATATCATCATCCAGGGCCCAGTTGTCGTACCACCATATCATGCGCGTTCTCTAATAAATTGGGGTAGCGAGCCACCAATCTAATTAGAGCAGGACCCTTCCGTCCTACCAACTGCCATGACCTTAACATGTGCATTGGATTTGTTTAACGACCCCCTTCCGAGTCGGGTACACAACTTTTCAAAGTAAAGTAATTTATCATGCAATTACTCATATATGTATATGCCTAAAGGTACTCTTTAATCACTTCTCAAAGGGACACACCACGCATTCGGGTGCTCTTGATCCCCTAGGGACACACCACGCATTCGGGTGCTCTTGATCCCAGTTTCAATAGAGTATCCTTTTAAAGCATATTATCAACCACATCATGCTCATATCATCAAGGTGCCCCATGGGCTACAAGGCATGCTTTTACATCCAACAAAATAAGTCACATAAATTATACACATATCACATATGTATTAGCATGCTTCATGGTCTCATTAGGTACTTCCCAACCCTAGAACTAGAGTTGGCCGAAACATACAAGTAAGGGAATTTGGTTTTCCAAGCAAGCATTTATTCAAGCATTTCTACACACACCTCAAGTACCTTTCATGTTAACAATTGAAACATGGTTTATATCTCATATTGGGATTAGCATTCACTAACCCTAATTTGCAAGGGGTGGCCGAATGACAAGGTGGGGTTTCTAGGGTTTTTGGACAAGTCATCATTCACAAAACAACACACATATATATATATAACATTTTATCTACCATTCTAATCATGGGAACATAATAGGATATCAATCATCACAAAAACTCTAGCCATTCTTCTCTTGGCCGAAACCTACACATGGGGTAACCCTAGAATTTTGTACATAACACCATTAAGAAAACCCATACACATTTACATTAAGTTTTAAGGTATGTATTCTTATAACCAAAGGGACCAAGGCCTCCCTCCAAGGGGGTGGCCGAAAGTCTCCCAAGGGGAAACCCTAGTGTTTTGTTCTCCCAAAAATTTAGGAACAACACATAAGTGTATAGAATCCCTAGGGCACTAACATGTATCAAGATTTAATCAAAACAAGCTTCTCTTGGACCTCCAACCATGGGTGGCCGAAACCTTGTGGACACCAAACCCTAGTTTTTGTCTTCTCAAAAATTTGGAAAACAACATACATCTATACCCTAAGTTCTTAGGGATATCCTCATGTATCAAGGAAAGACCAAAGCCCATTTCATGGTGGTGGCCGAATGGTTACAAGGGAAGAAGGCTCCCTTTTCAACAACAACAACAAGAAAACATACTAATCAAACGAAAGCGATTACACTGCAGGCGAGAGGATACTTACATCCTAGCGCTGGAAATTTACTCTTCTCTTTAAATTGTAGGGTACCCTACACTTGTAGGGTATACAAAAATCTTTTCTTCCAAATCTTCTTTCTAAGATTCCTTGGTCTTGGTAGATGACAAGATCACTTGGATTCCTCCCTCTTGAATTTGCCCTAGGGTTAGAACCCTTGCCTAAGGTTTTCGAAAATTGGAAGAAGGAAGAAGAGAGGTTTCGGTTTTGGAAGATGAAGAGGAAGAAGAAAAGGGAAGAAGGAAGTTGCTCCAACTTCCACCTATTTATACTTTTCTCATGAAAGGACATGTCTCTTCACTCTTACCCACTTAACAAGCATGTTCCTTTCTCCTTCTTCATGAAATATTGCTTGGTTCATTGGTTATGACATGGTGAGTGCAACTAGGAGGTCCAAGGTTCAATCCTTGCTTCCTCCACTTTGCACTTTCTTTTTAGCACCATTCATTTCCAAGCCCAATAAACCAAGCCCATCATGAAATTTCATAATATGAATATTATTTTATGAATTCAGGATATTTCATAATATTCCAAAAATATTATTTCATAATATTTTTAATATTCCATATTCATGAATATAATATTTCATGCTAATATTTCATGATAATAATATTTCATGAATATAATATTTCATGCCTATAATATTTCATGCCTTCATAACATTTTATAGCATGTGATTACATGAAATTCATATCATTTCATTATAATCATTTTCATACATTGTCATGAATTTTACATTGCCAAATTCGGGGTGTTACAAGGTTTGATTTGGTTGTGAGTCGAATTACTGGTGAACTTATCATGTTATAGAATAACTTTGATAGTTTTAAACAAGCATGCTTAGTCCTTGAACTTTTGTTCTTTTGTTAAGTTAAAATTTGATGAATGACTAGTACGTAACCCCACCCCGAGAGTAGATATAAGGGCGGGTGTTACAGGTTGGTATCAGAGCAGATTTCCCCTCCACCACACACACATCAAGCTTCATCCTGCCGCTTCCAAGTAAGAGATCCTAACCTCGCTTTATTTTATTTCATGTACAGACCAAGAGAACCTAAGTTCCGAATGCCGACCTATTCAGATCCTAGATCGGGAAGTCAAAAAGCTAAGGAACAAGGAAGTACCCTTAGTAAAGGTTCTGTGGCGGAACGAACAATTCGAAGAAGCCACATGGGAACGAGAGGAGACAATACGATTAAAGTATCCGGAATTATTTTTTAGTTCGGGACGAACTTTTTATAAGGTATGGAGGATTGTAACACCCCAAAATTTCCCATATGAAATATTATGAATTCATGAAACATAATTATTATGAAATTTTATGATGGGCTTGGATGTGGATTAGTGCAAAATGTAATAAAAAGAAGATGTAGAAAGGAGGAAGCAGGGATTGAACCTTGAACCTCCTAGTTGCACTAATCATGTCATAACCAATGAACCAAGCCATATTTCATGTAGAGAGAATAAGAAACATGCTTGTTAAAGATAGGGAAGCGAAGAGACATGTCTCTTCTGTTAGTGATATGAGAGAAGTGTCCTAAGGCAATCGCCTTATGATGTAAACATTTATATTAATAAATGATAATTCACTATTTGAGTATACATGTTTTGTGTATTTGATTGGGATCTTAAACTCATCTACTGAATGTCCGCAATACAACTCACAGCATAAGAGAATTTGTGATGGGATCACAACTAGTGATTATCTCTATATGTGCAATTGTGAAGTACTGAAATTATCCCTAGTTGATGAATTGATAAAAACGGACACTATCGATTCTGTTGAGACTAGCATGGGTTATTCTCTAATCAGCTGATTCTCACTGGCTGGTAACATTGGGATGTCTGGAGATAAACATGGATGCTTGTTAAGGGAACTAGTTCATTGGAGTGACTAGCTCTAAGACTTCATATGGGAATCTACATGTAGATATGTCAATGAAGTTCTTACTGCATCTTAAGTGCGATGTTCCTTTGACTTGCGGTGTTCAAGTCATCTTGGTCATGGAGACTTATACTTTAACATCTTAAGCAAGCAACTCCAAGGAGGTGTGGACCCAGGATGATTGGGTATAAGCCGAAGTGCCCGAAGATGTTTGAACAGCCTACAAAGGATTCACCACTCCTTGAGAGGAGATGTATACCCAGGCCTATCGTCGGATTATTACTCAAAACCTCTGGCCAGAGTATATCATGTTTAGAGTGCGAATCTCTTACATGAGAGTAATTAGAAATCCAAAGGACGAAAAAGACACTACTTGGGCTAGGTGTGACGTAGTCAGCCTAGTGGGGACTGACACCATAGACCGTGTCCTGAACCAAGTGGGTATAAGGTGGTGAAGGGAATGGGGGCACG
>JAGFNQ010000224.1:96967-149304 GCA_024364735.1 Boesenbergia rotunda
TTGAAGAGTGGTGTGTCCCTTGAGAAGTGAATTTGGAGTACTCCTTAGCATATATGTAAAGACATGATAAGTATTTTACTTTGTAAGTTGTGTACCTGACTCATAAGGGGGTCGTTAAACAAATCCGGGGTGCATGTTAACTTAAGGTCATGCCTCCGGTAGGACGTAAGGGTCCTGCTCTAATGGGATTGGTGGCTCGCTACCCCAACTCATTAGGGAACGCGCATCATGTGGTACACAACTGGGCCCTATATGATATGGATGTATTTTTAAGTAATACCTTTATGGAATTGTTTTAAAAACATTGATTATATGTGAAGGGTATGCTTAAGATACTTTATGCTGCATGCTTAGAAACTTTGATGATTAGTATGCTATGATGAACTCATGTTTATGATTTATTATGTGTACATGTTATATGCTTTTTTATCGATTTTGCGAGTAGGACAGGATCCTTACTAAGCTTTTGTGCTTACTAGTTATGTGTTGTCTTATGCTGCAGATAAAGGTAAGGAACACTTGAACTAAAGGAAGAGGCAGGAGGGCTGAAGATGTGTGGGGTGGTGGCTCGGGAAAGAAAGATTTCTACATATCTACTTTATTATGCTTTTGTTAATGACTCCTTGATGATGAATGTTAGTGATTACCCTTATACTTGATTAGGTTTGATTTGGGTTGTGAGTCGAATTACTGGTGAACTTATCATGTTATAGAATAACTTTGATAGTTTTAAACAAGCATGCTTAGTCCTTGAACTTTTGTTCTTATGTTAAGTTAAAACTTTATGAATGACTAGTACGTAACCCCCACCCTGAGAGTAGATATAAGGGCGGGCGTTACCGGTTGGTATCAGAACAGGTTTTCCCTCCACCACACACACATCAAGCTCCATCCTGGCCGCTTCCCAAGTAGAGATCCTAACCGCTTTATTTTATTGGCATGTACAGTAATGATATATATAGAGATGATTAATGCTTGCATAACAAGTGAAAGAAATATTAATTCTTATGTAGTCATTTATCACCTGTATGATAGATATGGCTAGAGGACGTAGCAATCGGGGTAATGAGACAGCACCCCCACCTAATATGATGCAAGTGATCACGGACCTGCAGCGTCAGGTCACTGAACAATAGCAGATAATAAACACTCTGATGACCCAGCAGGGGAACACTGCAACCTCGCAGGGAAGTCAGAATGCGATACCTACTGAGCCTCCAACTGCACAGGCACCCCCGGACACTCCGGTCCGAGGAGTCCGACAGGAGGCCTATCTGATTCAGTGGCAGAGACTGAAGCCGAAAAAGTTCTCTGGCACCTGCGAGCCCTGGGACGCCCAGGCCTGGCTCAAGACAGTTGAGAGCACAGTGGAATTATTAGACTGGCCCGAGCATGAGAAAATTTAATGTGTCTCGTTCTGCCTCACTGGCGACGCCAGGATGTGGTGGGAACGGGTAAAAGCTAGAAGGTCAATGGACCAGATGAAGTGGAAGGACTTCGAGTCCGAATTTCTGACAACACTGCCCTCGGGTGAGGTGATGCCCTCTACCCAAATGCTACGTGTCGCACCAATCAGAATCGCAGATAGGGAACTCTACTGCGATCTGATAGTGCTTGATATGTCAGATTATGATGTGATATTGGGCATGGATTTCTTGAACAAATACGGCACCTCTATCGAGTGTCGTAAACGAAAGGTTATCTTCCGACCGAAGGCAGGGATTCTATTTGAATTTAATGGAGAACCGAAGAAGAGGACAAGCAAATTCCTATCGGCTCTGAAAGCGAGAAAGATGTTAGAAAATGGATGCTCTGGATTTCTAGCTCATGTGGTTAATACCAGTCCTACAGAGGACCCGAAGCTAGAGGATGTCAAAATTGTATGCAATTACCCAGTGGTATTTCCCGATGACTTACCAGGGTTAGCACCTGAAAGGGATATAGAATTTGCAATTGAATTAATTCCTGGTACTAACCCCATTTCCAAAGCACCGTACCGTATGGTGCCGACGGAATTAAAAGAATTACAGGGACAGTAACAGGAGCTACTTAACAAGGGACTCATCCGCCCTAGTCATTCTCCCTGGGGAGCTCCCGTACTGTTCGTGAAAAAGAAGGATGGGTCGATGCGAATGTGTATCGACTATCGGTCACTGAACAACGTGACTGTCAAGAATAGGTACCCCCTACCCAGGATAGATGACCTGTTCGATCAACTGAAGGGAGCCACGGTCTTCTCTAAAATTGACCTGAGATCTGGTTATCACCAAGTCAGGGTGAAAAAGGAGGATATACCGAAGACGACTTTCCGAACCAGATACGGACATTATGAGTTCATAGTTATGCCATTTGGAGTTACCAATGCGCCAGCTATGTTTATGGACTTAATGAATCGGGTATTCTCGACATTCCTCGACAGATTTGTGATCGTCTTCATCGACGATATCCTTATATATTCGAGAACTCCCGAAGAACATGCTGAGCACCTAAGTATAGTACTACAGACTCTTCGGAAGGAACAACTGTATGCTAAATTTTCCAAATGCGAGTTCTGGCTCGATCAAGTATCATTCTTGGGACATGTTATCTCCAAGGAAGGAGTAATGGTGGACCCGACTAAAATCGAAGCTGTGAGTAACTGGACTAGACCCAAGAATGCTAGTGAAATCAGAAGTTTCCTCGGGCTAGCAGGCTATTACAGAAAATTCGTAGAGAACTTCTCTCGGATTGCAGCCCCTATGACAGCTCTTACGAAGAAAGACAAGAAATATGTATGGACCGATGAATGTGAGAAGAGCTTTACTGAACTGAAAAGGAGGCTGACTAGCGCTCTAATATTGACTCTTCCAGAGAGCGATATGGGTTTCGATATGTACAGCGACGCATCCAAACTGGGACTCGGAGCTGTACTTATGCAGAATGGGAAGGTGATTGCCTATGCCTCTAGGCAACTCAAAGAACATGAAAGGAATTATCCTACCCATGACTTAGAATTAGCAGCGGTGGTCTTTGCACAGAGAATATGGAGGCACTATCTATATGGAACTCAGTGTAAAGTTTATACGGATCACCAGAGTCTGTGATATTTCTTCACCCAGAAAGATCTGAATATGAGACAGCGCAGATAGCTCGAATTGGTCAAGGATTATGACTATGAGATCCTGTACCATCCGGGAAAAGCCAACAAGGTAGCCGATGCTCTCAGTAGAAAAACATGTGCTGCTTTGATGTCTTTATCAGCTTTGTCCCAACCCTTAGGGGAAGAAATTATGAATTACGGGATTGAAATCATATCAGGGCAGTTGTCCACCCTGATGATTGCGCCGACATTGTTCGACGATATTCTGGAAAAGCAGAATCATGATTCGAGCCTTCAGAGAATCAAGCAAGAGGTTCTCGAAGGCAAGGACGATGGATTTCGGATTTCGGACAGCGGAGTCTTATATTTTCGAGATCGATTATGTGTTCCCGACGACTCCGACTTACGGACAAGGATTCTCGGGGAAGCTCATGGAACACCTTATGCGATGCATCCTGGGTCTACCAAGTTGTATCAAGATTTGAAGAGCAAGTTTTGGTGGTCCGGTATGAAGCGAGATGTAGCCCGCTATATCAGTATGTGTTTGACCTGCCAGAGGGTCAAAGCAGAACACCAGAGGCCTGGAGGAGTTCTGCAACCTCTATCGATTCTCGAGTGGAAATGGGAAGACATCTCTATGGATTTCATCTCTGGGCTGCCTAGAACGACGAATGGATATGATGGTATATGGGTTATTGTGGACAGACTCACCAAGTCTGCCCATTTTCTGGCTATTAGGATGACCTACTCAGTGGAGCAGTTGGCTCAACTGTACGTCAAGGAAATTATCCGACTGCACGGGGTTCCCAAGACCATTATCTCTGATAGGGATGGTCGATTCACTTCAGATTTTTGGGGACACGTGCAGAAGGCTCTTGGCACGAAGCTGAAATTCAGTACTGCCTTTCACCCCCAGACTGACGGGCAGACTGAAAGAGTAAATCAGATATTAGAAGACATGTTGCGAGCTTGTGCCTTGGATTTCAAGGGAAGCTGGTGTCGATACCTGAGCCTGGCAGAGTTTGCTTATAACAACAGTTATCAGGCTACTATCGGGATGGCACCGTACGAAGCACTATACGGAAGGAAATGCAGATCTCCTATATGCTGGCTTGAGAGTGGTGAAAAGAAGGAGATGGGACTCCAGACGGATATTATAGACGAAACCACTCAGGCTATAAAGAATATCCGCCAGAGGATAGAGACTGCTCAGAGTCGGCAGAAAAGCTACGCTAACAAGCGACGCAGACCACTAGAGTTTGAGGTTGGGGATTCAGTATTCCTGAAAGTGGCCCCTATGAAAGGGGTGATGAGATTCGGGAAGAAAGGGAAGCTGAGTCCGAGATATGTGGGACCGTATCAGATTCTGAAATGGGTAGGCAAAGTGGCCTACGAACTGGAGTTACCGCCAGAAATGTCGGCTATCCACAATGTCTTCCATGTATCAATGCTCAGGAAATGTACCTCTGATGTGAATCAAATGATAGAGCCCCAACCAGTACAAGACCAGGAGAACCTAAGTTCCGAACGCCGGCCTATTCAAATCTTAGACCGGGAAGTCAAAAAGCTAAGGAACAAGGAAGTACCCTTAGTAAAGGTTTTGTGGCGGAACGAACAATTCGAAGAAGCCACGTGGGAACGAGAGGAGGCAATACGATTAAAGTATCCGGAATTATTTTAAAGTTCGGGATGAACTTTTTATAAGGTATGGAGGGTTGTAACACCCCAAAATTTTTCCATATGAAATATTATAAATTCATGAAACATTATTATTATTATGAAATTTCATGATGGGCTTGCCTTAATGGGCTTTGATATGGATTAGTGCAAAATGTGATAAAAAGAAGAGCTAGAAAGGAGGAAGCAAGGATTGAACCTTGAACCTCCTAGTTACACTAATCATGTCATAACCAATGAACCAAGCAATGTTTCAAGTTGAGAGAATAAGAAACATGCTTGTTAAAGCTAGGGAAGTGAAGAGACATGTCTCTTCATGAGAAAAGTATAAATAAGAGAAGGAGAAGTTGGAATAACTTCCTCTCTTCTTCTTCCTCACTCTCCCCACCGAAATTCATCCTCTTCCCCTTCCCTTTCATTTTCGAAAAGTAAACCCTAGGGATTGGAAGGTAGGAGATCCCACCCAAGGACCTTGCTCTCTACTAGGGCCAAAGGTTCTAGAGAAGTCTTAGCAAAGGAAATTCTCACTCTCACTTCAATTAAAGGTACCCTAAGGAGTAAGAGAAGGAGAAATTCAAGCGAAAGGATGTAAGTATCCCCTCGCCTGCAGTGTAATGGTTATTGTATGATTTTCTTTCTCCTTGTTGGTTTCGAAAATGGGGATTTTCCCCTTGAGTGAGTTTCGGCCACCCCCTTAGGGGAAGGCCTTGGGTTACTCCTTGATGCACGAGAAGACCCCTTGGAACTTAGGGTATATGTATATGTTGTATCCTACAAAATGTTGTGAACAAAACCTAGGGTTTTGTTCTTGTATGGGTTTCAGCCACCTCCAAAAGGGAGTCTTTGGCTACTCTTTGATACATGAGGAGACCCCTTGGGACTTAGAGTATACACATAGGTTGTATCCCTTCATTTTGTGATGACAAAAAAACTAGGGTTTAGGGTTTGTATGGGTTTCGGCCAAGGCATGGAACTAGGGTTAGTGAGGGTTGAATTACCCTATAATATATCCATGCTTAGTGTATTGTATGATAATGTATACAAGGTGTTTGTATAAATGTCTGTGTGAATGTTTCATTGCAAAAACCCTAATTCCCCCTACCCTATGACTTTCTGCCAACACCCTAAGATTAGGGTTTGTGAAGGTTAAACTACCCTATGAGATATGATTATGTTTGGGGATGATGATATGTATATGCATGTGATGTTTAAATGGAATGTTTGATTGGAAAACTTTAACTTCCCCTAGCATGACTTTCGGCCCAGGGCATAAACCATTAGGTTTGTGAAGGTTGAGTATCCCTTGATGTATGCTATGCTTAGTACGATACATGATATATATATGTGATGCTTGTAGGGGATGTACCCTAGGAGATATGCTTATATTTTGGAGGATGATATGTATATGCATGTGATGTTAAAATGGAATGTTTGATTGGAAACCTTATTTTTAGTATGCTACCACTTCCTATGATATGAGTATGATCTATGTGACCAAATCTTGTCATATATAAAGTATATTTAAGTGGTTGAACTATGATGTATGTATGAGCATGTCTTATAGCCCATGGGGCACCCTTATGAGATTGCATGTGATATGTATGATTAAATGCTTGAAAGGATACTCCACTAAGTATGGGATCAAGAACACCCTTATGTTGTGAGGTGTGTCCCTATGGGATCAGAAACACCCTTGAAGAGTGGTGTGTCCCTTGAGAAGTGAATTTGGAGTACTCCTTAGCATATATTTAAAGACATGATAAGTATTTTACTTTGTAAGTTGTGTACCCGACTCGTAAGGGGGTCGTTAAACAAATTCGGGGTGCATGTTAACTTAAGGTCATGGCTCCGGTAGGACGTAAGGGTCCTGCTCTAATGGGATTGGTGGCTCGCTACCCCAACTCATTAGGGAACGAGCATCATGTGGTACACAACTGGGCCCTATATGATATGGATGTATTTTTAAGTAATACCTTTATGGAATTGTTTTGAAAAACATTGATTATATGTGAAGGGTATGCTTAAGATACTTTATGCTGCATGCTTATAAACTTTGATGTTTAGTATGCTATGATGAACTCATGTTTATGATTTATTATGTGTACATGTTATATGCTTTCGTATGGATTTTGCGAGTAGGACAGGATCCTTACTAAGCTTTTGTGCTTACTAGTTATGTGTTGTCTTATGCTGCAGATAAATGTAAGGAACACTTGAACTAAAGGAAGAGGCAGGAGGGCTGAAGATGTGTGGGGTGGTGGCTCGGGAAAGAAAGATTTCTACATATCTACTTTATTATGCTTTTGTTAATGACTCCTTGATGATGAATGTTAGTGATTACCCTTATACTTGATTAGGTTTGATTTGGTTGTGAGTCGAATTACTGGTGAACTTATCATGTTATAGAATAACTTTGATAGTTTTAAACAAGCATGCTTAGTCCTTGAACTTTTGTTCTTATGTTAAGTTAAAACTTTATGAATGACTAGTACGTAACCCCACCCTGAGAGTAGATATAAGGGCGGGCGTTACAGTATAACTCTTGAAAGCCTAGCAAAAAGCTTAAATTGCACCAACAAAGCTCCACTTTGAAAGGTATTGTGCAATTTTGAAAAAAGATTTTGTATTTATAGGCAAATCTTTAAAAAATTCACGTACTTAGAATACTATTGCCTTAGAAACGTATTAGTACTTTTGAAAACATTATACAATTTTTGAAGGAGAAGAGATCTCCTCCTTGTCCTTGTGGAGTCCGGTCACCAAGAGTGAAGATGAGAAGAGAAAAGGAGAAGAGGATCTCCTCCTCTTGTCGCCGACGCCCTAGGTTAGAGACAGAGAGAGAGGAGAGTAGAGAGCCTAGGGTGTGATCAATTCTTGGATTAAGCCTTGGTTTTGTTGGAGCAATTGGCCCTAAGATGGTCCGGAGTGACCATGAGTTTTGATGTTTGGGCAAAGGGTTTAAGTTAGGTTTACCCTTGTATTTGATATGCGTATGTTGAGTGTGCAGGTTGTACAGGTTACACATATGGACTTGACTGGACAGTCTCGGTACGGTGAAGGATGGCATGGCGGCAAGCTGGAGGCTTACGTGTGCATCCGAGGGACCTTGGAGAGCAGGGACAATGAGCTGATGGATGCGGACTTCGAGGCATGCATGAAGGATGGCATGGAGGCAAGATGGAGGCTTGCGTGCATCCGAGGGACGGGAGCCAAAGATGAAGAAGGCGCGAAAGCAACAGGCGAGGCTGCGGAGGAGGAGTCAGTCGAGTCGTGAGGGTCAAGTGCAGTGTGATTATACTCGGGAAATCCTAGGGTTTGAGTGCGGAGTGGAATGTACTCAGGAAGGGTAACTATAGGTGGGTGAGTAGACCAGTCGACTGGCCTGGGGGAAGTCGACTGATGGAACTCACAGAAAGGTCTCAGCCTTGGGACCAGTCGACTGCCTTGAGGGCAGTCGACTGGTAGGTGGCTGGTGAGCTGGCTGAGAATTCGAACGTTGAGGTGCAATAGTCGAATTTAGCTGGCACCAGTCGACTGCCCTGGGGGCAGTCGACTGGTAGCGAGAAATCAACCCCGAGTCCTATGTAAAGAGGACTTCGTGGTGGCTGAGTTTCTGGACGAAACAAGCTTGATTAAGGCTTGTTAGTAGTCTCCTTTGTGCCTTGAGTGTGCTTTTGATTGTGGTGAGGTTTCTCCACCCACAAGGAGCGACGAAGGCTAGCCGGAGGTTATCCGGGGAGTGATCCACCGACGGATTCTTGGATTAGTCACCCGACCGGGGTGGATACCATGTAAAACGGTTTGTGTTAGCATTGTTCTATTGTTAGATTATTTCTTTTGTATTTCCGCTGCGCTAACAACTTTGTAGAGAACAACGACAAACCGCTATTCACCCCCCTCTAGCGGACATCTATGATCCTACAGGTTTCATGATCCCATGGGATATTTATAGGGCTAAGGTAGGGACCAAGAGGAGAAGTTGGATCTTGTCCCGCTAATGGATCTAAACTCAATCCATTAATTAAGATCCATTCCACTAAAAGATCTTAATTGAACTTCCTCACCAACCACCATATTTTCATATGGGCTCCACATATTATGAGTCGTCCATCCCCTCGTGTTTAAGATATTGAATGCCCATTAATTAATTTAAAATACTGACGATTTAAATTAATCAACTTCTAGATCCTTGATTAATACAACTCAACCTTATCATCATGTTGGATCAAATCCACTTACAGAGTTTAACATGATGAACCTTTTGAGCTCATCAAAGAGGCATCATCCTCCTGACTCACCAGGACATGGATTCCGTCAATAATCAATGGCAGACCATATAATTAATATTAACTCCCAACTTACCGGGCCATCGATCTAACTGAAAGATCTCGCCCATTGATAAATCAAAGAAATAATAACTAATAATATGTGCCTGTTATTATATCAGGATTTAGGGATCATACTCCATAATAAAATCTGAGGTCTTATTCAATTATCAAGCCAGTACAAATTGGATAAGCTCTGGTTCTAGTCCTGCTCAATGTACTCGAAGCACACTAGTGTAATTCTATGGTCAAGACCAACCACACCTAATTACACTACAACCATCCCGATGGTTTTTCCAATTCCATCTTGGCTGTGAACCTCAGCTTATACTAGGCAAGGGACTGATAACATGATCTTTCATTTGACACCACACACCATATTATCTATAATGCCAAGTAAAGGACTTTTATGCATGTTCTAATATAAACAAGCACCTATTGATTTTGTGATTCTCTTTTCAAAATAAAGATGATCTTATATATAAAAGAGCAAATCTTTTAGTATACACATCTATCAATCTCCTACTTATACTCAAAGACTTTGTTGTTCTCTCACTGCCATACATCTGACTCCCATATCCTCCACATGCTGGTCAAAAGCTCTAGCTCGAAGAGCTTTAGTGAAAGGATCCGCCAGGTTATCCTCTGATGCAATCATGGCGACAACCACTTCTTCTCACTTTACAATTTCTCGTATCATGTGGTACTTGCGCTCTATGTGTTTACTCGCCTTATGGGCTTGTGGTTCCTTCGAGTTTGCAACTGGACCACTGTTATCACAAAAGATTGTGATAGATCTGGGCAAACCAGGAATCACATCCAAGTCCATGATGAAGTTCCTGAGCCATACATCTTCCTTGGCTGCCTCTGAGGTTGCCAGATACTCAGCTTCCATGGTGTAGTCCGCCACGCATTTCTTCTTGACACTCCTCCAAACAATGGCTCCACCTTCTAAAGTAAACACAAACCCCGAGGTAGATTTACTCTTGTCCCTATCTGACTAGAAATCTGAATCCGTATAACCCACAGAGATTAATTGGTCTGCCCGGTAAACCAACATATAATCCCTAGTCCGTCTCAGGTATTTCAATATATGTTTTACCGCAGTTCAATGTCTCTGTCTAGGGTTACTCTAATATCTGCTGACCATGTCCACGGTAAAACAGATATCTGGTCTCGTGCACAACATAACATACATGAGCCTTCCTACTGCCGAGGCATAAGAAACCGCCTTCATTTCGTCTATCACCTTTGATGTTTTCGGACACATCTCCTTGGATAGAGGAACGCCATGCCTGAAGGGTAGAAAACCTTTCTTGGAGTTTTCCATGCTAAAACGAGCCAGGACAGTGTCAACATATGAAGCATTGGATAAGCACAACATCCTTTTCTGGCGATCCCTTATGACCTTGATCCGAAGGATGTGTCCCGCTTCTCCCAAGTCTTTCATATCAAACTATTTTGACAACCAGACCCTTACTTCTGATAACACTTTGACATTGTTGCAAATTAACAAAATGTCATCTACGTAAAGTACAAGAAACACCACTACGTTTCCATCACACCTCTTATATACACATGATTCATCCGGGCTTTGAATGAATCCGTATGACTGGATTACCTCATCAAAGCGGATGTTCCAAGATCGCGAAGCTTGCTTTAATCCATAGATGGATCGATTAAACTTGCATACTAGATGCTCTTTGCCCTTTGTAATGAACCCTTCTGATTGTTTCATGTAGATGGTCTCCTCAAGACTTCCATTAAGGAAAGCCGTCTTGACGTCCATCTGCCATATCTCATAGTCCATATGAGCTGCAACAGATAAGAGAATCTGGATAGACTTAAGCATGGCTACCGGCGAAAAGGTCTCCTCATAATCGATACCCTCATTCTGAGTATACCCTTTCGCAACAAGCCTATTTTTGAAGGTTTCAACCTTCCTGTCAGATCCTCTCTTTCTCTTGTAGATCCACTTGCATAGAATTGCTTTTACACCATCAGGCGGTTCTACTAGCTCCCAGACATGATTAGAATCCATAGATTCTATCTCTGAGTTCATTGCCCTTTGTCAAGAATCTGCATCCTTATCTTGGAGGGCCTCGTCATAGGTCCAGGGATCCGGTTCATGTTTACCTGGGACTAAGTCC
This sequence comes from Boesenbergia rotunda, assembly GCA_024364735.1. Classification (NCBI taxonomy): domain Eukaryota; kingdom Viridiplantae; phylum Streptophyta; class Magnoliopsida; order Zingiberales; family Zingiberaceae; genus Boesenbergia; species Boesenbergia rotunda. The sequence goes on from JAGFNQ010000224.1 coordinate 108,199, forward strand.
GACGATTCTCCCAAAATCATGAACCGTTCAGGCTGTCTCACAATTCTCCCATTGCGACGAGGTACCACCTGTGTATCTTCTGTGACACGCGGTGCAGTGACTTGTGGTGTATCCTCTTGTACAATTGGTCCTATGGTCGGAACGCCCCCTCTTAACTCTTCAAGCACTAGTCTACTCTTGGGCTTGTGGTTCATCACATAGTCTTCTTCTAAGAATCTGACATTCGTGCTAACGATTACCTTCTGATCCTTAGTACTATAGAACAGTGTAACGCCCGTCCTTATATCTACCCTAAAGGCGGGGTTACAGGTCCATACATTCATCTCATATATCATGTTAAGCATGTATATCCAAACAAAACAATTACAATACAAGAAGTGTAGTAAGCATGCTTATTGAAGACTAATTTACCAAGCAAGGTTTTTCATATCATCCATGCAACTACAACATAATAGAGAGATCATTTAACTTCATAATTTACTGATCTAAATAAGTTACTGATCTAAACATGGTTTGAACAAGATAGAGCACAGCATTGGGCAAAGGGGCATGGTAAGAATATAGCAAGAGTTACCTAGTCTTAGATACATGCAAAAGAAGCATTCATAAGCAACAGGAAATAGTAAATATCTAGCATTTTACTTAGCATGCATACTACAAGAATTAGACATTAATGATAGTGTTATTTAACATGACATAGGTTCCATATCTCTAATCTTAATCAACAGTAGAGTAGACATAATCATCACACATTCAGAGTATAGTAATACAATTGCAATCTTTTATTGGAAGCAGTTTAGATTCTAGACAAAAAGAAGGTAGATAAGAATCTTTCGTTCTTTCCCGAGCCATCACCACACACATCCTCTAGCTTTCTCTCTGCCTCTTCCTTTAGTTCAAGTATTTCTTACCGCTATCTGCAGCATAAGAAAAACAACATGAACTAGTAAGCAAAACATGCTTAGTAAGAATCCGGGCCTACTCGCAAAACCATATCGATACATCATATCATGTACTCAGTAATCAAGATAGAACAAGATTATAAGCATCATAAGCATCTCATCAAAGCATCATAAGCATCACATCAAATATCTCTAAGTACATACAGAACAAGATCATCATATAATGAGAAAATATGCTTTTCAAAAAGTTCCATAAAGGTAAGTACTTAAAATACAATATCATCCAGGGCCCAGTTGTAGTACCACATCAAGCGCGTTCCCTAATAAATTGGGGTAGCGAGCCACCAATCTAATTAGAGCAGGACCCTTCCATCATACCAATGTCATGACCTTCAGTTAACATGCACATTGGATTTGTTTAACGACCCCCTTCCGAGTCGGGTACACAACTTTCAAAGTAAAGTAATTTATCATGCAATTACTCATATATGTATATGCCTAAAGGTACTCTTAATCACATCTTAAAGGGACACACCACTCATCAAGGGTGCTCTTGATCCCCTAGGGACACACCACACATTCGGGTGCTCTTGATCCCAGTTTCAATAGAGTATCCCTTTTTTAAGCATATTATCAACCACATCTCAACCACATCATGTTCATGTCATAAGAGTGCCCCATGGGCTATAAGGCATGCTTTTATACCTAACAAGATAAGTCACATAATTTATACACACATCATATAAGTGTAGCATGCTTCATGGTTTCATTAAGGACTTCCCAACCCTAGAACTAGGGTTGGCCGAAAGTCACAGGTAAAGGAGTTTGGTTTTCCAATCAAGCATTCATTCAAGCATTCTTACAAACACCTCACCTATACTTATTAAGCATGGATATATCATAAGGAAAATCATACAACCTTAAACCCTAATTCCCCTAGGGTTGGCCGAAACCTTGTAGGGTAGAGTAGGCTAGGTTTTTGACATCCAATCTTCACACAAACATTTACACAAATATTTTATCTACAATACTAATCATGGGAACATAATAGGGTAGCAAGCAACTCAAAAGCCCTAATTTTTCTCCCTTGGCCGAAAGTTATATAGGGTACCAAACCCTAATTTTGTCTTCTCAAAAATTTGGAAAACAACACACATGTGTATAGAGTCCCTAGGGCACTAGCATGTATCAAGGTTTGATCAAAAACCCTTCTCTTGGACCCCTTACAAGGGGTGGCCGAAACCCTCTACAAGGAAAAATCCTAGGTTTTGTTCTTGACACCATGAAGAAAAATCCATCTACATGTATACCTTAAGTCTCAAGGTCTTCCCATGCATCAAGGAAGGAACCAAAGTCTCCCTTGAAGGTGTTGGCCGAAATTTACAAGAAGGAAAACACCCATTTCAAAATCAATCAAAGCATGGAAATCACACAAGAACGATTACACTGCAGGCGAGAGGACACTTACATCCTAGCGCTGGAATTTCACCTTCTCTTTAACTGTAGGGTACCCTACACTTGGAGGGTATGTGAAAATCCTTTTCTTCCAATTTTCTCTAGGACTCCTTGGACTTGGTAGAGAGCAATGGCACTTGGACTCTCCTTCTTGCAATTGCCCTAGGGTTAGAACCCTAGGAAGCACTTTTCGAAAATGGAAAAGAGAAGAGGAAGAAGAAGATTTCGGTGGGAAGAAGTGAGAAAGAAGAAGAGGAAGTTACTCTAACTTCTCATTCCCCTATTTATACTTTTCTCATGAAAAGACATGTCTCTTCACTTCCCTAGCTTTTAACAAGCATGTTCCTTATTCCTTCTACATGAAATATTGCTTGCTTCATTGGTTATGACATGGTGAGTGCAACTAGGAGGTTCAAGGTTCAATCCTTGCTTCCTCCTTTCTACCTCTTCTTTTTATCACAATTTGCACTAATCCATATCAAAGCCCATTAAGCCAAGCCCATCATGAAATTTCATAATATTAATAATATTTCATGAATTCATAATATTTCATGATAATATTTCATAATAATAATATTTCATGAATATAATATTTCATGAATATAATATTTCATGCATTCATGACATTTCATTTATAGAAATAGTTTCATGACATTTCACAGAATGTGATTGTATGAAATTTATATCATTTTATCATAACCATTTTTCATACATTGTCATGATTTTACATTGAAAAATTTGGAGTGTTACAAACAGACTACCTTTCGTTCCTCTAGGATAGCTTACGAACAGACGTACTTCCGTACGAGATTTCAACTTATCTGTATCTCCCTTTAGAATATGTGCTGGACTACCCCAAATCTGAACATGTCCTAGACTAGTCTTGCGCCCAGTCCACAGTTTAGTGGGAGTAGAAGGGACTGACTTAGATGGTACCAAGTTCAGAATATATGCTGTTGTTTCCAGAGCATATCCGCAGAACGAATCAGGTAAATCAGAGTAGCTCATCATTGACCTAACCATTTCCATAAAAGTCCTATTCCTTCTTTCTTCCACCCCGTTTTGTTGGGGTGTACCGGGTGCAGTTAACTGGGACTGAATCCCAGCCTCTGATAGGAAGGTCCTAAATTCTCAAGAGAGGTACTCGCCACCACGATCAGATTGTAGTGTCTTGATACTTTTACCTCGATGTTTCTCCACATCAACTTTAAACTCTTTGAACTTATCAAAGTATTCAGACTTGTGGCACATCAAGTAAATGTATCCATACCTTGAATAATCATCAATGAAGGTGACGAAGTATTCAAAGCCACCTGTAGCTTGGATGGACATAGTACCACAAAAATTAGAATGAATCAGTTCTAGCCCATCTTTTGCCCCATACCCCTTAGCCTTGAAAGACCTCTTGGTCATCTTACTTTCCAAGCAAGTCTCACAGGTCGGGAAGTCTTCCACCACCAATGAACCCAAGGGCCCATCGGCTATCAACCTCTGAATCCTACTAAGGTTAATATGGCCAAGCCTAAGGAGACAAAGATACGTCCGATTCATCTTAGAAGGCTCCTTTCTCTTATTTAGGTTGGATGATGAGCTATTGACCTCTATTTGCATTGTGGGAGTCTTTGGTTCTAGAGTGTATAGATTGCCAACCATAGTACCCAAATAGATACTCTCTATTTCTTTTTATAACAACTTTGTTATTAAAAGCAACAGAATATTCATCCTTTATTAACTTAGAAATTGAAATTAAATTCTTTCCAAATGAGGGTACATGTAAGCAATCTCTCAAAACCAACACTTTATTTCTCTCAAAAGATAAATAAAAATCTCCCACTGCGACCGCTGCCACTGTTGCTGCCTTCTTGAACCCTCCTTGTTTCTTCTTCTTCCTGCCTTTTGGTGCAGAAGCAGAAACCCTTTGAGTCACTAAGGCCTGCGAATTCTGACGAAACAACCCCTCTACTGCCTGGAGTTCTCCCAGGAGTTCCCCCAATGTATACTCATGCTTGTTCATGTTATAGTTGAGCCGAAACTGCTCAAAACTCCTAGGCAGAGATTGGAGTATAATATCGACCTGGGATTCCCTGTCGATAGATCCTCCAAGTACCTCAATCTCATTGAGGTGGGCCATTATCTTTATGACATGATCCCTTACGGGTGTCCCTTCGACCATAGTGGTCGTCATCAGATTCTTCATCGCCAGCTGCCTAGCGGCACGACTCTGGTACCCGAAGAGCTCCTGAAGGTTTAGCATCATGTCACAAGCAGTGGGCATGGCCTGATGCTGATGTTGCAATACATTCAACATGGATGCCAGAATGTAACACCGCGCCATCTCATCTTCCTTAACCCATTTCTTGTAATGCTCCCTCCGCTCTTCACTAGATCTGTCGCTAGGCCTATCAGGACATTTTTCGGTGAGTATAAATTTGTACTCTTCAGCTGTAAGGACAATGTCAAGATTTCTCTTCCAGTCAATATAGTTGGGTCCAGTAAGTTTATTCTCTTTAAGTATTGTTGCTAGTGGGTTAAACGTCATTTTGAAAATCTTGAGAATCATAGCATACACTACTTTAGAATTCGAAAATAAATTGATTCCTCAAAATAATAAATTTTTGAAATCAACCAACACCCCTACACACCGAGAAATTCGTATGTCACGATGGTGTGGATGTATACGAATTTCAACATTCGTAAGAGGAGGTTTTACCCATTAATCATACTATCTCATCAACCTAACTTTTTGACAAGTAAGATTAATAGTTGGTTAACTTCGGCCCTGCAAATTTATAGCAGTGACTCTGATGGGGAGGATACTATTATTCGCATCTAAGTGTTTACCATTACATGACACTAAGAAAATTATTTCTGATTATGTGCTTTCCGATGGGGAAGTACACACACTCTTTAATAATTTTCTATAGTCTTTTTCGACCGAGTGATTGTTGGGTATGGCTTGGCGGGTTTCCTAAGCGAAACTTGGTCGTCCTTGGAAGACCTCTCCATTTCTACGGATTAAAAATTAATCCGAATGGAGACCCGTCTCCTAACGACCATCTCGTCGTCGTATCGTTCGGTACGAATTACAACTCGGCTAATCACAAAGATCGAGCCTTGTAATTCTCCTTACCGAACGACCGAGGAAAAGGCGATTAGTGGATCATCAATTCTTGTGTTTACGGTCGGGGTCCAGTTAATTAATTATTAAATATGATATAAAATCAAAATAACTAATTAACATGAATGAAATAACGACAATTAACATGGCATAATAAAAACATAAGGAGCTTAGGGAGAGATTATACCTTCCCTGTTACCACACAACCTTCTACCTTATGTCCCACCCTTCCCGGATGTCATGTGGGCTACGAACTACCGTGAATCGAGATCACCAAGGTGTTCCATCCGAGCTCTTCTTCTTGTCATGGCCGAATCAAGAAACCCTAGAATCTAGGGTTTCCCTTGCACCGGCTTTCCCCTCCTCTTCCTTTGCGCCGCCGATCGCCGGAGCTGCACAAGGGCCACTGGACCAGCTACAAACCTTAAGAGGAAGGAGAAGAAGATGTAGAAGGAGATCCTCACCCAACCGGCCGAAACCAAGCTACCACCTCTAACCTTGCGGCGTGTCGCGGAAGCAAAAGGAAGATTTCTGGAGCAACTTAGTAAGTAGAAGGAAGATTTCTGGAGCGTGTCGCGGAAGCAGAAGAGAGCAGAAGTGTCGCAGTGATTGATGATCTAAAGAAGGAGGTCGAGGGCCCTTTATATAGGGCCTGGGGGCGCCCTGGTCGACGGGGGCGCCCCCCCACGTGGCAGCAGATCCGGTTGTTGCTCGGTCACCGTCTGATCCTCTTATCCTCGGGATCCGGTTTGACCGGGGCGCCCGGATGACTCGGGGCACCCGCATTGACCGGTCAAAGCCTTATCTGCAGCGTTGAGCTCTCCTCGGTAAGTCTGGCTGGGGGCGCCCGGGACATCGGGGGCGCCCTGGGCGTGTAGCACAGACGCGGCTGAGTTGGTTCGCTATGGGGGCGCCCGGGACAGCGGGGGCCCTGGGTATGTACTGTCGAAGTCTTTCTTGTCTTGTTGTGTTTTGTGTTCACCATGGGGGCGCCCGGGACACTCCGGGCGCCCTGGTCAGCGGTTGCCTCATTCCTTTGAGGCATTCTGAGCTGCAGACACTCGTTCCTTAGGTCCTGCATCCAGGGTTAGTCCAAAACACAATAAAACAATAAAATAATAGGTTATACAGCCTTACCGTCTTGGTTCTGACTTTGGTCTCCAAAATGGAGCCCTAGGTCGAACCGACGCCTAATGTTCCCTCAAGGGGAACGCGTCCTCACCTACTCCTCTCGGGAGAATTTACCTGGTGCCAACCAGCTACTCCAGTTGGACTTTTGCCCAGCAGTCCTTCGCCAGGTCTTGAGGTACCAAGCTGCCCTTCGCTTGGTGCCTAGCAGCCCTTCGCTAGGTCTTTTCTTCTGGCAGTCCTTCGCCAGTGCCTAGCATTCCTTCGGTAGGGCTTTTCTTCTGGCAGTCCTTCGCCAGTGCCTAGCATTCCTTCGCTAGGGCTTTTCCTGTACACTCAAGAACCTTGTTGGACACCAATTAACCCTTAACTTTTGAACCCTTTTGCCAATATCAAAACATAGGTTTGACTTGGGTGCATTCTGCACCAACAATCTCCCCCTTTTTGATATATGGCTACCTAGTTCAAAAAGTTAAGGAAAAAAAATGCTAAAATGAAATCCTAAGTTAGATTCCCTCCCCCTGGAAGAAATCTCCCCCTAGGTTTTTTCAAAAATAGGTGGTTTTAGTTTAAATACTTTTTATTATAGAAAGACTTTAAGTATTGGCTGAGTTTTTTAGAAAAATGTTCTAAGTTTGAAGAAGTTTTCATATTTTAGCAAATTTTGAGTTTAGGAAAACTTTTTTAAACTTAGACTTTTTAGTTTTTGAAAACTCTTGTTTTTAAGCACAAAAAAATTCAGGCTTTAAAAATTCATACTTAGAAAGATTCGAGACTTGGAAAACTTTTTCAGATTTAGAAAACTTTTCAGGGAATAATTTTGAGCAAAAATTAATAACACTTCAGAGTTAGAAATTTTAAGCAAAAAAAATTAAGCTTTAAGCTTAGAAATTTTTACAGGATAAATTTGAGCTTTGAATTTCTAACTTTGATGTTAAACTTTTTGAATAAAGGAAAACATTTGAAAAAAAACTTTTTGGGTTCCCTCTTTCCTTTCCACCTCTCCCCCTTTGACATATATCAAAAAAAATGCAGAAGAAATATTTGCAATAATTAAATAAAGCATTTGCTGTACTGAAACAAACTAGGACATAAGTCTGGTTAAATCTTTTAGGGACCTGTCTAACCCATTTAGCTACTTACTAACTGTTATAAACAGTAGTTTTCGCTAGGGTTAGTCAAGTTAAGTGCATTGTTCAAGTTAGATTGTCTAAACTTGACACTTAACCTGATTACTGTTCATTTAGTGCCCCAATTACTGCCGATGCACTGACTTAAAGCATCTTGAATTGAGGCATAGACCTAAGCATCTCAACTCTTTCTAGGTTATCACTTAAGGTACCCTAAGGTGCTTATGAGATGCTGGCTTCTAGGTCTATAGGTGCATGCAGTTCTAGGGTTAGAGCCTAGGCTAATTCCATTTCGAAGAAAACCCTAGTTTTGAAGGGGGTAGTTTTTGAAATAAAACTAAGTAAAAAAATTTTAAAATCAAAGTAAAACATTTTTAACAAAGAAGACATTTTAACATCAATTAAGAAATTTTAAGATCAATTTAAGACATTTTAAAATCAATTTGAAACATTTTAAAGCAAAAAAACAAATGATTCTATTCTACTAAGCACAACCCTAACTGCCTTCTTAGTGAGCTAAACTCAGATTCAGGTAGGGGTTTAGTGAATATGTCAGCTAGGTTGGACTTGGAGTCTACATGCTTAAGGACTATTTCACCCCTAGCTACGTGATCTCTTACAAAGTGATGTTTTACTTCTATGTGTTTGGTTCTAGAATGTTGAATTGGGTTTTTGGTTAAGTTAATTGAGCTAATATTGTCAATATTGACTTGGGTCTGATTGTAGTCTAGCTGAAAGTCTTTAAGAGTGTGCATCATCCATAAGAGTTGAGCTACACATTCTCCTAGGGCTACATATTCAGCTTCAGTTGTGGATAACGCAACACAGTGTTGCTTTCTACTGCACCAACTTACTAAGCTGTTTCCTAAGAGTTGGCAGCTTCCACTTGTACTTTTTCTATCTAATTTACAACCAGCATAGTCAGAATCAGAGTATCCTGATAACTTAAAGGATGAAGTTCTAGGGTACCAAATCCCTACATTTAGGGTGCCCTTAATATATCTTAAAACTCTTTTTAGGGCTGCTAAGTGAGTTTCCTTAGCACATGTTTGGTACCTAGCACACATTCCTACTGAGAAAAGTATATCAGGTCTGCTGGCTGTAAGGTACAGTAGACTTCCTATCATACTTCTGTATAATTTTAAGTCTACTGGTTTACCGTCAGGGTCACTATCTATTTTTACATTTGTGGCCATTGGAGTACTTATGCTTTTAGAGTTATCCATTTTAAATTTCTTAATTAGTTCTTTAGCATATTTAGATTGATGTACATAATTTCCATCCTTAGTTTGTTTGATTTGTAACCCTAGGAAAAAGTTAAGTTCCCCAACTAAACTCATTTCGAACTCATTTTCCATTATTGTTACAAATTCATTTAGAAATTTAGAGTTAGTTGATCCAAATATTATATCATCTACGTAAATTTGGGCAATAAATATATCCTTTTCTAAAATTTTAACAAACAAGGTTGGGTCAATTTGACCTTGTTTGAATTCTTTAGAGATCAGGTAATTGGATAATCTTTCATACCACGCCCTGGGTGCTTGTTTTAGTCCATAAAGGGCTTTACTAAGTTTGTAGACATGATCGGGTTTTTCTATATCCTCAAACCCTGGGGTTGTCCTACATAAACTTCTTCCTTGATAAGCCCATTTAAGAAGGCTGACTTTACATCCATTTGGTATAATTTAAATCCTTTATGAGATGCAAAGGCTAGTAACATCCTAATAGACTCAAGTCTAGCTACAGGGGCATAGGTTTCATCATAATCCAACCCTTCTACTTGACTGAATCCCTTAGCTACTAAGCGGGCTTTATTTCGGACTATTTCACCTTGATCGTTTAACTTATTCCTAAATACCCACTTAGTGTCAATTACGGATTTGCCCTTAGGTTTAGGTACTAACTCCCAGACTTGGTTTCAATTGTTAATTCATTAAAGGGTTCAGTTAGGGTTTCAGAGTTATCTTCTTGATCAGTATTTGGTGAAGCTAAGTCAGAATTATCAGATTTTGGGTTAGTTTCTTCATCAAATATTAAGTTGGTTGTTTCTTCAATTTTCTTAGTTATTTTGTTGTAGACTCTATAAGCTCTACTTGTTGTAGAGTACCCTAAAAAGATACCTGGGTTTGACTTGGATTGGAATTTTCCAAGATAGTCTTTGGTATTAAGAATATGAACTTTGCATCCAAAGACTCTAAGATAGTGTAGGTTTGGAAGTCTATGGTAGTAAAGTTCATAGGGTGTTTTATTTAACCTTTTATTAAGAAGAATCCTATTTTGGATATAGCAAGCTGTGCTAATTGCTTCTGCCCAGTAGTGGTTAGGTAGGTCAAATTCATTGAGCATAGCCCTAGCAGCTTCCTGTAAGGTTCTATTCTTTCTTTCTACTATGCCATTTTGTTGGGGGGTTCTAGGACACGAAAATTCGTGTTTATATCCATTTACTTTACAGAATTCTTCGAATCTTTGATTCTCTAATTCTCCCCCGTGGTCAGACCTAAGTCTTTTGATTTTGGTATCATTTTGATTTTCAATCAATTTACAAAAGTTGTTAAATAGGTTCAGGGTTTCATCTTTGGTCTTTAGAAACCTGACCCAAGTGAACCTAGAGTAGTCATCAATTATCACTAAGCAGTATCGGTTTCCACTTAGTGACTTGGCTCCATGTGAATCAAATAGGTCAAGGTGTAGGAGCTCAAGTGTGGTTTGGGTTTGATCAGATTGGATCAATTTGTGACTAGACTTGGTTTGTTTGCCTTGATTACAGGATTCACATATTAGGTTTTCATTATTCTTAATTTTAGGGACACCTTTGATTAAGCCAAGTTGGGTAATTTTTGAGATAGTTCTTAGATTGCAATGACCTAATCTCCTATGCCAGAGTTTTGATTGTTCTAATTGTGTTAACATGCATTTGGGTATAAGGGGAAGACTTATAGTATATACATTATTTTTCCTAGTGCCCTTAAGTATGATTTCTGAGTCTTGTGCATTTCTAATCAGGCAGTTATAATTGTTGAAGGTAACTAAATAACCAGAGTCACATAACTGACTTATGCTAAGTAGGTTAAAACTAAAGTCTTCAACCAATAGAACTTTCTTAATAATGAAATTAGATTTAAGTTCAATATTACCTGACCCAATTACCTTGAGTGTAGCATTATTTCCAAATGCCACTGAGCCCAGGTTTTTGAACTTGAGTTTGGTGAACTTCAATTTGTCTCCAGTCATGTGTCTGGAGCATCCGCTATCTAACATCCATTGGTCCAAATCTTTATGTTCCTACACATAAAGGATTTTCGGTGATTTGGATCCAATTTGAGTTGGGATAGCTTAAATTGAGTTTCACTTCCTAGTCTGTCTGACCCCAGTCTAGGGTTTTCAAACACGTTAACCTTAAGGTTTTTGTGAGACAGGTTTGAGGGTAAAAATTAATTTTGAAAAGGAATTTTAATTTATTTTGAAAATGTTATTTTAGTTTTGAAAACAGATTTGAAAACAAATAAGTTTAGAAATTTTGAAAAATAGATTAAGTGATTTTTGAAAAAGAAATAAGTTTTGAAAACAGATTAGAATCTATAATTATTTGAAATTTGAGTTAGATTCGAATTTGACAAAAGATAATTTGAATTTGAATTTCAGAAATTGGCTTCCAGGTCTTGGCGAGGCACAAGGCCTTCTTTGGCCGTAGCCTTATGGGATCATCCACCCTTTCCTTGACAAAGTCTTTTAATGAAATTTCATTTTCAAATTAAATTAGGTCATTTTCTGGTCTAACTAGCTTGGGTCTTGGATCGGTAGCTTCGGCTGGTTTCACCAGTCTAAAGAGACCAAGTAGACTTGGTCTTATTAGAGTTGGTTTCCCCAACGTACTATCATCTCACCTCCTCCCAATACTATGTTTTCAAGTTTCAAGTAATCTAGTCCTTAAATCTAAGTATTCCATAAATCTAAGCATGGCAATTTGCAAAAATTAAATAAACAAACAATCAATCAATTAAAAAAAATTATCTAATTATAAAAATTGTTTTGATTTTGGCTCCCCCTGGACTAAAGCCTCTGTATGGGTTAGGCAAGATGTGAATCTTGTCCTTGGGGATCCAAAATTGATTTTGAACCAGTTGGTTTAGTCAGGCACCGTTTTGGCACCCATGCCTGAACCTTAGGTCTTGACTGGTTCAGTACAGCAAAGTAAGATCTTTGCCGAGATTTGGTTCTATAGCCAAGTCCGGATCGGTTTAGAACAGACTTCTGTTTTCCCAGAATCAGATCAAGATTCTTGGAACCAGAAGTGAATCGTTCTAAAGCTGTTCTTAAGTCCTTAACTTGAGTTTTCAGGGAGGAATTCTCTGATTCAAGTTTTTCAACTTGATCAGGGGTTCCTTCCTGAAGTTTCTCAGTTAAGGATTTAGAATCAGCTCCCTCTTTCAGGAGTTTTACTTCATGTCTGAGGGACTCGATTCGGAGTTTGGCTTTCGCCAAATCTCGGGATAGATAGGAAATAAGCGAATTCAATTGTAATTTCGAAAAACCCGTTACCCTTATTTCGCCGTCGTCGGAAAATGTCAGCTTGCCGTCGTCCCGGTCTGAGTCTGAGTCAGTCTCGATTTGATCCGAAGCGGTCAGGGCTAGAAGATTGGACTGGGGTGCTTCTTCTTCTTCTTCTGAGGAAGACTCGTCCCAGGTTGCTTGGAGTGCCTTCTTCTTTCTGGTCTTTTTGGACTCCTTTAGACTTGGACACTCAGTCTTGTAGTGGCCCTTCTTCTTGCATTCGTAGCAGGTTACGTTGGGCTTGTGTTTGTCAGTTGCTGGTTCAGCTGGTTCATCCTTTCTTCGGCTTGTTCTCCGTGTGTTGGTTTGGTTCTTCAACTTTTTGTAGTAGCTTCGAGCTAGCCGGACCAATTCAGATTGATCTTCTACTTGATCTTCTGTTTCTGAATCTGAGGTAGACTCGGGTTCAACTTGAGATTTCTTCTTAGTCATTCTTCCTGTTTTCCCTGCAAAGAAAGCTATACTTTTCTCGGCCAAATTGCAGTTAGTTTGTTCATGCAGTTCAAGTTCAGAGAATAACTCATCTAACTTAATTTTTGAAAGATCTCTAGAGACCTTGTATGCATCTACCATAGATGCCCACAAGGTGGTCCTAGGGAACGCGTTTAAGGCATACCTTATAAGATCACGGTTTTGAACCTGGTGACCTATTGCGTGAAGACCGTTCATCAATTCCTGGATTCTGGCATGGAGCTGGGCTGCTGTCTCGTTATCTGCCATTTTGATAGTGAAGAGCTTGTTCAGTAGCAGGTCCCGTTTGCTGATCCTTGTATCTGAAGTTCCTTCGTGGAGCTCGATCAGTTTAGCCCATAGCTCCTTGGCACTGTTGAATGGGCCTACGCGGTTCAGCTACTCTTTTGTCTGTCCGCATTGAAGAGTCTGAGTTGCCTTGGCGTCAGCTTCAATTTTGCGTTTGAGGGCAGTGTCCCACTCTGAGTAGTTTTATGGTACGCCATCAACATTTGTGGGAATCATCAGTCCAGACTGGATGATTATCCACATATCCACCTGGGTTTTCAGGTGGACCTCCATTCGACTTTCCAGTAAGGAAAGTCTTCTCCACTGAAAAGTGGAGGTCTGGCGGTGCTAAAGCCTTCTTGGATGGCCATTTGTTCTGAAATTAAAAAAAACAAGAATATTCCAAGACTTGGTCTTGGATTAGTAGTGCGGGAAGAAAAGAACTAAAAATAATTTCAAGGGGTGTTGCACCAACCTTGAAAGAAAAATTCGAACGAAAATTTAAAAAAAATTGAGAGAGAAAAACGAAAGAAATCCGAAAAATTTTCAAACTGGTGGTTGCACCAAGTTTGAATTCCCCGCTCTGATACCACTTGTTGGATCGAGAAATGCGAGAGAGGGGGGGGGGTGAATGTCGCAATTCGTTCGGATTTAAAAAGAGTAAGTGCGCAGCGGAATAAAACAGAGCAAAAACAACGCTAACACGGTCGTTTTACTTGGTTCGGAGCCTGGGTCGACTCCTACTCCAAGGCCCACTGTCGTTGATCGTTTTCTGCGGGCAATTCTATAAGTTCATAAAAGTTTACAAGAAAGATAATAACAAGAACAGTTTAGTAAACTTTAAATACAGCTCTTCGTTACCGACGTCTGGTGTAGATCGAAGTTTCGGAGCAGCGGGATGTCGTCAGCTCGAGTTGGAAGATTTCTGGAGCGTGTCGCGGAAGCAGAAGAGCGCAGAAGTGTCGCAGTGATTGATGATCTGAAGAAGGAGGTCGAGGGCCCTTTATATAGGGCCTGGGGGCGCCCTGGTCGACGGGGGCGCCCCCCCACGTGGCAGCAGATCCGGTTGTTGCTCGGTCGCCGTCTGATCCCCTTATCCTCGGGATCCGGTTTGACCGGGGCCCCCGGATGACTCGGGGCGCCCGCATTGACCGGTCAAAGCCTTATCTGCAGCGCTGAGCTCTCCTCGGTAAGTCTGGCTGGGGGCGCCCGGGACAGGGGGGCGCCCTGGGCGTGTAGCGCAGACGCGGCTGAGTTGGTTCGCTATGGGGGCGCCCGGGACAGCGGGGGCGCCCTGGGTATGTACTGTCGAAGTCTTTCTTGTCTTGTTGTGTTTTGTGTTCACCATGGGGGCGCCCGGGACACTCCGGGCGCCCTGGTCAGCGGTTACCTCATTACTTTGAGGCATTCTGAGCTGCAGACACTCGTTCCTTAGGTCCTGCATCCAGGGTTAGTCCAAAACATAATAAAACAATAAAATAATAGGTTATACAGCCTTAGCTGTCTTGGTTCTGACTTTAGTCTCCAAAATGGAGCCCTAGGTCGAACCGACGCCTAATGTTCCCTCAAGGGGAACGCGTCCTCACCTACTCCTCTCGGGAGAATTTACCTGGTGCCAACCGGCTCCTCCAGTTGGACTTTTGCCCAGCAGTCCTTCGCCAGGTCTTGAGGTACCAAGCTGCCCTTTGCTTGGTGCCTAGCAGCCCTTCGCTAGGTCTTTTCTTCTGGCAGTCCTTCGCCAGTGCCTAGCATTCCTTCGCTAGGGCTTTTCTTCTGGCAGTCCTTCGCCAGTGCCTAGCATTCCTTCGCTAGGGCTTTTCCATTCTGGCAGTCCTTCGCCAGTGCCTAGTATTCCTTCGCTAGGGCTTTGTCCATTCTGGCAGTCCTTCGCCAGTGCCTAGCATTCCTTCGCTAGGGCTTTTCCTGTACACTCAAGAACCTTGTTAGACACCAATTAACCCTTAACTTTTGAACCCTTTTGCCAATATCAAAACACAGGTTTGACTTGGGTGCATTCTGCACCAACAGTGCATTCTGCACCAACACNACCAACTAACAGTACCGTCTTTTGATCCTGCATTACAGAAGGCTCTACAGTCTTCAGTAGGTTAAGCAACTCATGAATGGTAGTCTCCAGTTTGTTCATCCGATAGTTCATCACAAACTGTGAGTAACTCTTGGGCAAACAATGCAGAATTAAGTCAATACTTAGTTCGTGATCCATTGCAAATCTGGGTGTGCCTAGTCTCTCAATTACCCCAACATCTTCAACACAAACTGTGAGACAGAAGTGTCTTCCTGCATCTTAGAGGTGAAGAGGAGTTTGGAGACCTCAAACCTTTCGGATCTCGCCTGCTCGTCAAACAACTCATGAAGATGGAAGGCGATAGTATGAGCATCCATATGCTCATGCTGCTTTTGTAGCTCAGGTACCATAGCGGCCAGCATGATTCAACTCGCAAGTTCAGAATTGACCACATGTTTCTGATAGGCCACTAACTGGTCTGGAGTTGCACCTTCAGGAGGATGGTTGGGAAGTTGCTCTTTAAGGTCATAAGCAATCTTTTCTGCCTTGAGGACTACCTCAGGTTTCGAAGCCAGTCCATGAAGTTTGGCCCAGTCAGCTTATTGGTGTCCAAAATGGAACGTAAATTCAGAGAAGATATGATCAGGTGATTATCCTAGAAATACAAATTGAGGTTATGTGATGAGAATGATAAAGAATGCATCAATATACATTAATTAAATCTTATTTTTCAAATTGAATAACCCTTTTTATCAATTCGGGAGATCGTAGGAACATCTCCAAATAGGTTGATATCCAACCATAGATAAGAACAACCATGGCTAGAGTCCATCAAGTTATTCTTAGCTATGAAGGTAGGTAATTATATCGATTACATATTATACATATGTAACTATCACATTATGCTATCAACTAATTGAATGTTTGCATAAATCATTGGGTTGTTAACTTATTAACAAGTATGCAACAATATACATAGCACCCAACTGCACCTCTCTTTACATTGACCTTGGATGTGGCACAACAAATCGATGCTCCAAGCTTAACGCTGACCCACTAATCAAGAAATAGTTTTAATATGGTTGGAGCTCATTCAACCGTTTAGTCGGGCTTGGATGTGTCCAACAACCAAAACTAAGGATTGACCTCTGACTCCAACTATATTAATCATAAACTAATTCCATTGTTTGAACATGTTGAGGTTCAAGCCGGGCATGGATGTGTCCATCAACCCAAACGAGAAACAAAACTCTGGTTCTAACCATATTAATGGAAGGTGTTGGCCTTAATATTTTGTAATGGGTTTTGGGTCTCATCCTTTTCTTTTATGCACATTCATGACATATAATTATGTAATGTTCTAATGATTTCCTTAATAAAGTATGTATGTGACTTAATTTATCAAGTCTCATTAATTGAATTAGGAACCGGATTTCCTAATTCTAATTTCATACTTTATTCAAGGAATTGTTTTGGGAAACAATTTCCTGAATTATCATAATCAATTTCGGAAATAATATATTTAAGACTTTAATTTCTCTAAATCAAATCTTATTAAATTAAGAGACAGATTTCCTTAATTCAACAACATATTATTTTCATGAAAATCTTATTTAAGGAAATATACTCTATAAAAAACAATTTTCCTAATTAATTTTGGAGACAATAATATGTAAGAACATCACCTCATAAATCATATAAGGAAATTATCGTTTAAGAATCTCCTCAAAAATTTCCAGGATTTGATCACATATTTTATTTATGGAAAATGAATATCAATAACTTAATTTGGACGGCTCCCCGAGGCTCAATCCAAAATAAGCATTTGACAGTTTAAATTCAATTTATGAAATTTAATTATAACAACTAACTTTAAATTGGACGGCTCCCCGAGGCTCAATCCAAAATAAATAATTTTGTAAATAATTTAATTTCCAATTAAAATTTTAAATGTCAATTAATATTTCCATAATTTGTCTAGACTTTCTTGAAAGAAAGTGCCCAAAATTGTGAGCTTTCTATAAATGGAAAGTTTCCAAAAATAAAAGGTTTTCAGAATAATTGTAAGTTTTGGTACAAAAAAAAACTTACGTTTTTCCAAGATTGGAAAATTTCCAAAATAGGAAATTTCCAAAATTGAAAAGTTTCCAAAAATGAAAAGTTTTCACAATTATCATAAAATTTCAGAAACAGAGATACTTCAAAAGTTTGTGAATTTTCATGAGGATTTTCAAACTTTGAAATTCCTAAATCGAAAATTTACCATAATTGGAAAGTTTCCATAATTGAAAATTTTCCAAAATTGAGATCATGATAAAGCTTTCCGCAAAATAATTATATGATTATGTCGAACACAAACCTCGGCTCTGATACCACTGTTGGGACCGGGTGCATGTTGACATGGATGCGGGTTCGTAATTTTAAAAATTAATTACGTGCAGCGGAAGGTTTAGCATAAATAATTTCTCAAATTATTTAACCACACATCTAAGCATGCAATTTTATCTTGGGTAGATATGATCATATATTTAAAATTTTGAAGAAACGTAAACAAATTTACGTATTACCTCGTGTTACTCGAAGGAAGGAACGAGATCCAACCGTAACCGTCCTTTGGAAGCTCCGCCTCTATTCGCGTCCACGCCGAGTATCTTTGGGATGACTTCGCAAAGCCACGAGTTTCGTGTTCATGAGAACTACAAGATTCTCCGAGAACGCGACGAGAAAAACCAAGAAAGATGTCGGAAGACTAACCACAAAAGGATGGCCGGAATCAAAATTCCGGCGAAGCAAAAGAAGAGGCTTACGGCAAAAGGATCTGTGCGGCAAATTCTAATTCCGGCAGCACCTTCTTCCGGCCAAGAGATGGTCGGCAGGGAAAGGGCAGGAGCGACCGACTGGTGCTCCTTCTTGGGGCTGGTTGGCACACGGCAAGAAGGGGAGAAGAGAGGGAGAGAGCCTATGCCTTCATCTCTTCGATTATTACCCAAGCCTTGCCTTGGGTCCTTTATATAGTAGCCTCTCAAATATCAAGTCTCTCAAATATAGAATAACTTATTCCATCATGCCAAATTTGATTTTATATCATGGTAAAAATCATATTTTAATTCATGATAAAAATCAATCAAGTCTCTTCTCTCCTATGGAATAAATTTCCTTATCATGGTAAATCAATCCATGATTGATTTTATAAAATAAACAAATCCATGGTTCAATTTAATTTCCATGAAAAATAATCCAAACCTTGGTTTATTATATAAAAATTTATATCATCCATAATTTTATAAAACAAACCACACTTGGTTTATTTTATAAATTGAACCAAAAACTTGGTTCTCTACCTTTGTTGTGGCCGACCAAGCAAAGAGGATGGAGACCCTCTTTGGCCGGCCCATCCAAGCCAAGCCCCAATGAATTAAACTTATTTAATTCATCTATTAAGTCTTCAAAAGACTTAGTCATTTTATGCTTCTGATGCGTCTCTGAAAAATTCAGATTCAACTTATCGTTTGGCTCAACCAAACTTAATCTCTCTTGATTGGAAAATCGAATTTTCAACTCGTTTTAAATCCCTCGGATTACTCGTAGTGCGTGTGACTAAATAGGCTTTCGATTTATGTTGGCCGTCTAAATTAATCAATTAATTATAGAGCGATCATGAGTGGCACCTAGTAGTACATCATGATCCCCAATTAATCGAAAGATCAACGGTTGACCTCAGAAACAATTCTGAAACCCTTCAGTAGCTATAATGAATCGTGCCCCATTCCCTTCACCATCTTATACCCACTTGGTTCAGGACATGGTATATGTGTGTCAGTCCCCACTAGGCTGACTATGTCACACCTAGCCCAAGTAACGTTTTCTCGTCCTACGGATTATAATTGCTCTCATGTATTTTAGAGATTGATACTATGATCATGTCATGCTCTGGCCAGAGGCTTCGAGTAACAATCCGACGATAGGCCTTGGGTATACATCTCCTCGCAAGGAGTGGTGAATCCTTTGTAGGCTGTTCAAACATCTTTGGGCACTTCGGCTTATACCCTATCATCCTGGGTCCACACCTCCTTGGAGATGCTTGCTTAAGATGTCATAGTATAAGTCTCCATGACCAAGATGACTTGAACACCGCAAGTCAAAGGAACATCGCACTTAAGCTGCAGTAAGAACTTCACTGACATATCTATATGTAGACTACCATATGAAGTTTTACAGTCAGTCACTCTAATGAAGTAGTTCCCTTAACTAGCATTCATGTTTATCTCCGGACATCTCAATGTCACCAGCCAGTGAGAATCAGCTGATTAGAGAATAACCCATACTAGTCTCAACAGAATTGATAGTGTCCGTATTTATCAATTCATCGACTAGGGACAATTTCAATACTTCACAATTGCACATGTAGAGATAATCACTAGTTGTGAATTCATCACAAATTCTCTCATGCAGTGAATTGTATTGCGGATATTCAGTAAATGAGTTTAAGATCTCAATCAAATACATAAAAATGTATACTCAAATAGTGAATATTCATTTATTAAAATAAATAATTACAATCATAAGGCGATTGCCTTAGGACACTTCTTTCATATCACTAACACAATCATCCTGGGTCCACACCTCCTTGGAGATGCTTGCTTAAGATGTCAAAGTATAAATCTCCATGACCAAGATGACTTGAACACCGCAATTCAAAGGAACATCGCACTTAAGCTGCAGTAAGAACTTCACTGACATATCTATATGTAGACTACCATATGAAGTTTTATAGCCAGTCACTCCAATGAACTAGTTCCCTTAACTATCATTCATGTTTATCTCTAGACATCTCAATGTTACCAGCCAGTGAGAATCAGCTGATTAGAGAATAACCCATGCTAGTCTCAACAGAATTGATAGTGTCCGTATTTATCAATTCATCGACTAGGGATAATTTCAATACTTCACAATTGCACATGTAGAGATAATCACTACTTGTGAATTCATCACAAATTCTCTCATGCTGTGAATTGTATTGTGGACATTCAGTAAATGAGTTTAAGATCTCAATCAAATACACAAACATGTATACTCAAATAGTGAATATTCATTTATTAAAATAAATGGTTACCATCATAAGGCGATTGCCTTAGGACACTTCTCTCATATCACTAACAGGAAGGAAGGTGGTCGGCGCAAGCTCTCTTGAGAGAGGGCTAGGTCAAGCACAAGGAAGAAGAAGGTGGACTTGGTGGCTTCGTTTCTTCGAAGATCTTCACCCAAACGACATCCAAAAAGAGGATAGGATATATGATAGAAGTTCACAAGGTAAACAAGAGGTATAATTCTTGTTTGGTTATTTCTTGCATCTTGTATTATTGTATGTTGTTAATTATCATGGACCCCGAAGATAAACACAAAAATCGGCGATCAATTCATCATCTATTTCGCGGCTAATTGATTAGAAGAGTTAAATTTCTTAAACAACAAGTTTGATCAAGCAATCACTCAAATCGATTAGTACGATGATGAAACGGTTGTTCGGAAAGGATCTCTCCATCTGGGTTGTTTCTAATTAATAAAAAATTTTAATCTGGGGACATGGAGAGCAATCTAACCAAATGGGAAACTGAAACCCGACACTCGCTCCACCGACGTACTCTTCCGTAGAGCTCCGTGTCCCACAGATGCATCGAGCTCGTCGGCTCCCTTTCCGTGCCTCCTTCTTGATCGCTGCATCTTCCGCTCGACTTCTTGCACTCCTAAATTACTGTACACTTAGACACAGGGATTAAAAATACCAGAACCTAACTTGACTCGGTTGACCACATCAAAACCAACCTGGAGTACTTATAAAATCTTTGGGTCATCACAAGTCATCCCTCACTAGCTTGTATCTACACTCCTCTTTGTCTTTGAATCCTACATAAGGCAAATAGACAAGAAAAATAAGTAGAGGGTCGAGTTATGAAACTAGATAAAAACTAAAAACTGAGAAAGAAAATAGGGAAAGAACTTGGATTGCCTCTCAAGAAGAGCTTGTTTTAGTTCATTATCTCGACCACCTTGGAGAATTCATCGAAATCTTAACATGGTTTGTAACACCCCAAAATTTCCCATATGAAATATTATGAATTCATGAAACATAATTATTATGAAATTTTATGATGGGCTTGGCTTAATGGGCTTGGATGTGGATTAGTGCAAAATGTAATAAAAAGAAGATGTAGAAAGGAGGAAGCAGGGATTGAACCTTAAACCTCCTAGTTGCACTAATCATGTCATAACCAATGAACCAAGCCATATTTCATGTAGAGAGAATAAGAAACATGCTTGTTAAAGCTAGGGAAGCGAAGAGACATGTCTCTTCATGAGAAAAGTATAAATAAGAGAAGGAGAAGTTGGAATAACTTCCTCTCTTCTTCTTCCTCACTCTCCCCACCGAAAATTCACTCTTCCCCTTCCCTTTCATTTTCGAAAAGTAAACCCTAGGGTTCTAACCCTAGGGGATTGGAAGGTAGGAGATCCCACCCAAGGACCTTGCTCTCTACTAGGGCCAAAGGTTCTAGAGAAGTCTTAGCAAAGGAAATTCTCATTCTCACTTCAATTAAAGGTACCCTAAGGAGTAAGAGAAGGAGAAATTCAAGCGAAAGGATGTAAGTATCCTCTCGCCTGCAGTGTAATGGTTATTGTATGATTTTCTTTATCCTTGTTGGTTTGGAAAATGGGGATTTTCCTCTTGAGTTAGTTTCGGCCACCCCCTTAGGGGAAGGCCTTGAGTTACTCCTTGATGCATGAGAAGACCCCTTAGAACTTAGGGTATATGTATATGTTGTATCCTTCAAAATGTTGTAAACAAAACCTAGGGTTTTGTTCTTGTATAGGTTTCGGCCATCTCCAAAGGGGAGTCTTTGGCTACTCTTTGATACATGAGGAGACCCCTTGGGACTTAGAGTATACACATATGTTGTGTCCCTTCATTTTGTGATGACAAAAACTAGGGTTTAGGGTTTGTATGGGTTTCGGCCAAGGCATGGAACTAGGGTTAGTGAGGGTTGAATTATCCTATAACATATCCATGCTTAGTGTATTGTATGACAATGTATACAAGGTGTTTGTATAAATGTCTGTGTGAATGTTTCATTGCAAAAACCCTAATTTCCCCTACCCTATGACTTTCGTCCAACACCCTAAGATTAGGGTTTGTGAAGGTTAAACTACCCTATGAGATATGATTATGTTTGGGGATGATGATATGTATATGCATGTGATGTTTAAATGGAATGTTTGATTGGAAAACTTTAATTTCCTCTAGCATGACTTTCGGCCCAGGGCATGAACCATTAGGTTTGTGAAGGTTGAGTATCCCTTGATATATGCTATGCTTAGTACGATACATGATATATATATGTGATGCTTGTATGGGATGTACTCTAGGAGATATGCTTATGGTTGGGATGATGATATGTATATGCATGTGATGTTAAAATTGAATGTTTGATTCGAAACCTTAATTTTAGTATGCTACCACTTCCTATGATATGAGTATGATCTATGTGACCAAATCTTGTCATATATAAAGTATATTTAAGTGGTTGAACTATGATGTATGTATGAACATGTCTTATAGCCCATGGGGCACCCTTATGAGATTGCATGTGATATGTATGATAAAATGCTTGAAAGGATACTCCACTAAGTATGGGATCAAGAACACCCTTATGTTGTGAGGTGTGTCCCTATGGGATCAGAAACACCCTTGAAGAGTGGTGTGTCCCTTGAGAAGTGAATTTGAAGTACTCCTTAGCATATATGTAAAGACATGATAAGTATTTTACTTTGTAAGTTGTGTACCCGACTTGTAAGGGGGTCGTTAAACAAATACGGGGTGCATGTTAACTTAAGGTCATGGCTCCGGTAGGACGTAAGGGTCCTGCTCTAATGGGATTGGTGGCTCGCTACCTCAACTCATTAGAGAACGCGCATCATGTGGTACACAACTGGGCCCTATATGATATGGATGTATTTTTAAGTAATACCTTTATGGAATTGTTTTGAAATATATTGATTATATGTGAAGGGTATGCTTAAGATACTTTATGCTGCATGCTTAGAAACTTTGATATTTAGTATGCTATGATGAACTCATGTTTATGATTTATTATGTGTACATGTTGTATGCTTTCGTATGGATTTTGCGAGTAGGACATGATCCTTACTAAGCTTTTGTGCTTACTAGTTATGTGTTGTCTTATGCTGCAGATAAAGGTAAGGAACACTTGAACTAAAGGAAGAGGCAGGAGGGCTGAAGATGTGTGGGGTGGTGGCTCGGGAAAGAAAGACTTCTATATATCTACTTTATTATGCTTTTGTTAGTGACTCCTTGATAAGGAATGTTAGTAATTACCCTTATACTTGATTAGGTTTGATTTGGTTGTGAGTCGAATTACTGGTGAACTTATCATGTTATAGAATAACTTTGATAGTTTTAAACAAGCATGCTTAGTCCTTGAACTTTTGTTCTTTTGTTAAGTTAAAATTTGATGAATGACTAGTACGTAACCCCACCCCGAGAGTAGATATAAGGGCGGGCGTTACAGGTTGGTATCAGAGCCAAGTTTCCCCTCCACCACACACACATCAAGCTTCATCCTGCCGCTTCCAAGTAAGAGATCCTAACCTCGCTTTATTTTATTTCATGTACAGTAATGATATATAGAGATGATTAACACTTGCATAACAAGTGAAAGTAATATTAATTCTTATGTAGTCATTTATTACCTGTATGATAGACAATGACTAGTAATAGTAAGATATGTGAATATGAACGATACTTCCTCTTATATAAATATATCCGTTCATTAATAATTTAGAATTTGGGGTAAGAGGGTGGTTACATATTGTAATCACTAGGGGAAACTACACCGATTGGGTGTGTGTTTTCCTTTGTATATATTTGCGAATTGAAAAAGGAATGGTTTAGTACTAACCATGTCATTTTCTTTTCAATTCCAGATGTTGCATGAGGACTACACTGAGAGGTGCCGCGAGCTGCTGGAGCAGATAGAGGCAGTTGAGTATTGGCCGACTTGGGGAATTCAAGGCAACATAGGGTTTTTGGATCGGCTCTTCTGGAAACTGGAGCGGGAAGGGTTTCCAGTCATGGACGATCATAGGATCGGAGTTTTACTTCGTTCATTGCCCAACCGGGCAAGAGAGGTTGCGCATCAGATCTGGGGACAGCACAGATGTTGTATCTCATATGCGGACTTATGTAGGCAGCTACTCCGCCATGAGTTCCCAGAAGATCTGGGAGACTCGGAGGAGGATCCCGAGCCGTCCGAGGAGGATCCCGAGCCATTCGAGGAGGATCCCGAGCCCTTCGAGGAGGATCCCGAGCCATTCGAGGAGGATCCCGAGCCCTTCGAGGAGGATCCCGAGCCCTTCGAGGAGGACCCCGAGCCATTCGAGGGGGACCCCGAGCCCTTCGAGGAGGATCCCGAGCCCTTCGAGGAGGATCCAGAGATGCTGGAGATGTTCGAGGAAGACCTTGAAGCGGACGAGGAGATTCTCGAGATCGAAGAAGAAGACCCGATGGGAACAGTAGAGGATCCTGAGGCGGACCAAAGGGAGATGAGCGAGGAGGTAGTAGTCGCCGCTATGCTATTCTTTATGTTGGGCATAACGGCAGCCCATCTTGCTCACTATGTTGGGTTAGTTGTGTATGTAGACTGATGAGAATGAATAAAAATAAATTTTGGGTGACATAATTAAAAAAAAATCTCATTTACCCAATATTGATCATGCGACACGTAAGGACGAATATTACGGAAACATAATAGGAGTTGAGTTACCCATGATCACGATCAAGTATCATTCTTGGGACATGTGATCTCCAAAGAAGGAGTAATAGTGGACCCAATTAAAATCGAAGCCGTGAGTCACTGGACTAGACCCAAGAATGCCAGTGAAATCAGAAGTTTCCTCGGGCTAGCAGGCTATTACAGAAAATTCGTAGAGAACTTCTCTCGGATTGCAGCCCCTATGACAGCTCTTACGAAGAAAGACAAGAAATATGTATGGACCGATGAATGTGAGAAGAGCTTTACTGAACTAAAAAGGAGGCTGACTAGCGCTCCAATATTGACTCTTCCAGAGAGCGATATGGGTTTCGATATGTACAGCGACGCATCCAAACTTGGACTCGGAGCGGTGCTTATGCAAAATGGGAAGGTAATTGCCTATGCCTCTAGGCAACTGAAGGAACATGAAAGAAACTACCCTACCCATGACTTAGAACTAGCAGCGGTGGTCTTTGCACTGAGAATATGGAGGCACTACCTATATGGAACTCAGTGTAAAGTTTATACAGATCACCAGAGTCTGCGGTATTTCTTCACCCAGAAAGATCTGAATATGAGACAGCGCAGATGGCTCGAATTGGTCAAGGATTATGATTGTGAGATCCTGTACCATCCGGGAAAAGCCAACAAGGTAGCCGATGCTCTCAGTAGAAAATCATGTGCTGCTTTGATGTCTTTATCAACTTTGTCCCAACCCTTAGGGGAAAAAATTATGAATTACGGGATTGAAATCATATCAGGATAGTTGTCCACCCTGATGATTGCGCCGACATTGTTCGGCGATATTCTGGAAAAGCAGAATCATGATTCGAGCCTTCAGAGAATCAAGCAAGAGGTTCTCGAAGGCAAGGACGATGGATTTCGGATTTCGGACAGCGGAGTCTTATATTTTCGAGATCGATTATGTGTTCCCGACGACTCCGACTTACGGACAAGGATTCTCGGGGAAGCTCACGGAACACCTTATGCGATGCATCCTGGGTCTACCAAGATGTATCAAGATCTGAAGAGCAAATTTTGGTGGTCCGGTATGAAGCGGGATGTAGCCCACTATGTCAGTATGTGTTTGACCTGCCAGAGGGTCAAAGCAGAACACCAGAGGCCTGGAGGAGTTTTGCAACCCCTGTCTATCCCCGAGTGGAAATGGGAAGATATCTCCATGGATTTCATCTCTGGGCTGCCTAGAACGACGAATGGATATGATGGTATATGGGTTATTGTGGACAGACTCACCAAGTCAGCAATTTTCTGGCTATTAGGATGACCTACTCAGTGGAGCAGTTGGCTCAACTGTACGTCAAGGAAATTATCCGACTGCACGGGGTTCCCAAGACCATTATCTCTGATAGGGATGGTCGATTCACTTCAGATTTTTGGGGACACGTACAGAAGGCTCTCGGCACGAAGCTGAAATTCAGTATGGCCTTTCACCCCCAGACTGACGGCCAGACTGAAAGAGTGAATCAAATATTAGAGGACATGTTACGAGCTTGTGCCTTGGACTTCAAGGGAAGTTGGTGCCGATACCTGAGCCTGGCAGAGTTTGCCTATAATAACAGTTATCAGGCTACTATTGGGATGGCACCGTACGAGGCACTATACGGAAGGAAATGCAGATCTCCTATATGCTGGCTTGAGAGTGGTGAAAAGAAGGAGATGGGACTTCGGACTGATATTATAGATGAAACCACTCAGGCTATAAAGAATATCCGCCAGAGGATAGAGACTGCTCAGAGTCGGCAGAAAAGCTACGCTGACAAGCGACGCAGACCACTAGAGTTTGAGGTTGGGGATTCAGTATTCCTGAAAGTGGCCCCTATGAAAGGGGTGATGAGATTCGGAAAGAAAGAGAAGCTGAGTCCGAGATATGTGGGACCGTATCAAACTCGGAGACGGGTAGGCAAAGTGGCCTACGAACTGGAGTTACCGCCAGAAATGTTGGCTATCCACAATGTCTTCCATGTATCAATGCTCAAGAAATGTATCTCTGATGTGAATCAGGTGATAGAGTCCCAACCAGTACAAGACCAAGAGAACCTAAGTTTCGAACGCCGACCTATTCAGATCCTAGATCGGGAAGTCAAAAAGCTAAAGAACAAGGAAGTACCCTTAGTAAAGGTTCTGTGGCGGAACGAACAATTCGAAGAAGCCACATGGGAACGAGAGGAGACAATACAATTAAAGTATCCGGAATTATTTTAAAGTTCGGGATGAACTTTTTATAAGGTATGGAGGATTGTAACACCCCAAAATTTCCCATATGAAATATTATGAATTCATGAAACATAATTATTATGAAATTTTATGATGGGCTTGGCTTAATGGACTTGGATGTGGATTAGTGCAAAATGTAATAAAAAGAAGATGTAGAAAGGAGGAAGCAGGGATTGAACCTTGAACCTCCTAGTTGCACTAATCATGTCATAACCAATGAACCAAGCCATATTTCATGTAGAGAGAATAAGAAACATGCTTGTTAAAGCTAGGGAAGCGAAGAGACATGTCTCTTCATGAGAAAAGTATAAATAAGAGAAGGAGAAGTTGGAATAACTTCCTCTCTTCTTCTTCCTCACTCTCCCCACCGAAAATTCACTCTTCCCCTTCCCTTTCATTTTCGAAAAGTAAACCCTAGGGTTCTAACCCTAGGGGATTGGAAGGTAGGAGATCCCACCCAAGGACCTTGCTCTCTACTAGGGCCAAAGGTTCTAGAGAAGTCTTAGCAAAGGAAATTCTCATTCTCACTTCAATTAAAGGTACCCTAAGGAGTAAGAGAAGGAGAAATTCAAGCGAAAGGATGTAAGTATCCCCTCGCCTGCAGTGTAATGGTTATTGTATGATTTTCTTTCTCCTTGTTGGTTTGGAAAATGGGGATTTTCCCCTTGAGTGAGTTTCAGCCACCCCCTTAGGGGAAGGCCTTGAGTTACTCCTTGATGCATGAGAAGACCCCTTGGAACTTAGAGTATATGTATATGTTGTATCCTTCAAAATGTTGTAAACAAAACCTAGGGTTTTGTTCTTGTATAAGTTTCGGCCATCTCCAAAGGGGAGTCTTTGGCTACTCTTTGATACATGAGGAGACCCCTTGGGACTTAGAGTATACACATATGTTGTGTCCCTTCATTTTGTGATGACAAAAACTAGGGTTTAGGGTTTGTATGGGTTTCGGCCAAGGCATGGAACTAGGGTTAGTGAGGGTTGAATTATCCTATAACATATCCATGCTTAGTGTATTGTATGACAATGTATACAAGGTGTTTGTATAAATGTCTGTGTGAATGTTTCATTGCAAAAACCCTAATTTCCCCTACCCTATGACTTTCGGCCAACACCCTAAGATTAGGGTTTGTGAAGGTTAAACTACCCTATGAGATATGATTATGTTTGGGGATGATGATATGTATATGCATGTGATGTTTAAATGGAATGTTTGATTGGAAAACTTTAATTTCCTCTAGCATGACTTTCGGCCCAGGGCATGAACCATTAGGTTTGTGAAGGTTGAGTATCCCTTGAAATATGCTATGCTTAGTACGATACATGATATATATGTGATGCTTGTATGGGATGTACTCTAGGAGATATGCTTATGGTTGGGATGATGATATGTATATGCATGTGATGTTAAAATTGAATGTTTGATTGGAAACCTTAATTTTAGTATGCTACCACTTCCTATGATATGAATATGATCTATGTGACCAAATCTTGTCATATATAAAGTATATTTAAGTGGTTGAACTATGATATATGTTTGAGCATGTCTTATAGCCCAAGGGGCACCCTTATGAGATTGCATGTGATATGTATGATAAAATGCTTGAAAGGATACTCCACTAAGTATGGGATCAAGAACACCCTTATGTTGTGAGGTGTGTCCCTATGGGATCAGAAACACCCTTGAAGAGTGGTGTGTCCCTTGAGAAGTGAATTTGGAGTACTCCTTAGCATATATGTAAAGACATGATAAGTATTTTACTTTGTAAGTTGTGTACCCGACTTGTAAGGGGGTCGTTAAACAAATACGGGGTGCATGTTAACTTAAGGTCATGGCTCCGGTAGGACGTAAGGGTCCTGCTCTAATGGGATTGGTGGCTCGCTACCCCAACTCATTAGGGAACGCGCATCATGTGGTACACAACTGGGCCCTATATGATATGGATGTATTTTTAAGTAATACCTTTATGGAATTGTTTTGAAAAACATTGATTATATGTGAAGGGTATGCTTAAGATACTTTATGCTGTATGCTTAGAAACTTTGATATTTAGTATGCTATGATGAACTCATGTTTATGATTTATTATGTGTACATGTTGTATGCTTTCGTATGGATTTTGCGAGTAGGATAGGATCCTTACTAAGCTTTTGTGCTTACTAGTTATGTGTTGTCTTATGCTGCAGATAAAGGTAAGGAACACTTGAACTAAAGGAAGAGGCAGGAGGGCTGAAGATGTGTGGGGTGGTGGCTCGGGAAAGAAAGACTTCTATATATCTACTTTATTATGCTTTTGTTAGTGACTCCTTGATAAGGAATGTTAGTAATTACCCTTATACTTGATTAGGTTTGATTTGGTTGTGAGTCGAATTACTGGTGAACTTATCATGTTATAGAATAACTTTGATAGTTTTAAACAAGCATGCTTAGTCCTTGAACTTTTGTTCTTTTGTTAAGTTAAAATTTGATGAATGACTAGTACGTAACCCCACCCCGAGAGTAGATATAAGGGCGGGCGTTACATGGTTGGAGTTAGATACTTCCAAATCTTTTTTCTAATTACCCAAGGATAGGAGTGAGCTTCAGCAGAGTGTGTGGCAAAGCTCTCTCCTTTATTGTCTCCTTGTATGTCTACTTTGGAGGTCGGAAGCAGTTCAGACCTAGCACCTAGGCTAGGAAGAAGACCAACACAAACGATGTCAAGGTCTTTATCAGTGTAATTTTAGACTTCGACAGAGGAGGCAGTGTCAAGTCTCAGGATTTCCAACTAATTACCGCAACCCATTCATAGAGGTGTGCATCAACATTCTCATCCATCCTCAGTATGATAGCCACCTCTCCAAGAGTTCTTGATGTACACTGAGCCATAAGACTTCCATCGTTAATATCTGCCCCCTATACAATCTCATCTTGAACTTCAACAAAATCTAAACCGAGGGCTACATCAAGAGCATCTACAAGAATGGATGGTGATGCATCAGAAGTCCTAACAATGTCTGGAGTATTATTTGATGTCTTTGTTATGCACAACAACAAAGTGGGTATGTAGAGACTCTAAGACATAAACTAGATTATTATCATCCTCACAATCCATCCGCTATGTCTGTAGATTTGATTGTTGTTAGGATGTATACTAAAAGCCTTGCTTTTATATAGACATCTTCATTTTGAAAGAGAATCACAAAATCACTGTTTGCATGTTTATATTAGTAACACGGTGTGTAGTGTCACACAAAAGATCATATTATCAAACCGTTGTAAAGTATAAGTAGAGGCTCACAACCTAGATGGATTTGGACAAACCATCGAGATAGTTGTAGTGTAATTTGGTGTTGGTTTATCTTGACCATAGAATTGCACTGGTGCACTTTGTGTACATTGAGCAAGACCGACATAGAGGTGATTCAATTTATACTGACTTTATAATTGAATCAGACCTCAGTTTATTATGAAGAACATTTTCTTAATCCTGATATAATAACGAGCACATGTACTTAATATTTATTTCTTTGATTTACCAATGGGTGAGATTTATTGTCGGTAAGTTGGGAAATAATATTATTTACATGGTGTGCTATTGATTATAGACGAAAATCATGTCCTGGTGAGTCGAGATGATGATGCCCCCTTGATGAGCTCATAAGGTTCATCATGTTAAATCCTGCAGGTGGACTTGGTCCAACATGATGACAAGGATGAGTGGTACTAATCAAGGAGTTAGATGTTGATTAATTAATATTGTCAGTAATTTAAATTAATCAATGGACATTCGATATCTTAAACACGGGGGGATACTTGTACTCATAATAGGTGGAGCCCATATATAAATATGGGGGTTGGTGAGGTTGTTCAATGAAGACCCTTTAGTGGAATGGATCTTCATTAATAGATCGGACCTTAATCCATTAGGTGGCCAAGACCCAACTCCTCCTCATGGTCCCTATTGTAGCTTTATAAATACCCCAAGGAGTCATGAAACTAAGGCATCCAATTGATCATCCAACCCTAAGCCTCTCTTCTCTCCCTCTCTCTATCTTCTAGGTCACGCCGGCGGCAAGGAAGAGTCTCTCTTCCTTTCTTCTCCTTTCGTCCCCTCTTCTACACTCTTGGTGGCCGGTGATCACAAGGAGAAGGAGGAGTGATCTCTTCCTTTTGTGGTGTGGCAACAAGAAGGGAAGAGAAGGAGTCGCCGGTTATAGGAGGAGAAGAATTCTCCTTTGTGGTGTTGGCGCCGCAAGCAAGGAAAAGCGGAGAAGGTTTGGCCGGTTAGGGTTGGTGAAGAAGAAGCTCTTTCTCTTCTTCTTCCTCTTCCTCTTCTTCCTCTCTACTCACCTTAGGGCCGACGCAAGAGGTGGAGCTTTCCATCATTGGTGGTCGGCGCAAGGTAGGGAAGAAGACACCTTAGGGTTGCGGCCTAGCTAAGGTGAAGGAAGGTGTCGCGTTGGAGGCTATGGTGACTTCGGTTCTTGGTAGATCGTCGCCCACACGACGTCCAAGAGGGGAGAGTCATATAATACAAGATCGAGAGGTAACGAGAGGTATAAACTTCTCCCATGGTTCCTTTGAATTCTATTATTTCATGTGGTGTGATTATTTATTTGTTAATTAATTATGATAATTAATTATGTTAAATCCCGATGATAAACACAAAAACCGGCTATCCGCTCGTCATCTATTCCGCGGCTAATCAGTTGGACGAGATTGATAGCTAGATCAACTTGGTTGTTCAAGCGATCACTTGAATCAGTTAGCACGACGATGAGACGGTCGTTTTAGGAAATAGATCTCCATTCAGATTAAAATTTTATTCCATGGACATGGAGAGGTTTCCCATGCACGACCCGATATTCTCTTAGGAAAACCACAACCAATAGTTGGTATCAGTGCTAAGGTTTCCGATTTTGTGTGTTTTGAATTCCTTTACATTTTGCACTTTATCATGTATTTTATTTTGTCAGATAATAGTAGGATGTGCGTAGGCTAACTCTTTGGTTGCGAGCACGAGATTCCAACTATTATGGCTAAAATAATGTTTGTATGTGATTGGTTGTGCATGGTTGTAAATTTATTTCAATCACCGAGGTTGACGAGGCTAAATTTGTATTTGATTTTTGTAATTAAATATGGCACATGTTTAGCCACGCTTTTTATTTACTTTCGATCTAGATTTTATGTACACTCATTTGTGGAGTATAGGATCGATCGATGTAAATAAATAGCATTTTATCTCGGCTCGGAGATCCCTTCAATGGTGGCTTATGCATGGTGTAGGGAGGAGCAGATGAGGTGGCGACACGACTGGAGGCACATTGAAGACTAAAGCCATGATAGTTGGAAAATTTTAGAATTTTTTTTTGTAATTGTTTTTAGTTTATGTGCTTGTCGTGCGTGAATGAAAATTCCTCATTATAAATAACTGTGGGAGAGGAACCCTAAGGGTCCCGTGACCTCCATTACTAATTTGACAAGTGATGCGAACAAGCTTGCGGGTCGGCTCTGAGTGCCTTCCTCCCCATCGGATGGGCTTGTTCTACGGATCACTGGGTCAGAAATGATTATAGAAAATTATTTAGGAGCGTGTGATTTTCTCCCATCGGACAACACATAATCCGAGATAATTTTCTTAGTATCGTGTAATGGTAAACACTTAGATGCAAATAATAGTATCCTCCCCATCGGAGTCACTGCTATTATTTGTAGGGCCGAAGAGGAACCAACTATTAATTTTATTTATCAAAAAGTTCGATTGACAAGATAATAAAATTAATGGGTAAAACCTCCTCTCACAAATGTAGAATTTGTATACGTCCACACTATCATGACATGCGAAATTCTCGGTGTTTTGAGGTGTTGGTTAATTTTAAAATTTATTGTTTTGAGGAATCAATATTTTTTGAAATCTAAATTGTGTGATCGTTGTGATTCTTAGGATTTTTTCAAAATGACCTTTAACCCACTAGCTGTGAAACTTAAAGAAAACAAACTTACGTGCCCTAATTACATTGACTGGAAACGAAACTTAGACATTGTCCTAACTGTTGAGGAGTACAAGTTTGTACTGTTTGAGTTTTGTCCAGGAAAACCTAGTGAGAATTCTGATGAAGAGGAGAAGGAACATTATAAGAAGTGGATCAAAGCAGATGAGATGGTGCGGTGTTACATATTGACATCTATGTCAAATGTATTGCAACATCAGCATCAGACTTTTTCCACTGCTTATGACATGATGTTCAATCTCAAAGAACTCTTCAGACATCAGAATTGGGCCACTAGGCAGGAAGCAATGAGGAACTTGATGACGACTACCATGATCGAGGGGACACCCATGAGGGATCATGTCCTTAAGATGATGGCTCATCTCAATGAGATGGAAGTC
Source organism: Boesenbergia rotunda (assembly GCA_024364735.1). NCBI lineage: Eukaryota > Viridiplantae > Streptophyta > Magnoliopsida > Zingiberales > Zingiberaceae > Boesenbergia > Boesenbergia rotunda. The sequence continues at coordinate 141,685 of JAGFNQ010000224.1, forward strand.
CTTGGAGCGGAGATCGATGGGGAAACCTAGGTCGATATCATTCTCGAGTCTCTGCTTACGAGTTTTGAGCAGTTTTGCCTGAACTACAATATGAACAAACTGTTGGGACCGGGTGCATGTTGACATGGATACGGGTTCGTAATTTTAAATTTTAATTACGTGCAGCGGAAGGTTTAGCATAAATAATTTCTCAAATTATTTTAACCACGTATCTAGCATACAACCTTATGTTGTGGAGACATGATCATACATTTAAAATTTTGCAGAAAGTAAACTAATTTACTTAATACCTCGCGTAACTCGTAGAAAGGGACGAGATCCAACCGTAGTGTCCTTGGAAGCTCCGCCTCTATTCGCGTCCACGCCGAGTTTTCTTCGGGATGACTTTGCAAAGCCACGAATTTCGTGCCGACAAAAACTACTAGATTCTCCAAAGGCACGACAAGAAAACCAAGAGAGAGATGAAAAACTAACCACCAAACGAAGAACGAAATCAAGATTCCGGGAGGAAGGAAGGAGTCGCGCCCGCTTCTTCTTCTTCTTCGGCTTCTTCTTGGTGGTGGAAGCTCACGGCAAAGGGGGAGGGCTCTAGGGCCGGCGGCACTAGAAGAGGGAGAGGGAGAGAAGGAGAGGGAGAGAGGCTAGGCAAGAATCCTTGATCTCTTGGATTTATTTCCAAACCTTGCCTTGGTACCTTTATATAGTAGCCTCTTATTAGCCAAGTCTCCTCTTAACGGAATAAATTTTTCATAAGAAATTTATCTTATAAATTTTTCTATGAATTATTCCGTTATGCCAAGTTTTTATTATAACTTAATTTATAATAAAAACAACTATGTCTCCCCTTTTATTATGGAAAGAAATTTCTTTATATAAATTTCTTTATCATGGTAAATCAATCCATTATTAATTTTATAAAATAAAATAAATCATTCCAAGGTTTATTTTAATTTCCATGATAAATAAATCTCTTTATATAAATTTCTTTATATAAATTTCTTTATCCATAATTTTATAAGACAAACCACGCGCGGTTTATTTTATAAATTTGAACCAAACAATTTGGTTCTTCCCTCTTATTATGGCCGGCCAAACAAAGAGGGTGGGGACCCTCTTTGGCCGGCCAAACCCAAGCCACGTTCACACGAATTAAACTCATTTAATTCGTTCAATAAGTCTTCAAAAGACTTAGCCATTTTATGCTTCCGATGCGTCTCTGAAAAATTCAGATTCGACTTATCTCTCTTGATCGGAAAATCCAATTTTCAACTCGTTTTAAATCCCTCAGACTATTCGTAGTGCGTGTGACTAAATAGGCTTTCGATTTATGTTGGTCGTCTATAATTAACCAATTATAGAACGATCATGAGTGGCACCTAGTAGTACATCATGATCCTCAATTAATCGAAAGATCAACGGTTGACCTCAAAAACTATTCTGAAACCCTTCAGCAGCTTTAATGAATCGTGCCTCATTCCCTTCACCATCTTATACCCACTTGGTTCAGGACATGGTCTATGTGTGTCAATCCCCACTAGGCTGACTATGTCACACCTAGCCCAAGTAACGTTCTCTCGTCCTACGGATTCTAATTACTCTCATGTATTTAAGAGATTCATACTCTGAACATGTCATGCTCTGGCAAGAGACTTCGAGTAACAATCCGACGATAGGCCTTGGGTATACATCCCCTCGCAAGGAGTGGTGAATCCTTTGTAGGTTGTTCAAACATCTTCGGGCACTTCGGCTTATACCCAATCATCCTGGGTCCACACCTCCTTGGAGATGCTTGCTTAAGATGTCAAAGTATAAGTCTTCATGACCAAGATGACTTGAACACCGCAAGTCAAAGGAACATCGCACTTAAGCTGCAGTAAGAACTTCGTTGACATATCTATATGTAGATTACCATATGAAGTCTTACAGCTAGTCACTCCAATGAACTAGTTCCCTTAACTAGCATTCATGTTTATCTCCGGACATCCCAATGTCACCAGCTAGTGAGAATCAACTGATTAGAGAATAACCCATGCTAGTCTCAACAGAATTGATAGTGTCCGTATTTATCAATTCATCAACTAGGGACAATTTCAATACTTCACAATTGCACATGTAGAGATAATCACTAGTTGTGAATTCATCACAAATTCTCTCATGCTGTGAATTGTATTGCGGACATTCAGTAAATGAGTTTAAGATCTCAATCAAATACACGAACATGTATACTCAAATAGTGAATATTCATTTATTAAAGTAAATGATTACAATCATAAGGCGATTGCCTTAGGACACTTCTCTCATATTACTAACACAAACGTACATATTCGTTGGCGGAACTTCTGACAGAACTTCAGGCGACAGAGGGTCTTTTTCGTCAGAGTGCTCATGCTTTGGTTGCCCAAAATGTATCTACTTCTATGCCGAATGGCATGAAGAAGAAGAAACTATTGGATCGAGAAAACACGATAGAGGGGGGGTGAATATCGTGAAAACGTTTCGGATTAGAAAAGAGAATGCGCAGCGGAAAATTAAAACAAAACAGATACAAACACAATGATTTTTACTTGGTTCCGAGTCGCAGTCGACTCCTACTCCAAGGCCCACGGTCCTTGACCGTTGTAATGACCCGAAAAATTCTCTTAATATTTTCTTAAAATATTGAGCATGTTTAGATAATTTTCCAAGGGACCAAGGAATATCAATGCAAAATTGGGCCTAGAAAATCCATGTTTTCCCCATTTAAATTGGGAAAAAGGGCACTAATGGGCCTTGGGTGGGCTTACTAGTACCATAATTATCGGTGGATTTTAGGTAAAAAATTAGTATAAATATAAATAGGATTTGATTAGACATATTAGCATGATTATGGGTAAGTAATAGTAGGTACTAATGGGCTTTAAATGGGCTCCAAAAGTGGGTATTAATTGGGTAAAATTTATATAAATATAAAAGAATTTTATTTAGGAATATTGGCATAATTATGAGTGATTTTTGGAGAATTTTCGAAATAAAAAGGGAATTTTCGAAAATAAGAAAAAGGATCAAATAAAATAAAAATAAAGGTGCATGGGCCAAGGATTGAACCTTGGACCTCTTGTACAACAATGAATGCTTTAACCAACTCACCTAGCAAGGAATTCTTATGAGGAAAGGAGGTGAATGGTGGTTAAATGGTAGAAGAAGATGAAGGGCCATGGAAAACTCTTCATTCACCACTTTAATGGTTGATTAATAAGGGGGTTTGGGAGTTTCATTCTTCATGCCATCAATTGCATTTGCTCCTCTCTTCCTTCTCCATTCTTGCCGAGCACACAAGGAGGAATTCTCCCTTGAGAAAACTCCACAAAAGGTCTCATCCTCCTAGATCTAAGGGCTTCTCAAAGTTTCCAAGGGCTAGGTGTGGTCAAGTCTTCTTCCTTCTTTCCATCCAAGGTCTAAAAATCTAGAAACCCAAGGTAAGACTCCCTCACCTGTGGTATAATGGTTTCATATGATTTTTATGGTTTTTAGCATGATATATTGATGGATTTTGGGGTTGGAAGTGGAAAAGAAAGAAAAACCAAGAAAGGTTGGTTGATAGGTTTCGGCCACCAAGATTTAAAGGTCCATAAATATGATAAAAATATGTCTAAGGTTATGTAATATTCCCTTATGATGTGTAGAGGTTATGTATAATTTTTGGAAATTTTTAGAGTACTCTAGGACACCCTAGAGTTTCGGCCAACATGGAAGAAGCAAAACACAGAACCTTAGGTTCAAGGGTTTCGGCCACCATGATTTAAAGATCTATAAATATGCTAAAAATCTGTATAATGTTATGTAATGTTCCCTTATGATGTGTAGAGGTTATGTATAATTTTTGGGAATTTTTAGAGTACTCTAGGACACCCTAGAGTTTCGGCCAACATGAAAGAAGCAAAACCCAGAATCTTAAGTTCAAGGGTTTCGGACACCATGTTTTAAATGTATAAAAATATGTTAAAAATCAGGATAATGTCATTTAATGTTCCCTCATGATGTGTAGAGGTTAAGTATAAATTTTGGGAATTTTTGGGCTAACTTAGAGGCCCCATATGTTTCGTCCAACATGAAAGATGCAAAACCCAGAACCTTAAGTTCAAGGGTTTCGGCCACCATTTTTTAAATGTCTAAAAATATGTTAAAAATCATGATAATGTCATTTAATGTTCCCTTATGATGTTTAGACATTAAGTATAATTTTTGGGAATTTTTGGGATACCATAGAGGCCCCATATGTTTCGGCCAACATGAAAGAAGCAAAACCCAGAACCTTAAGTTCAAGGGTTTCGGCGCCCATGTTTTAAATGTCTAAAAATATGTTAAAAATCAGTATAATGTCATTTAATGTTCCCTCATGATGTGTAGAGGTTAAGTATAAATTTTGGGAATTTTTGGGGTACCCTAGAGGCCCCATATGGTTCGGCCAACCCCAAGGACCCAAGGGTTAGGGTTGAGTCTTTAACCTCAACTTATGTTTATGTGTTGCCATGATATAAGGATGATGGATGGCGATTGTGTGAATTTTCACATGGCCATGGGACTCCACAAGTTTCGGCCATATAAGGGTTAATAGGGTAAAAGTTAAGATTTATTTCAAGTAAGGGTCCCAATGGCCCTATGGTAAGATGTGATTTATGTTTATGAATGATATGCTATGTTATGAATGATATGCCATGTTATGAATGATATGCCATGTTTACGAATGATATGCCATGTTTATGGATGATATGCCATGTTATGAATGATATGCCATGTTTATGAATGATATGCCATGGTTATGCATGATAAAAATGAAAATGATGAATGAAGGTTAAGTATGATGAATGAATGAATATGCTAAACGGCACGGTCGATGGTCGATGGTACGACGGTCATATGGACCGGTAAATGGGCTGGTAGACGGGCCGAGCCGTAACAAGTTATGTTATGATAAGTATGCCATGAATGACTTATGAATGATGAAGCATGCAAAGTATTTTATTTTATTTTATGGGCTTGTACCGGACCTAAGTAAGGTCCACGGTTCGGGACTACCGATGATGCTGTCCTTACGGTTCGGGACTACCGATGATGCTGTCCTTACCCTAGTAGGTCGAGATTAGCTACCTCGTATTTACATAGGGATGCGCGCATATGATGAATGAATGTGGTACAAGCCAGGGCCCAATGATGTTATGATGATGATTTAAAAGCATGTTTTAAAGATTAAGCATCTTTATATATATATATATATATGCACAGTTGTTACATGCATCCATTCATGTTATGCATTACGTTATGAAAAGTATGTTTATGAAAAGTATGTTCATGAAAAGGATGGTTATGCCATGATTTATTTATGTTTATGCCATGATTTTTATGCCATGATTTATTTATGTTTATGCCATAATTTTTATGCCATGATTTATTTATGTTTATGCCATGATTTTATGCCATGATTTTACTTATGTTCATGTTAGTTTAGGATGTCATGATTTTATGCTAGTTTAGAATGTCATGCTTTGATTATGTTTATGCTAAGTTAGGATGTCATGCTTCTATTTATGTTCATGTTAGTTTAGGATGCCATGATTTAATTATGCTTATGTTATGTTAGAATGCCATTATTTTATTTATGCTCATGCTAGTATAGGATGCCATGATTTTAATTAGGTTATGCCATGATTTTATGTCCATGCCAAGTATTGTGCCATGCTATGAATGTTTACGATGTTTATGGATTGTGTCTATGCCATGCTATGAATATTTATGATGTTTATATTTATGCCATGCTATGAATGTTTATGATGTTTATGTTTATGTCAAGTATGATGCCATACATGAATGTTTATGGTTATGTTTATGTCATGCTATGAATATGATGAAGCCATGTCCATGACATGTCGAATGAATGCTAAGTGATGATAAGGATGACGATCTAAGTAAAGCATTAAGTATGCTAATGTTTCATATGTTTATGATTAAGTGACGGATGGTTTTAGTGGGTAGGAAAGAGTCTTACTAAGCCTGTGTGCTTATAGTCTTATTTTCTTATACCGCAGATCACACAAGGGGATAATAAGGAAGCAGCAGGAGGGCATTGCAGAATGTGTGTGATAGTGACTTGGCCAAGAGACCATATGTTTGTTTGTCTTATGATAGAACTCTACCTTTACTACTAAGTACTTAAATATGACTCTATGACATGATGCTAATGTATGACATGATGCTAAGTATGATATGATGCTAAAATATGGCATGATGCTAAGTATGATATGATGCTAAGTATAAAGTTAATATGCCAAGCTTCCAGGTTATGATGGTAGGAATTGTAGTAAGTGCATGTAGGTGTAAGTTTAAAGTTTTCCGCTGTATTATGATGTCTACATGCCTAAGTATGTTAATGTAACGCCGCTTTATGATGGTCTATAAAAAAAAAACGGGCGTTACAGGTTGGTATCAGAGCAGTAACCATCTCACTAACACACACATCAAGCCCTCATCCTGCCGCTTCCAAGTAAGTACCTTTATGTGTATTTTATGTTCTATTATGATTCTAGAATGATGATACCTATGACTCTAGAATATGCAAGTATGAATAATGTTATATGATGAAAGGTACTTTAAGATAAGTACCTATGAACGATATATATGTTGGTATTTTATTTTGTTTTAGGGATTAAATATTAGCATAATATAGGGGTAGAAGAAAAAGAAACTGATATTGGCCATACTTGTCTTTGGTGAAGAAAAACATGGCCAGAAGACAGAGTAACCGGATTAACGAGACAACTCCAACGCCTGACCTGATGCAACTAGTAACCCAGCTCCAACGTCAAGTTACCGAGCAGCAGCAAACCATTAACACCTTAATGAACCAACAGGAGAACTCTACTACTCCACCAGTGAACCAGACTGCTGCGTCTGTGGCGCCTACGGTTACACATACCCCTCCGTCAAGCTCGACCCCTGTGGCACGACAGGAGGCTTATTTGATCCAGTGGTTAAGACTGAAACCGGAGAATTTCTCGGGTACCGGCGAACCCTGGGACGCCCAGGCATGGTTCAAGACAGTGAAAAGTACACTGGAGCTGCTGGACTGGCCTGAGCAGGAGAAGGTCAAGTGCGCGTCATTCTGCCTGTCTGGGGACGCTAGAATGTGGTGGGAGAGGGTCAGAACCAAGAGACAAGTAAACCAGATGGCGTGGGCCGATTTTGAAGCGGAATTCTTTGAAGAATTCTTCAATATACGGGTTACAACCAAACACTACGACGAGTTTACGGAATTCCGTCAGGGCAACCTCTCGGTCAATGAAGCCGTGAAGAAATTTAATCGACTGGCCCCGTCTATGCCCTGAGCTAGTTCCACAGAGAAAGAGAGGGTCCGACTTATGCTGAAGATGTTACGGCCCCGAAATAGCTCTAAACGTGGCTGGTGGAGTTAACAGGCCCCAAACCGCTGAGGAGCTGTTTAGTAGTGCTTTACTCACTGAGCACTATCTGAATAGTATCATTCAGCAAAGGAAGGCGACCGAATGAAAGTAAGAATCAAATTCATTTCAAGATGTTTGATTCTCGTTCTCATTACCCTTAATGATTTCCTAGGAGGTCAAAAGCCCC
>JAGFNQ010000224.1:149817-168438 GCA_024364735.1 Boesenbergia rotunda
CATATATCAGCTCTCCAAGCTCAGAAGATGTTAGACAAAGGATATACTGGATTTCTAGCATATGTGGTTGATGTCAGTCAAGTGCGGAACCAGAAGCTGGAAGATGTCCGGGTGGTATGTGATTACCCAGAGGTTTTCCAGAGGAATTACCAGGATTAGCTCCTGATAGAGAAGTGGAATTTGCGATTGAATTAATTCCTGGTACTAACCCGATCTCCAAGGCCCCTTACCGTATGGCGCCGGTTGAATTAAAGGAACTTCAGGAACAGCTACAGGAGTTGCTGGACAAGGGATTTATTCGCCCTAGTCATTCCCGTGGGGAGCTCCGGTACTGTTTGTGAAAAAGAAAGATGGATCCATGCGAATGTGCATAGACTACCGAGCGCTGAACAATGTAACTATCAAGAACAGGTATCCCCTTCCGAGGATAGATGACCTGTTTGATCAATTAAAGGGGGCCACGGTTTTTTCAAAGATTGATTTGAGGTCTGGGTATCATCAAGTCAGAGTAAAACAGGAGGATATTCCAAAGACTGCTTTCCGAACAAGGTACGGGCACTTTGAGTTTGTTGTTATGCCTTTCGGCGTGACGAATGCCCCTGCTATGTTTATGGACCTGATGAATCGGGTGTTCTCGTCATTCCTCGACAAATTTGTGATCGTCTTTATCGACGATATTCTTATTTATTCGAGGACTCAAGAAGAGCACACAGAGCACCTGAAGATGATATTAGAGATTCTCCGGGAAAAGCAACTATACGCGAAATTTTCTAAATGTGAGTTCTGGCTGGACCAAGTGGGCTTTTTAGGCCATATTATTTCTAAAGACGGGGTTATGGTAGATCCAGTGAAGGTTGAAGCGGTGAATAACTGGAGCCGGCCGAAGAACGCCAGCGAGATCAGAAGTTTTCTTGGATTGGCAGGCTATTATAGAAAATTTGTGGAGGATTTCTCAAGGATCGCAGCTCCTTTAACGGCACTTACCCGGAAGGAGAAGAAGTACGAATGGACGGAAGACTGCGAAAAGAGTTTCCTGGAACTAAAAAGGAGACTCACCAGTGCACCAATCCTGACCCTTCCTGAAGGTAATCAGGGTTTTGATATTTATAGTGATGCCTCCAAACTAGGACTTGGAGCCGTACTTATGCAAAAGGGAAAAGTTATTGCCTATGCCTCTAGACAACTTAAGGAATATGAACAGAATTACCCAACTCATGATCTGGAACTGGCTGCGGTGGTCTTCGCTCTTAAGATATGGAGGCATTATCTGTACGGGGCGCAGTGTCGAATTTATACAGACCATCAGAGTCTGCGATATTTCTTCACTCAGAAGGATCTGAATATGAGACAACGCCGATGGCTTGAGTTGGTAAAAGATTATGACTGCGAGATCTTCTACCATCCAGGGAAGGCAAACAAGGTGGCCGATGCACTCAGTCGGAAGTCAAGTGCCACCCTGATGTCCGTAGCTATATTACCTCGACCACTCAAGGAAGAAATTATGAATTTTAGGGTCGAGGTCATCTCCGGACGACTTTCCACCATGACAATATCACCCATGCTGTTTGAGGACATAGCGGAAAAACAAGATGGTGATCCGAGCTTTCAGCAAATAAAACAGGAGATCCTAGAGGGAAAGGGCGATGGTTTTCATATCGCCGAAGGGGGAGTGCTCTACCTTAGGGATCGTCTATGTATCCCTAACGATCCGGAGCTTCGAAAGGATATACTGGCAGAAGCTCACGGAACCCCTTATTCGATGCATCCAGGATCCACCAAGATGTATCAGGATCTGAAGGAGAAGTTTTGGTGGTCCGGTATGAAGAGGGATGTGGCCCAGCATGTCAGTACTTGCATGACTTGCCAGCAAGTGAAAGTAGAACACCAGCGGCCCGGAGGAGTTCTGCAGCCGCTTCCAATTCCGGAATGGAAATGGGAAGACATCTCGATGGATTTCATTTCAGGACTTCCCTGGACTACAAATGGATATGATGCGATATGGGTTATTGTAGACAGATTGACTAAGTCTGCGCACTTCTTAGCAATCAAGATGACTTATTCAATTGAGCAACTGACTCAATTGTATGTTAAGGAGGTAATCAGACTTCATGGAGTTCCCAAGACCATCATCTCAGATAGGGATGGTCGCTTTACTTCGCATTTTTGGGAATGCGTTCAGAGAGCCCTCGGCACTAAATTACGATTTAGCACCGCCTTTCACCCGCAGACTGATGGGCAAACTGAGCGGGTGAATCAAGTGCTAGAAGATATGTTGAGAGCTTGTGCCTTGGATTTCAAGGGAAGTTGGTGTCGATATCTATGCTTGGCGGAATTCGCGTACAACAATAGCTATCAAGCTACTATTGGAATGGCACCTTATGAGGCGTTGTATGGGAGGAGATGTAAGTCTCCGATCTGTTGGTATGAGGGTGGTGAAAAGAAGGAAATGGGTCTCACAACGGATATCATCAACAGCACTACCCGAGCTATACAGAATATTCGACAACGGATAGAAACTGCTCAGAGCCGGCAGAAGAGTTATGCCGATGTCCGGCGCAGACCACTGGAATTTAATGTTGGAGATTTGGTATTCCTCAAAGTGGCTCCTATGAAAGGGGTGACAAGATTTGGGAAGAAAGGAAAGCTGAGTCCGCGATATGTAGGGTCGTACCTGATTCTGAAAAGAGTTGGTAAAGTGGCATACGAGCTAGAGCTGCCTCCAGAGATGTCAGCTATCCATAACGTATTCCATGTGTCCCTGCTTAAAAAGTGTATCCCGAATACAGACCAAGTGATCGAGCCACAGACAGTGCAAATACAAGAGGACCTGAGTTATGAAAGCAGACCCATTCGGATTTTGGATAGAGAGGTCAAGAAGCTGAGGAGTAAGGAGGTACCCTTGGTCAAGGTCTTATGGCAAAGCCAGCGGTTCGAGGAAGCTACCTGGGAACGCGAGGACGAAATGAGGCGCAAGTATCCGGAGTTATTCTAAGTTCGAGGACGAACTTTCACGAGGTATGGGGGATTGTAACGACCCGGAAAATTCTCTTAATATTTTCTTTAAATATTGAGCATGTTTAGATAATTTTCCAAGGGACCAAGGAATATCAATGCAAAATTGGGCCTAGAAAATCCATGTTTTCCCCATTTAAATTGGGAAAAAGGGCACTAATGGGCCTTGGGTGGGCTTACTAGTACCATAATTATCGGTGGATTTTAGGTAAAAAATTAGTATAAATATAAATAGGATTTAATTAGACATATTAGCATGATTATGGGTAAGTAATAGTTTAATTTTCCTATTTAATTTGAGAAATTAGGTACTAATGGGCTTTAAATGAGCTCCAAAAGTGGGTATTAATTGGGTAAAATTTATATAAATATAAAAGAATTTTATTTAGGAATATTGGCATAATTATGGGTGATTTTTGGAGAATTTTCGAAATAAAAAGGGAATTTTTGAAAATAAGAAAAAGGATCAAATAAAATAAAAATAAAGGTGCATGGGGCCAAGGATTGAACCTTGGACCTCTTGTACAACAATGAATGCTTTAACCAACTCACCTAGCAAGGAATTCTTGTGAGGAAAGGAGGTGAATGGTGGTTAAATGGTAGAAGAAGATGAAGGGCCATGGAAAACTCTTCATTCACCACTTTAATGGTTGATTAATAAGGGGGTTTGGGAGTTTTATTCTTCATGCCATCAATTGCATTTGCTCCTCTCTTCCTTCTCCATTCTTGTCGAGCACACAAGGAGGAATTCTTGTAAAATACGGCGATTCGAAAATCCGGACCAGAAAATTTTTCGAGATTTTCCGGATTGAGTATAGGGTTTCTGACCCCTTAGGCGAAGTTTCAGGGAGTTAGATAGAATAAAATTATACATTTTTAGGGCTTAAGGGTTAGTAAAGCAAACTAGGGGGAGTCAAATGGTAAGAATCAGAAACCTAAGGGCAAGATCTAGATTTGATATAAGTATGGAGGGTTAAAGTGCAAAATTTCCACTACCTATTAATCCTCGCGAGCCCTAGGTTTGTAGCCGACTCAAATCCCCTTTCATCACACTCTTCCCTTCCGGCCCAAACCGACGCAGCTTCCTCAGGCTCCTTCTCCTGCTCAACGACGGGCGTCGATCGATCCTCCTCAGGCGAGGGTGGCGTCAGAGTGCGGTGGGTGCAGGGGTGTCCCTTTCCATCTCCGGCCGCTGCAAGTCTTCTCCCGTCGGATCTCTCCAAGCCCTAGCGATGCCTCTCCTTTTCCCTCGTCGCCGACTCGTCTCAGCTGCTTCCCTCGCCGACGCAGTCGATCCAGGCGAGCTCAGGTGAACGAGGGCACGCAATCGCCTACTCCTTAGAGGATCTGCCTCATTTTCCCTGGCGCCAATCATGGGTGTTCGTCGGATTGGTTCTGAGTTGAGCATCGGTTGCCAAGCGTGACACAGCAGGTAAGCACTTTGATTAGGGTTTTGCTCTGGTTTTAGGAAATGTTTTGTGGTAGATTTGTAGTTGAACTGTGCGATTGTGTTTTGGATTTCAGCTTTGATCTGGATATGTTGTGGGATTGAGATGAGCTCCCCTTGTGGATGGATCTGAGCTGTTTAGGTTTCGGATGAGGTTTTTCCAGATAAATAAGTGTTAGGTTTTGATTTAAAACCTCTATTTAGATTGGTTTGTGGTGTTGGATTTAGAATTGTGTTGTACTGGATTTAAGCCACTGTTATGCGTGGGTTTTGGTTGTAATCTAGTTTCTGTGAATTGATCGAGTGATTGTTTCTTGTCGGGTAATACCTGATAGTTTGGATTAGAGCAAGAAATGATTAACTAGAAGGATTAGTTGATTGAATTCTGTTTAGATTTAGTTATCTTGGATTTTGGTTATAGTATTGTGTTTGGATCTTGTAATATGAGATGTTGGTTTAATATGGAGTAAAACATGTGGATGAATCAGTTCAAGGGATGTTGGGTAATTATCTTTCCCAGTTATTCACCTCGGTTGCTTGGTTTTACTTGCCGTAAGGTTTCTGTTTTGAGAACTCAATCTGATATGATTGGATTCGGTGATGTTTGGTGGAGGTTTTGATCTTGAGTTAGATCTTGGGTTAGGTTTAGATTAAACCTAAGTTTGAACCCAATTGCGAAAGCTTATGCTAATCATCTAATTTGGGATAATTAAATGATTACGACAATTAGGTTAATCCTGATATGGTTTAGGGATCTGTTTAGCTACTTGATAATTGTGAAGATAGCTAAAATTATGTCCGTTGATACAGGACATTGATCGCTTTTGGACTTCGGGACGGGAGGTTCTCATTTGATACGGACTTCACTTACTTGGAGGCGGGTACCCTTTGACTTATCTCTTTTGATATTGTCATGTGATTATGCATAGACTGTTATAGATAGCAGTAAGATTATACGCTATCCCTGTTTAGTATGCCTGTTCTGGATACTTGTTGGTTATCCCTGGTTATTATGCATGTCCTGGATACTTGTTAGTTATCCCTGTTTATTATGGCTGTTCTGGATACTTGTTGGTTATCCCTGTTTATTATGCCTGTCTTGGATACTTGTTAGTTATCCCTGGTTATTATGCCTGTCTTGGATACTTGTTAGTTATCCCTGGTTAGTATGCCTGTTCTGGATACTTGTTGACTCCCTGTTTATTATGCCTGTCCTAGATACCTGTGGTTTATCCCTGAGTTATTATGCTGTTAGTTCCATACAGTATCAGGTAGTGTCATATCTATATGTATGCTTAGAGATCGTGATGTATCTCCTGCCTTTGACCTTGAGGGATCTGTAGTTTTCGGCCAGTATACCTTGTAGGTTAACTGTATTTCCTGTTATAGGATTTCAGACTGAGACCTAGTATACTGAGGACTTGGGAGGGAGGTATGTGTATCTATCATACACCATCCTTGCATTGTTGCATGCCGGCGATCAGCGACTCCCTTGTGGTTGAGCCTATCGTCTTCCGGTACATGATATGCGCACACGGCCACTCATGGGTTAGTGGATACCGTAGGATGTGTGCATTTGCTCTGTACTGCTCCGCTCGACCGCTCAGGGGTAGTGGCTTCGGAGCGTGGTAGCAGGCGGAGATCCCTTCTCTTCCCATAGACCAGAGGAGATGAGAGCGACGCTCCCTCATATATACATGGGGTAGGGGGGCGGTCCCCCGACAGCATCCTGTCCACTCGGTCACTCAGGAGCAGTGATGGCAGAGTGCGTACAGTGTCACAGCTCTACCCACTCGGCCGACACAGTATCACCTGTCTCGGTGGCTTGACTGGAGTTAGGGGGTGACCATGGCATTGCACCATGTGCATATTTTGCATCGTGCATTGTTTGCTGCACTTATTTGCTGCACTTGTTTGACATTGCATATTCTGGAGACTTGTTACCTGTGCTTATATGTCTATTGGTATTCCACTGGTATTTCTTACCCTCTGTACAGGTTAGATGGATTCAGGTATGTACTTACCCAGTATTTTCAGTTCCAGTCTTTCCCTATTGTTGATATGAGACTGTATTAGCTGACCCCTTATTGTTGGTATAACTTTCTATGCATATCTGTTGGGTATTCGCTGAGCTATGGACTCACCCCGTTGCCATACATTTTATTTCAGGTTGATGCCTGCCAGGAGATGCCTAGTAGCCAGTCCCCAGCTCGAGAGGAGCTTTGGCTTTGTTTTAGTTTATGTTGTTTTTCGGTTATGGACCCTGTAGTATATACTTTGCTTCCGTTGCATGTTTTGAACATGTATTCATGTTTTTATTCGATGGTGTTGTACTTTTGAGTCCTATGTTGGACTTCGCTTGGTTTTGGTTTTTATTCCTGCCCCCGGCAGCTCAGGTGAGTTCGTATTTTGGTTTTACGACGGTTATAGTTATATACCTGTTATTTTTGCATGGATGTGAGGCCTGAGGCCATTTAACTGCGTGGTTGTGATATATTTATCTGTGTGTTTGTGTAAATTGTCCGCCGGACAGGGGAGGTGCTGTCCGATTTTCTATTGGATCAGCGGCTTCTGGGTCTCGGGGCGTGACAATTCTCCCTTGAGAAAACTCCACAAAAGGTCTCATCCTCCTAGATCTAAGGGCTTCTCAAAGTTTCCAAGGGCTAGGTGTGGTCAAGTCTTCTTCCTTCTTTCCATCCAAGGTCTAAAAATCTAGAAACCCAAGGTAAGACTCCCTCACCTGTGGTATAATGGTTTCATATGATTTTTATGATTTTTAGCATGATATATTGATGGATTTTGGGGTTGGAAGTGGAAAAGAAAGAAAAACCAAGAAAGGTTGGTTGATAGGTTTCGGCCACCAAGATTTAAAGGTCCATAAATATGCTAAAAATCTGTTTAATGTTATGTAATGTTCCCTTATGATGTGTAGAGGTTATGTATAATTTTTGGAAATTTTTAGAGTACTCTAGGACACCCTAGAGTTTCGGCCAACATGGAAGAAGCAAAACCCAGAACCTTAGGTTCAAGGATTTCGGCCACCATGATTTAAAGATCTATAAATATGCTAAAAATCTGTATAATGTTATGTAATGTTCCCTTATGATGTGTAGAGGTTATGTATAATTTTTGGGAATTTTTAGAGTAATCTAGGACACCCTAGAGTTTCGGCCAACATGAAAGAAGCAAAACCCAGAATCTTAAGTTCAAGGGTTTCGGCCACCATGTTTTAAATGTCTAAAAATATGTTAAAAATCATGATAATGTTATTTAATATTCCCTTATGATGTTTAAACACTAAGTAAAATTTTTGGGAATTTTTGGGATACCCTAGAGGCCCCATATGTTTCGGCCAACATGAAAGATGCAAAACCCAGAACCTTAAGTTCAAGGGTTTCGGCCACCATGTTTTAAATATCTAAAAATATGTTAAAAATCATGATAATGTCATTTAATGTTCCCTTATGATGTTTAGACATTAAGTATAATTTTTGGGAATTTTTGGGATACCCTAGAGGCCCCATATGTTTCAGCCAACATGAAAGAAGCAAAACCCAGAACCTTAAGTTCAAGGGTTTCGGCCCCCATGTTTTAAATGTCTAAAAATATGTTAAAAATCAGGATAATGTCATTTAATGTTCCCTCATGATGTGTAGAGGTTAAGTATAAATTTTGGGAATTTTTGGGGTACCCTAGAGGCCCCATATGGTTCGGCCAACCCCAAGGACCCAAGGGTTAGGTGTGAGTCTTTAACCTCAACTTATGTTTATGTGTTGCCATGATATAAGGATGATGGATGGCGATTGTGTGAATTTTCACATGGCCATGGGACTCCACAAGTTTCGGCCATATAAGGGTTAATAGGGTAAAAGTTAAGATTTATTTCAAGTAAGGGTCCCAATGGCCCTATGGTAAGATGTGATTTATGTTTATGAATGATATGCTATGTTATGAATGATATGCCATGTTATGAATGATATGCCATGTTTACGAATGATATGTCATGTTTATGGATGATATGCCATGTTATGAATGATATGCCATGTTTATGAATGATATGCCATGGTTATGCATGATAAGAATGAAAATGATGAATGAAGGTTAAGTATGATGAATGAATGAATATGCTAAACGGCACGGTCGATGGTCGACGGTACGACGGTCATATGGACCGGTAAATGGGCCGGTAGATGGGCCGAGCCGTAACAAGTTATGTTATGATAAGTATGCCATGAATGACTTATGAATGATGAAGCATGCAAAGTATTTTATTTTATTTTATGGGCTTGTACCGGACCTAAGTAAGGTCCACGGTTCTGGACTACCGATGATGCTGTCCATGGTTCGGGACTACCGATGATGCTGTCCTTACGGTTCGGGACTACCGATGATGCTGTCCTTACCCTAGTAGGTCGAGATTAGCTACCTCGTATTTACATAGGGATGCGTGCATATGATGAATGAATGTGGTACAAGCCAGGGCCCAATGATGTTATGATGATGATTTAAAAGCATGTTTTAAAGATTAAGCATCTTTATATATATATATATATATATGCACAGTTGTTACATGCATCCATTCATGTTATGCATTACGTTATGAAAAGTATGTTTATGAAAAGTATGTTCATGAAAAGGATGGTTATGCCATGATTTATTTATGTTTATGCCATGATTTTTATGCCATGATTTATTTATGTTTATGCCATGATTTTTATGCCATGGTTTATTTATGTTTATGCCATGATTTATCTATGTTATGCCATGATTTTTATGCCATGATTTATCTATGTTAATGCCATGATTTTATGCCATGATTTTACTTATGTTCATGTTAGTTTAGGATGCCATGATTTTATGCTAGTTTAGAATGTCATGCTTTGATTATGTTTATGCTAAGTTAGGATGCCATGCTTCTATTTATGTTCATGTGAGTTTAGGATGCCATGATTTAATTATGCTTATGTTATGTTAGAATGTCATTATTTTATTTATGCTCATGCTAGTATAGGATGCCATGATTTTAATTAGGTTATGCCATGATTTTATGTCCATGCCAAGTATTATGCCATGCTATGAATGTTTACGATGTTTATGGATTGTGTCTATGCCATGCTATGAATATTTATGATGTTTATGTTTATGCCATGCTATGAATGTTTATGATGTTTATGTTTATGTCAAGTATGATGCCATACATGAATGTTTATGGTTATGTTTATGTCATGCTATGAATATGATGAAGCCATGTCCATGACATGTCGAATGAATGCTAAGTGATGATAAGGATGACGATCTAAGTAAAGCATTAAGTATGCTAATGTTTCATATGTTTATGATTAAGTGATGGATGGTTTTAGTGGGTAGGAAAGAGCCTTACTAAGCCTGTGTGCTTATAGTCTTATTTTCTTATACCGCAGATCACGCAAGGGGATAATAAGGAAGCAGCAGGAGGGCATTGCAGAATGTGTGTGATAGTGACTTGGCCAAGAGACCATATGTTTGTTTGTCTTATGATAGAACTCTACCTTTACTACTAAGTACTTGAATATGACTCTATGACATGATGCTAATGTATGACATGATGCTAAGTATGATATGATGCTAAAATATGGCATGATGCTAAGTATGATATGATGCTAAGTATAAAGTTAATATGCCAAGCTTCCAGGTTATGATGGTAGGAATGGTAGTAAGTGCATGTAGGTGTAAGTTTAAAGTTTTCCGCTGCATTATGATGTCTACATGCCTAAGTATGTTAATGTAACGCCGCTTTATGATGGTCTATAAAAAAAAAAAAAAGCGGGCGTTACAGTGCAATTGCTCTTTACGAGTCCGAACGATTTCCGATATTCACCCCCCCTCTATCGGTTTTCACGATCCAACAGTTCAAGCTCGCTATATCATACCACACAGCTTCTTTAGCTCACGCGTCAGCCACGGGGTACTCAACCCCAACACATCTTATTAAACTTGTTAGTTTTAAACAAATTATTTAGCTTCCATACCACATATGCTCTTTCTTCTTCATCAGCTTAAGAATATGAATCCGATCCGATCTTCTGGGCTCGCAATGCTAAACCCAAGTTTGGCTCCTTTCATAGGCTTAAAGTGGATAATATCATACCATTGTAAAGATATCTAAATTCTTTTGGTCCTAACAATTGGTATCAGAGTCAGGTCACTCTTCACCTGATTAACCATCGAAAGAAATGTAGTATCGGTGCAGTCGATAGAGGGGTTGAATATCGACGTTCATTTTTTCATATTCTTGTAGTTCTTTTGTTAGACTTTATCAGAAATATTAGTACGCAGTAGAATAAATAAATAAAAGAAAATACACAAGTGACTCGCGAGATTTATTTACTTGGTTCCCAACTTCCTAGGGTTAGTACGTCCAAAGCCTATGTACTCGGCATGAGTCCACTAATGGTTTCCTTTCTGGAACATTCCGGAGGCGGAGAAACCCGTCTTACAGTTCAGGATTACAATCACAAATATGAAAATTAATTTTACAAGATATAATAATAGGCTAACCAATTGTAGATGAACACGGCCAATTCAGATATCCGAAGCACAGTGCACTTCCTCTTGGAACCTCCTTAGTCATAGAACTTCGCCCTTGCACTTTCTTTTTGCAAATGAAGAGTAGGAGAATGATAGAACTGATTCTTTGAATGCACTGATCAAGCCCTTTTATATATGAGTCACTTGGGTGCCAGTGAAGCCTTCTCGGGCACTCACAATGTTGATCCTTATCAGATTTGCTCATCAAACCTTATCATAGAGGATAACACTTGTGGACCAGGTCTTGGGCGCTCGAGACCAATGATGGAGCCCGGGATTGAGGGTGCCTGAGTGAATCTTGGGTGCTCGGATCTGTAGGATCGGCGACGTCAATAGAGGGGGTGAATATCGACTTGTACTTTCTTTCATCTATGAGTCATTCATTCGTTCAACTTCGTAATAGAGACATTAGTAGCACAGCGGAATAACAAATAAAGAGAAAATACACAACACAAACAATCGAGTTTTTTACATGGTTCCTAACCCCCCAGGGTCAGTACGTTCAAGGCCTAATTATGGGTAGTGCCCGTCCATTAGTGGTCTCCTTTCTGAAAGTTTTTTGGAGGCGGAGAAACCAGCCTTATAGTTTTTGGTGCAAGAATAATAATGATAATGAAATGAACACAACTTGTATGTAAATGCAAACCAACAAAAATGACGATCCCGACCAATTCGGAAGTCTGAAGCGTCGCACACTTTCTCCTGGAGCCTCCTTGGTTGCAGAGCTTCATCTTAGCACTTTTTCTTCACAAGGAATGAGTAATCGGATGGAAAGATTGATTATCTGAACGCTCGAGTGCCCATAGGGGCACCTCAAAGGTGGTCCAACCTGATCCGCATCGGCGAACTCAGCGTTGGGTTAACTTGCCTTCTTGGGCACCTGGGAGCAGTGAGGCGCTAGGGCACAATGAGGTGCCTAGGAGCTGACGTGGCGCGTCGAACCAGCGATCGCCAACTCATCTTCGCCAATAGCTAAGAAAATCCCCTCTGGGCACCTGAGTCCTTTCAGGCGCCTGGGTTCTCGACCGCTTGAGCCCTCTCAGGTGCCCTTGATCACAACAATTGCTTCCTTTAGCCTGCAACCAAGGTTAGTCCAAGAATACAATATAATAAGGCAAATGTATGCATGAATAACAGCTAAAGCTGTCTGGTTTTGACTTTGGATTTCAAATGAAATCCTAGGTCGAACTGACATCTAATGTTCCCTCTTCTTGGGAATACGTCCTCACCTACTCTACTCTGGAGAAGTTACCTTTTGCCATCTGGGACCTGTTGAGGCAATCGACCCTTAAATGATTGAAAGATCATGGTTTTGATATGTGTGTGTGAATATGTTTAAGGTTAGAGTGTTATGTTGTATTTGATGTGTGTGATTGAGTTTGCAGGACTTGGAGAATCACACATGGTGGACATATCCGAGGGACGAGAGCCGAGGGAGGAGAGCTCCAAGGGCAAGCCAGGAAGTGGACTTCAAGGGCACACGTGAAGGGTGGCATGGAGGTAAGCCAAGGGAAGGCTTGCGTGCGCATCCGAGGGATGATAGCCAGAGGAAGAGGAATTCAAGAGGCAAGCCAAGGGAGTAGACCTGAAGGCATATGTGATGAAGAAGGTTCGGAGTGGCTGGGACTAAGCTGAGAGGCAGGGCAGTCGACTGTCCCAGGGGCAGTCGACTGCCAAAACTCACAGAGAGTTTTCGGCCTCGGACCAGTCGACTGCCCTTGGGGCAGTCGACTGGTGAGGGGCTGGACAGACTGCGAGTTTGTCCTGTTCACCTATAAAAGGAGCACCTTTTTGCACTTGAGCTGTACGGTTCCGTACGACAACGAAGTGCTTCTCATCTGAAAAGTGTCTTCTACTTCCTCTCTCATACTACTACATTCTGTAAAGAGGAAGATCACCACTGTAAAGGTTTCTCCACTTGAAGAAGATTTTTCATAGTGGAAGTGGTGTGCGGCGTGGATCCTTGGATTAGTCACCCATCTGGGTGGATACCAAGTAACTCTTGTTGTTAGCATTGTACTTATTTTTCTTTACATATTATTGTTTCCGCTGCGCTAACGACATTATAGAGATCAAAACGTAAAAGTGCTATTCACCCCCCCTATAGTATGCCAAAGCGATCCATCAGTTGGTATCAGAGCTGGTTCGTTTCGGAAGAACAACCGTCAACTGGAGCATGTAAAATGGCGTTTCAAGAGGGATACTCCATTGCATGACCACCCTTCTTCGACGGGAATGACTTCGCGTATTGGAAAGGTAGGATGCAATATTATCTTATGAACGATATTGAGAATTGGATTAGTATTGCAGATGGTTTCGAGGCACCCGTCGATGAAAGAGCGGAACTGACACCGATGAGATCTTGGTCGAAGGAGGTAATGGAGAGGGCACAGTCTAATGCCAAGGCCACCACCACACTACAGTGCGGGCTCTCAAAGGAGCAACTGAATAAGGTGGGGCCGTTCAAGAGCGCCAAGGAACTGTGGGACAAGTTGGTGAAACTGAACGAAGGGTTAAACGAGTCCAGAAGAACAAAGAAAGACTTGCTCGTGGCCCAACTCCAATCCTTATCCATGAAGAGCAACGAGACTGTCAGCCAGCTACATGGAAGGGTGAAGGAAGTAATCAATGAGCTCCACGTGATTGGAGAAAAGATCGAGAACCGGGATATCGTCAGGTATGTTCTACAAGCCTTCCCGAGAACCACCTTGTGGGCATCCATGGTTGATGCTTACAAGGTATCAAGGGATTTGTCCATTATTAAATTAGATGACTTATTTTGTGAATTTGAACTACATGAGCAAGCTAACGTCTTGGCCAAAGAGAAGGGTATTGCTTTTATTGCAGAAAAGGAGAAGAAGAAAATGAAGGAGAAGAAGAAGGTGGTCTACTCCTCCTCATCAGATTCAGAGGAATCCAGTGCCTCCATGGATAGCGACCAAGAGACATTCATGGTAAGAAAGATGCGTAAGACTTTCAGAAATTTCTCTAACAAATCATATGCTAGGAAAGGGTCCAAAGGCAAGGGTAAGGCCAAGGACATTATATGCTACAACTGCCACCAAGAGGGACACATGAAGAACGAGTGCCCTCAATTGAAGAGAAGAGAAGACAAGAAGGAGGAGAAGAAGAAAGGTGACAAGAAGAAGTCAAAGGGAAAGGAGAAGGGTGCCACCAACCTCAAGGCAACCTGGGATGATCCATCATCCTTAGAGGAAGAAGAAGAGCAAGTTTCCCATTTTGCTCTTATGACACAGGATCACTCAGACTCATCAGATGATGAAAGAAGCTCAAGCAGTGATGAGAGCGACTCCTCCTCTTCATCATCCGAGTCAGAAATTTCGGTAAGTGAGGTATACCACTTACCCTCTTCTACTTTAGTCAAGATCATTTCTAACATGAACATGGACTTAGCTAAAGCTGGAAGTAAGATTAAGGATCTAAATGAAGAGATTGCCATGCTTAGAGTAGAATCTACCAAACTTGAAGAATTGCATGCTAGTTCTATTCCATCACATGTTTCACATCTTGAAACTGAAAATAGGGAACTAAATAAAAAGGTAGATGACCTCACAAAGGCCCTTAGGAAATTCCAAGTAGGATCAAGCAACCTAGATATGATAATCAACAGTCAAAGGGTCGTTTATAACAAGGCCGGTTTGGGATATAGGCCGAAAACAAAGGAAGTGACCTTTGTATCACTCACGGGTAGGATTGGTGCATCTAGGAGACTAGGGGTTAAGGGAAACACCAAGAGGGCATGGGTACCTAAAAGATTTTTAAATGATGCTTATGGATCAAAGATTTGGGTACCAAAAGAGTATGTTTTTCATGTTGTATAGTTAAAGGTGAAGGAGGCCTCAACTATGTGGATAGTAGATAGTGGATGCTCAAGATACATGACCGGGGATGTGAGCAAGTTCACTACTATTAGCTACTTAAGAGAAGGGACGGTCTCCTTTGGAAATAGTGAAAAATTGAGGATTATTGGTAGGGGCACCATTGAGGTATCTCCCACGATTTCTATATATAAGGTACTCCTAATTAAAGACATGAAGTTTAACTTACTTAGTGTGAGTCAGTTATATGATGCAGGTTTTAAAGTTGAATTTCATGCTAGGAAGTGCATAATTAAACATAATGAATCAAATAATGTCATATTAGATTGTTTTCGAGAGGCAAATTTATATTATCTTGATCTTGATTATGCTACTAACAATGTTGCTAAGTGTCTCATGTGTAAGGAAGAAGAAGGGTGGTTGTGGTACCGGAGACTTGGACATGTCAACATGAGAAGCATTGCAAGAGTGTCCAAGGAAGAGTTGGTGAAGGGACTACCAATAATCAAGTATGAGAAGATAAAATTGTGTGATGCATGCCAAGAGGGTAAGCAATCAAAATCATCACACAAAGGTAAAACCCTAACCACTACTACTTTACCATTAGAACTCTTGCATATAGATCTATTTGATTGCCATAGTACTCCCTCACTTGTAGGGAGTAAATATTGTCTAGTTATTATAGATGATTTTTCTAGGTTTACTTGGGTCTTCTTCATGTAACATAAGGATGATACCCTAGAAATTTTTATAGGATTTAGTAAAAGGGTAAAAAATGAAAAACATATCAAAATAAACCGAATTAGAAGTGACCACGGTGGAGAGTTCCAAAATTCAAGTTTCACACAATTTTGTGTCAAAAATGGATACAAGCATGAATTTTCATGCCCAAGGACTCCTAACAAAATGGAGTAGTTGAGAGGAGAAACCGAGCCCTACAAGAAGCTGCTAGGACTATGCTTAATGCATATTCCCTTCCTAGCTACTTTTGGGCCGAAGCGGTTAACACCACTTGTTACATTCAAAACCGGGTGTTGGTACATAGGTTCCTAGGAAAAACACCTTTTGAATTATAGAATGGGAGAGTACCACAAGTCCATTACTTTAGGGTCTTTGGATGTAAAGTGTATATCTTAAATACCAAAGATGACCTAAGGAAGTTTGAGTCAAAAGCCGATGAGGGAATTCTAGTTGGGTACTCATCCACTAGTAGGGGCTATAGAGTTTACAACAAGAGGACAAAAGTGATTGAGGAGTCCTCAAATGTTAAGTTTGATGAAACAACAAGTACCTACCCTAGAAAAGCCTCAATTGATAAGGATATGGAAGAAGTCCAACCCCTTGCCCAAAGAATCCAAGACCTACATTTGGAGGGCAATGATCAAGGGGGAGTAAGAAGTACCCTAGAGGATGAGGAAGAAGGAGTAAATGAACCCACAACCTCTAGGCCCTTGAGACATCACCAAGATCACCCTATTGACCAAGTAGTGGGTGATGTAACTCAAGGAGTAAGGACTAGGTCCTATTTTAGGGATCACACTAGTCAAATAGCTCTAATCTCTCAATTAGAACCCAAATCTATTGATGAAGCATTGGGAGATGTGGATTGGGTCTTAGCCATGCAAGAAGAGCTAAACCAATTTGAGAGAAGTGAGGTTTGGGAGTTGGTTCCTAGGCCCAATGATTGCACCATTGTAACCATAAGATGGGTCTTTAGGAACAAGCTAGATGACCATGGTAAAATCACTAGGAACAAAGCTAGATTGGTAGCTAGGGGTTTAACCAAGTTGAGAGATTAGATTATGATGAGACTTATGCCCCCGTAGCTAGATTAGAATCTATTAGAATCCTACTAGCCTATGCCGCTCACATGGGTTTCACACTTCACCAAATGGATGTGAAGTCGACATTCCTTAATGGGATCATTAAGGAAGAGGTTTATGTAGAACAACCCCTCGGGTTTGAGGACCCTAACTATACAAGACACGTTTACAAATTAAGAAAAGCCCTATATGGATTGAAATAAGCTCCCCGTGCTTGGTATGAAAGGTTTTCTTCATTTTTTGTGTCTAAGGGGTTTAGGAGAGGAACAATTGACCCTACTTTGTTCCTAAAATCTAAGGATAAGGACATATTTGTTGCCCAAGTCTATGTAGACGATATCATTTTTGGGTCAACAAATAATGACTTCTTACAAGAATTCATCAAGTGTATGGAAGATGAATTTGAGATGAGTCTTGTAGGAGAGCTAACCTTCTTTTTAGGACTTCAGGTTAAGCAAACTAATGATGGTACATATGTCTTTCAAACCAAATATGCTAAGGAAATATTAAAGAAATTTGGTTTAGAAAATGCTAAGGTAGCATCTACACCCATAGGAACCAATGTGAAAATGGATAGTGACCTTGAAGGGAAAATGGTAGACTCTAAACAATATAGGAGCATGATTGGTAGCTTACTATACTTAACCGCTAGTAGACCCGATATACTCTTTGCGGTAGGTATGTGTGCAAGGGTACCAATCTTGTGCCAAAGAGTCCCATTTGGTTGTAGTCAAAAGGATCCTAAGGTATGTCAAAGGTACCCTCAATGTCGGACTTTGGTATCCTAGAACCCCTAGTGTTGATCTAATTGGATACACCGACTCGGACTATGCGGGTTGTAAGCTAGATAGGAAGAGTACTAGTGGAGGGGTGTCAATTTCTTGGGTCTTCCTTAGTTAGTTGGAGTAGTAGGAAACAACCATGCGTTGCCCTATCAACAACGGAGGCGGAATATATGGCAATAGGTGGGTGTGTTTCCCAACTCCTTTGGATCATGCACACCTTAGAGGATTATGAGTTACATTACACCAAGGTCAAAGTCTTGTGTGATAATGTAAGTACAATCAACTTAATCAAAAATCCGGTTCACCACTCTAGGACAAAACACATTGAAGTGAAACATCACTTTATTAGAGACCATGTAGCAAGGAGAGACATAGAACTACACTATGTTGAATCAAAGTCGAACCTAGCCGACATCTTTACCAAGCCTCTTCCCGAATCGGAGTTTACATCCTTAAGAAGAGGCCTTGGAATGTGTTTTGTGGAAATGTAGGATGAACTTTGAGATATTAGATTTGAAAAAGAGTGCTTGATCCATTAGGGTGATACATTTGGCTCACTTGTGCTTGTGGCACATTGTTGAACCATTAGAAGTATCAACATATGAAAACTAGACCAACTATGGGGAAGACAAGTGTTTAATCAATGGACACTTTGCCCAAGATCATAGTTCGATATTTTAAACTTTTGAAAACCATTTTATGCTTTATATAATTTGTCATGCTTTTGAAAGTTATATGATTGCAAAATTAGATTGTAAGTTTGGTACAAACCTTAGTGGTTTTCAAAGATTTTGGATTTTTATCAAAAGTCATGCATGTTTGAAATTTTATATGGATTAATATTTTTCCTTGATAGAGTATATCATTTCAAACATGTATGCAAGTTTTTACAATTTTTGGAATTTTCTGGGATTTTCTGGACGTTTCTGAAATTCGACAGAAAAGCTGAAAATTCTGACTGATAGCGTATCAGTCGACTGCCCCATGGGCAGTCGACTGGCACGCTTGTTTTCAGACTCTGAAACTTTCTTTCAGAAATCCAACTTTCTTTCATTTGATGCCATAGGGTTGGGTTGCTTGGGGCAATCATTTTGATGGTGTCAAAGGGGGAGAATGGGTGGTTTAAGTTAGAATTTTAACCTTGAAAT
>JAGFNQ010000224.1:189353-359190 GCA_024364735.1 Boesenbergia rotunda
GCGCTAACGACATTATAGAGATCAAAACGTAAAAGTGCTATTCACCCCCCCTCTAGTATGCCAAAGCGATCCATCAGTTGGTATCAGAGCCGGTTCGTTTCGGAAGAACAACCGTCAACCGGAGCATGTAAAATGGCGTTTCAAGAGGGATACTCCACTGCATGACCACCCTTCTTCGACGGGAATGACTTCACGTATTGGAAAGGTAGGATGCAATATTATCTTATGAACGATATTGAGAATTGGATTAGTATTGCAGATGATTTCGAGGCACTCGTCGATGAAAGAGCGGAACTGACACCGATGAGATCTTGGTCGAAGGAGGTAATGGAGAGGGCACAGTCTAATGCCAAGGCCACCACCACACTACAGTGCGGGCTCTCAAAGGAGCAACTGAACAAGGTGGGGTCGTTCAAGAGCGCCAAGGAACTGTGGGACAAGTTGGTGAAACTGAACGAAGGGTTAAACGAGTCCAGAAGAACAAAGAAAGACTTGCTCGTGGCCCAACTCCAATCCTTATCCATGAAGAGCAACGAGACTGTCAGCCAGCTACATGGAAGGGTGAAGGAAGTAATCAATGAGCTCCACGTGATTGGAGAAAAGATCGAGAACCGGGATATCGTCAGATATGTTCTACAAGCCTTCCCGAGAACCACCTTGTGGGCATCCATGGTTGATGCTTACAAGGTATGAAGGGATTTGTCCATTATTAAATTAGATGACTTATTTTGTGAATTTGAACTACATGAGCAAGCTAACGTCTCGGCCAAAGAGAAGGGTATTGCTTTTATTGCAGAAAAGGAGAAGAAGAAAATGAAGGAGAAGAAGAAGGTGGTCTACTCCTCCTCATCAGATTCAGAGGAATCCAGTGCCTCCATGGATAGCGACCAAGAGACATTCATGGTAAGAAAGATGCGTAAGGCTTTCAGAAATTTCTCTAACAAATCATATGCTAGGAAAGGGTCCAAAGGCAAGGGTAAGGCCAAGGACATTATATGCTACAACTGCCACCAAGAGGGACACATGAAGAACGAGTGCCCTCAATTGAAGAGAAGAGAAGACAAGAAGGAGGAGAAGAAGAAAGGTGACAAGAAGAAGTCAAAGGGAAAGGAGAAGGGTGCCACCAACCTCAAGGCAACCTGGGATGATCCATCATCCTCAGAGGAAGAAGAAGAGCAAGTTTCCCATTTTGCTCTTATGACACAGGATCACTCAGACTCATCAGATGATGAAAGAAGCTCAAGCAGTGATGAGAGCGACTCCTCCTCTTCATCATCCGAGTCAGAAATTTCGGTAAGTGAGGTATACCACTTACCCTCTTCTACTTTAGTCAAGATCATTTCTAGCACGAACATGGACTTAGCTAAAGCTGGAAGTAAGATTAAGGATCTAAAAGAAGAGATTGCCATGCTTAGAGTAGAATCTACCAAACTTGAAGAATTGCATGCTAGTTCTATTCCATCACATGTTTCACATCTTGAAACTGAAAATAGGGAACTAAATAAAAAGGTAGATGACCTCACAAAGGCCCTTAGGAAATTCCAAGTAGGATCAAGCAACCTAGATATGATAATCAACAGTCAAAGGGTCGTTTATAACAAGGCCGGTTTGGGATATAGGCCGAAAACAAAGGAAGTGACCTTTGTATCACTCACGGGTAGGATTGGTGCATCTAGGAGACTAGGGGTTAAGGGAAACACCAAGAGGGCATGGGTACTTAAAAGATTTTTAAATGATGCTTATGGATCAAAGATTTGGGTACCAAAAGAGTATGTTTTTCATGTTGTATAGTTAAAGGTGAAGGAGGCCTCAACTATGTGGATAGTAGATAGTGGATGCTCAAGATACATGACCGGGGATGTGAGCAAGTTCACTACTATTAGCTACTTAAGAGAAGGGACGGTCTCCTTTGGAAATAGTGAAAAATTGAGGATTATTGGTAGGGGCACCATTGAGGTATCTCCCACGATTTCTATATATAAGGTACTCCTAATTAAAGACATGAAGTTTAACTTACTTAGTGTGAGTCAGTTATATGATGCAGGTTTTAAAGTTGAATTTCATGCTAGGAAGTGCATAATTAAACATAATGAATCAAATAATGTCATATTAGATTGTTTTCGAGAGGCAAATTTATATTATCTTGATCTTGTTATGCTACTAACAATGTTGCTAAGTGTCTCATGTGTAAGGAAGAAGAAGGGTGGTTGTGGTACCGGAGACTTGGACATGTCAACATGAGAAGCATTGCAAGAGTGTCCAAGGAAGAGTTGGTGAAGGGACTACCAATAATCAAGTATGAGAAGAAAAATTGTGTGATGCATGCCAAGAGGGTAAGCAATCAAAATCATCACACAAAGGTAAAACCCTAACCACTACTACTTTACCATTAGAACTCTTGCATATAGATCTATTTGATTGCCATAGTACTCCCTCACTTGTAGGGAGTAAATATTGTCTAGTTATTATAGATGATTTTTCTAGGTTTACTTGGGTCTTCTTCATGTAACATAAGGATGATACCCTAGAAATTTTTATAGGATTTAGTAAAAGGGTAAAAAATGAAAAACATATCAAAATAAACCGAATTAGAAGTGACCACGGTGGAGAGTTCCAAAATTCAAGTTTCACACAATTTTGTGTCAAAAATGGATACAAGCATGAATTTTCATGCCCAAGGACTCCTAACAAAATGGAGTAGTTGAGAGGAGAAACCGAGCCCTACAAGAAGCTGCTAGGACTATGCTTAATGCATATTCCCTTCCTAGCTACTTTTGGGCCGAAGCGGTTAACACCACTTGTTACATTCAAAACCGGGTGTTGGTACATAGGTTCCTAGGAAAAACACCTTTTGAATTATAGAATGGGAGAGTACCACAAGTCCATTACTTTAGGGTCTTTGGATGTAAAGTGTATATCTTAAATACCAAAGATGACCTAAGGAAGTTTGAGTCAAAAGCCGATGAGGGAATTCTAGTTGGGTACTCATCCACTAGTAGGGGCTATAGAGTTTACAACAAGAGGACAAAAGTGATTGAGGAGTCCTCAAATGTTAAGTTTGATGAAACAACAAGTACCTACCCTAGAAAAGCCTCAATTGATAAGGATATGGAAGAAGTCCAACCCCTTGCCCAAAGAATCCAAGACCTACATTTGGAGGGCAATGATCAAGGGGGAGTAAGAAGTACCCTAGAGGATGAGGAAGAAGGAGTAAATGAACCCACAACCTCTAGGCCCTTGAGACATCACCAAGATCACCCTATTGACCAAGTAGTGGGTGATGTAACTCAAGGAGTAAGGACTAGGTCCTATTTTAGGGATCACACTAGTCAAATAGCTCTAATCTCTCAATTAGAACCCAAATCTATTGATGAAGCATTGGGAGATGTGGATTGGGTCTTAGCCATGCAAGAAGAGCTAAACCAATTTGAGAGAAGTGAGGTTTGGGAGTTGGTTCCTAGGCCCAATGATTGCACCATTGTAACCATAAGATGGGTCTTTAGGAACAAGCTAGATGACCATGGTAAAATCACTAGGAACAAAGCTAGATTGGTAGCTAGGGGTTTAACCAAGTTGAGGGATTAGATTATGATGAGACTTATGCCCCCGTAGCTAGATTAGAATCTATTAGAATCCTACTAGCCTATGCCGCTCACATGGGTTTCACACTTCACCAAATGGATGTGAAGTCGACATTCCTTAATGGGATCATTAAGGAAGAGGTTTATGTAGAACAACCCCTCGGGTTTGAGGACCCTAACTATACAAGACACGTTTACAAATTAAGAAAAGCCCTATATGGATTGAAATAAGCTCCCCGTGCTTGGTATGAAAGGTTTTCTTCATTTTTAGTGTCTAAGGGGTTTAGGAGAGGAACAATTGTCCCTACTTTGTTCCTAAAATCTAAGGATAAGGACATATTTGTTGCCCAAGTCTATGTAGACGATATCATTTTTGGGTCAACAAATAATGACTTCTTACAAGAATTCATCAAGTGTATGGAAGATGAATTTGAGATGAGTCTTGTAGGAGAGCTAACCTTCTTTTTAGGACTTCAGGTTAAGCAAACTAATGAAGGTACATATGTCTTTCAAACCAAATATGCTAAGGAAATATTAAAGAAATTTGGTTTAGAAAATGCTAAGGTAGCATCTACACCCATAGGAACCAATGTGAAAATGGATAGTGACCTTGAAGGGAAAATGGTAGACTCTAAACAATATAGGAGCATGATTGGTAGCTTACTATACTTAACCGCTAGTAGACCCGATATACTCTTTGCGGTAGGTATGTGTGCAAGGTACCAATCTTGTGCCAAAGAGTCCCATTTGGTTGTAGTCAAAAGGATCCTAAGGTATGTCAAAGGTACCCTCAATGTCGGACTTTGGTATCCTAGAACCCCTAGTGTTGATCTAATTGGATACACCGACTCGGACTATGCGGGTTGTAAGCTAGATAGGAAGAGTACTAGTGGAGGGTGTCAATTTCTTGGGTCTTCCTTAGTTAGTTGGAGTAGTAGGAAACAACCATGCGTTGCCCTATCAACAACGGAGGCGGAATATATGGCAATAGGTGGGTGTGTTTCCCAACTCCTTTGGATCATGCACACCTTAGAGGATTATGAGTTACATTACACCAAGGTCAAAGTCTTGTGTGATAATGTAAGTACAATCAACTTAATCAAAAATCCGGTTCACCACTCTAGGACAAAACACATTGAAGTGAAACATCACTTTATTAGAGACCATGTAGCAAGGAGAGACATATAACTACACTATGTTGAATCAAAGTCGAACCTAGCCGACATCTTTACCAAGCCTCTTCCCGAATCGGAGTTTACATCCTTAAGAAGAGGCCTTGGAATGTGTTTTGTGGAAATGTAGGATGAACTTTGAGATATTAGATTTGAAAAAGAGTGCTTGATCCATTAGGGTGATACATTTGGCTCACTTGTGCTTGTGGCACATTGTTGAACCATTAGAAGTATCAACATATGAAAACTAGACCAACTATGGGGAAGACAAGTGTTTAATCAATGGACACTTTGCCCAAGATCATAGTTCGATATTTTAAACTTTTGAAAACCATTTTATGCTTTATATAATTTGTCATGCTTTTGAAAGTTATATGATTGCAAAATTATATTGTAAGTTTGGTACAAACCTTAGTGGTTTTCAAAGATTTTGGATTTTTATCAAAAGTCAAGCATGTTTGAAATTTTATATGGATTAATATTTTTCCTTGATAGAGTATATCATTTCAAACATGTATGCAAGTTTTTACAATTTTTGGAATTTTCTGGACGTTTCTGAAATTCGATAGAAAAGCTGAAAATTCTGACTGATAGCGACTGACACGCTTGTTTTCAGACTCTGAAACTTTCTTTCAGAAATCCAACTTTCTTTAATTTGATGCCATAGGGTTGGGTTGCTTGGGGCAATCATTTTGATGGTGTTAAAGGGGGAGAATGGGTGGTTTAAGTTAGAATTTGAACCTTGAAATTGATGGTTTAAGGTATTTTGTCTAACCTAGATTTTGGATGATTAAAAATGAGGAGAAGACATGGATTAAGGGGGAGGTTACCTCTTAGGTTTGGATATGTCATACATTTTTTTAATGATGTTTAGTGTTAAGTGGAAACTTAACTTGGATTATGATTAGAATTGAAAATGAGAGAAGACATGGATTAAGGGGGAGGTTACCTCTTAGGGTTACTATGTCTTATGCTTTTTCAATTGCTATCTTTTGCTATTGCTATTGTTGGCTGTTATTTATCTCTAAACATAAACATATTGCCACACATCAAAAAGGAGGAGATTGTTGAGGCAATCAACCCTTAAATGATTGAAAGATCATGGTTTTGATATGTGTGTGTGAATATGTTTAAGGTTAGAGTGTTATGTTGTATTTGATGTGTGTGATTGAGTTTGCAGGACTTGGAGAATCACACATGGTGGACATATCCGAGGGACGAGAGCCGAAGGAGGAGAGCTCCAAGGGCAAGCCGGGAAGTGGACTTCAAGGGCACACGTGAAGGGTGGCATGGAGGCAAGCTAAGGGAAGGCTTGCGTGCGCATCCGAGGGACGATAGCCAAAGGAAGATGAATTCAAGAGGCAAGCCAAGGGAGCAGACCTGAAGGCATACGTGAAGGAGAAGGTTCGGAGTGGCTGGGACTAAGCTGAGAGGCAGGGCAGTCGACTGCCCCAGGGGCAGTCGACTGCCAAAACTCACAGAGAGTTTTCGGCCTCGGACCAGTCGACTGCCCTTGGGGCAGTCGACTGGTATATCCCGAAAACTAGTTGTTGGCTAGCAATTAATGCTAGACCAGTTGACTGCCCTAGGGGCAGTCGACTGGTGCAGGGCTGGACAGACTGCGAGTTTGTCCTGTTCACCTATAAAAGGAGCACCTTTTTGCACGTGAGCGGTACGGTTCCGTACGACAACGAAGTGATGCTCGTCTGAAAAGTGTCTTCTACTTCCTCTCTCATACTACTACATTATGTAAAGAGGAAGATCACCACTGTAAAGGTTTTTCCACCTGAAGGAGATTTTTCATAGTGGAAGTGGTGTGCGGCGTGGATCCTTGGATTAGTTACCCATCTGGGTGGATACCAAGTAACTCTTGTTGTTAGCATTGTACTCATTTTCCTTTACATATTATTATTTCCGCTGCGCTAACGACATTATAGAGATCAAAATGCAAAAGTGCTATTCACCCCCCCCTCTAGCACGCCAAAGCAATCCATCAGGACCATCGATTGGACTTTTGCTCGGCCTCTGAGGCTCCTGGATCTTGAGACGTTCGATCCTCGACCTGTCTCTACTTCTGTCCGTAGTCCTTGCTCGACTATGTCTTCTGCCCGATCCTTGATCCAAGACTTCGGTGCCCAACCCTCGGCTAGATCTTCGTGCCCAATCCGTGATTAGGACTTCGTACCCAATTCCCCAAACTAGGACTTCGTGCCCAACCCTCAGCCTAGTCTTCATGCCCAATTCTCCAAACCATGACTTCATGCCCAGCTTTACTTACCAAGACTTCGGTACCTTGACAAGGACTTCTTTGCTAGTCATCTTAATCCTGACTAGACTTGTCTCTGCCAAACATCAGGTCTTGTTTGACTTAGTCCTTGGTTTAACCGACCAACCCTGGGTTCTCTGCCAAACATCAGATCCTGTTTGGTAATACCTTGTTCTAACTGACCAAACCTCGGTATATTGTCACATATGTCAGATCTAGATTTGATCACTCTGCCAAACATCAAGTCCTGTTTGGCTAACCCTTGGTCAACTTGACCAACCCTGGGTACTGATCACTTTGCCAAACTTCAAGTCCTGTTTGGCTAACCCTTTGGTCAAATTGATCAAATATGGGTTTACCCTACCAAACATTAAGTCCTGTTTGTCTTAACACTTGATCACTTTGACCAGACCTTGGTATATTGTCAAACATCAAAACACTAGAGGTTAACTATTCATATATGATGCCTTTTGCACCAACAGGATCACCCAGGTGCCCGAGAGCCATTCGGGCGTCTGGGTCCTCCCAGGCGCCTGGGATCAGTCCCAGGTTGCAGTTTGTTTCCTGCTTTGCTTTTGCTCTCCTCTCTTGCCTCCAGCTTCAGATTCCTACAAGACAAGCAAACACAAAGCAAACAAACATCCTAAGCCCATCTTCTATAAGTCTACCTGACCTACTAGGCTTTTCTTGGAGTCAACTCTCCAAGACTTCACTAAGGTTAGCTCCTTAGGGTTTTCCATTGACTAGTTTCACTCACTAGGACTTTACCTTGCCTGGCTTTACTCATTAGGACTTTTATCCAACTTCACTCACCAAGATTTCGTGCCCAACCTGTGGTGAGGTCTTCGTGCCCAACTTCACTCACCAGGACATTGTCTACCTAGCTTCACTTACTAAGATTTCATGCCCGATCCTCGATCAGGACTTCAATGCCCAACCCTTGACTAGGTCTTCTTGGCCAATTCCCTGAACTAGGACTTCGGTGCCTTTACAAGGATTTCTTTGCTAGTCATCTGATCCTAACTAAACTTCTTGTAACGCCCGCCCTTATATCTACTCTCGGGGCGGGGTTACGTAATAATTAATCATACTTATTTTTTTTTCTATCTTCTAGCATGGCATTAAAACAACAATGCAAGGGCTAAGGACTGAGCATGCTTGTTTAACTATCAAAGTCATTCTATAACATGATAATATCACTAGTAATGTAACTCATAACATAATCAAGTATAAGAGACCTCCAAGGTAAACACTATCATGCCATGTCAATCCTAATCACTAACACTTATTGTCAAGGGAACATAAACATAAACATAAATATGTAGATATAGAAGTCTTTCTTTCTCGAGCCACCACCCCACACATCTTCAGCCTTCCTGCCTCTTCCTTTAGTTCATGTGTTCCTTACCTTTATCTGCAGCATAAGACAACACATAACTAGTAAGCATAAAAGCTTAGTAAGGATCCGGTCCTACTCGCAAAATCCATATGAAAGCATACAGCGTGTGTACATAACAAGACATAAGCATGAGTTCATCATAGCATACTAAACATCAAGTTTCTAAGCATGCAGCATATAGAATTTTAAGCATACCTATCACATGCAATAAATATTTTTCAAAGCAGTTCCATAATGGTATTACTTAAAAATACATCCATATCATATTGGGCCCTGTTGTGTACCAACTATCGCGCGGAACTATTGCGCGTTCCCTAATGAATTGGGGTAGCGAGCCACCAATTAATTAGAGCAGGACCCTTCCGTCCTACCGGAGCCATGACCTTACGTTAACATGCACCCCGGATTTGTTTAACGACCCCCTTACGAGTCGGGTACACAACTTCAAAAGTAAAATACTTATCATACTTTTACATATATGCTAAGGAGTACTCCAAATCACTTCTTACAGGACACACCACTCTTCAAGGGTGCTCATGATCCCGGAGGGACACACCACACAACATAAGGGGTGCTCTTGATCCCATACTTAGTAGAGTATCCGTTCAAGCATTTTAACATATCACATGCAATTTCATAAGTGTGCCCCATGGGCTATAAGACATGCTCATACATACATCATAATTCAACCACTTAACATACTTTAGATCTGACAAGATTTGGTCACATAGGTCATACTCATATCATAGGAAGTGGTAGCATGCTAACAATTAAGATTTCAATCAGACATCTCATTTAAACACCTCATGCATAAACATATCATAGCATGCTAACAATTAAGGTTTCAATATCAACCATTCCATTTAACACCACATGCATATACATATAATCATCCCCAACCATAAACATATATCATAGGGTAGTTTGACCTTCACAAACCCTAGTCCTAGTGGGTTGGCCGAAACATCAAGAGTAGGGAAAGATTAGGACTTTTGCATTGATCGTTCACACAAACAATGATACAAACACCTTGTATACAATATCATACCATACACTAAGCATGAATATTTTCTAGGATAATTCAACTCTCCTTAACCCTAATTCATTGCCCTGGCCGAAACCCTTACAAACCCTAAACCTTAGTTGTTGTCATCATAAAATGAAGGGTCACCACATATGTGGATACCCTAAGTCCTAAGGGTTCTTTTCATGTATCAAAAGTAGCCAAACACTTCCCTTTGGAAGTGGCCGAACCCTATACAAGGACAACCCTAGATTTTTATTCATTACATTTGAAGGATACAACACACACATATACCCTAAGTTCCAAGGGGTCTACACATGTAACAAGAAGAAATCAAGGCCTCCTCTTTGAGGTTGGCCGAAAGTCACACAAGGATATAACCCTAGGTTTTTTTTTGTTCACAACATTTTGATTAAACCCCATATACATATACCCTAAATTCCAAGGGTCTACTAGTGTAATAAAAAGGAACCAAAGCCTTCCCCTAAGGGGGTGGCCGAAACATGCCAAGGGGAAAAAGTCCCCATTCTTTTGAAACAATCAAGGAAACAACACATACGATAACCATTACACTGCAGGCGAGGGGATACTTACATCCTTTCGCTTGAATTTCTTCTCCTCTTATAATCTTAGGGTACCCTTAAAGAAGAAGAAGATGAGAGTTTCCCTTGTTAGTCTTCTCTAGCAACCTTGGCCCTAGTAGAGGGCAAGAACCTTCAATGGATTCCTTTCTCCTTCCAATTCCCTAGGGTTAAAACCCTAGGGTTCACTTTTTTTTCGAAAATGAAAAGAGAAGAAGAGAAGGGGATTTCGGTGATGAGAGGGAGGAAGAAGAAGAAGAAGAGGAAGTTATTCCAACTTCCCTTATTTATACTTTTCTCATGAAGAGACATGTCTCTTCACTTCCCTAGCTTTTAACAAGCATGTTTCTTATTCCCTCTACAAGAAACATTGCTTGGTTCATTGGTTATGACATGGTGAGTGCAACTAGGAGGTTTAAGGTTCAATCCTTGCTTCCTCCTTTTTATCACATTTTGCACTAATCCATATCAAAGCCCATTAAGCCAAGCCCATCATGAAATTTCATAATATTAATAATATTTCATGAATCCATAATTTTTCATAAGAATAATAATATTTCATGAATTTCATACTATTTCATATTCATGAATTCATAATATTTCCTAATATTCCATGATAATATTTCATGAATTTCATAATATTTCATATTCATGAATTCATAATATTTTCTAATATACATGATAATATTTCATGAATTTCATAATATTTCATGTTCATGAATTCATAATATTTTCTAATATCCATAATACTATTTCATGAATTTCATGATATTTCATAACATTCTATATGGGAAAATTTTTGGGGCGTTACAATCCTCCATACCTTATAAAAAGTTCGTCCCGAACTTTAAAATAATTCCGGATACTTTAATCGTATAGCCTCCTCTCGTTCCCATGTGGCCTCTTCGAATTGCTCATTCCGCCACAGAACCTTTACTAAGGGTACTTCCTTGTTCCTTAGCTTTTTAACTTCCCGATCTAAGAACTATATAGGTCGGCGTTCGGAACTTAAGTTCTCTTGATCTTGTACTGGTGGAGGTTCTATCCTTTGATTTCCATCAGAGGTACATTTCCTGAGCATTGATACATGGAAGACATTGTGGATAGCCGACATTTCTGGCGGTAACTCCAGTTCGTAGGCCACTTTGCCTACCCGTCTCAGAATTTGATACGGTCCCACATATCTCGGACTCAGCTTCCATTTCTTTCCGAATCTCATCACCCTTTTCATAGGGGCCACTTTCAGGAATACTAAATCTCCAACCTAAAACTCTAATGGTCTGCGTCGCTTGTCAGCGTAGCTTTTCTGCGGACTCTGAGCAGTCTCTATTCTCTGGCGAATATTCTTTATAGCCTGAGTGGTTTCGTCTATAATATCCGTCGGGAGTCCCATCTCCTTCTTTTCACCACTCTCAAGCCAGCATATAGGAGATCTGCATTTCCTTCCGTATAGTGCTTCGTATGGTGCCATCCCGATAGTAGCCTGATAACTGTTGTTATAAGCAAACTCCGCCAGGATCAGGTATCGACACCAGCTTCCCTTGAAATCCAAGGCACAAGCTCGCAACATGTCCTCTAATATCTGGTTTACTCTTTCAGTCTGCCCGTCAGTCTGGGGGTGAAAGGCAGTACTAAATTTCAGCTTCGTGCCAAGAGTCTTCTGCACGTGTCCCCAAAAATCTGAAGTAAATCAACCATCTCGATCCGAGATGATGGTCTTGGGAACCCCGTGCAGTCGGATAATTTCCTTGACGTACAGTTGAGCCAACTGCTCCACTGAGTAGGTCATTCTAATAGCCAGAAAATGGGCAGACTTGGTGAGTCTGTCCACTATAACCCATATGCCATCATATC
The DNA here is from genome assembly GCA_024364735.1 of Boesenbergia rotunda. Lineage (NCBI taxonomy): Eukaryota > Viridiplantae > Streptophyta > Magnoliopsida > Zingiberales > Zingiberaceae > Boesenbergia > Boesenbergia rotunda. The sequence goes on from JAGFNQ010000224.1 coordinate 201,231, forward strand.
CATTCGTCGTTCTAGGTAGCCCAGAGATGAAATCCATGGAGATGTCTTCCCATTTCCACTCGGGAATAGTCAAGGGTTGCAAAACTCCTCCAGGCCTCTGGTGTTCTGCTTTGACCCTCTGGCAGGTCAAACACATACTGACATAGTGGGCTACATCCCGCTTCATACCAGACCACCAAAATTTTCTCTTCAGATCCTGATACATCTTGGTAGACCCAGGATGCATCGCATAAGGTGTTCCGTGAGCCTCCTCTAGGATTCTTCTCCGTAAGTCGGAGTCGTCGGGAATACATAATTGATCCCGGAGATATAAGACTCCGCTGTCTGAAATCTGAAATCCATCGTCCTTGCCTTCGAGAACCTCTTGCTTGATTCTTTGAAGATTCGGATCATGATTCTGCCTTTCCAGAATATCGTCGAATAATGTCGGCGCAATCATCAGGGTGGACAACTGTCCTGATATGATTTTAATCCCGTAATTCATAATTTCTTCCCCTAAGGGTTGTGACAAAGCTGATAAAGACATCAAAGCAGCACATGATTTTCAACTGAGAGCATCGGCTACCTTGTTGGCTTTTCCCGGATGGTACAGGATCTCACAATCATAATCCTTGACCAATTCGAGCCATCTGCGCTGTCTCATATTCAGATCTTTCTGGGTGAAGAAATACCGCAGACTCTGGTGATCTGTATAAACTTTACACTGAGTTCCATATAGATAGTGTCTCCATATTTTTAGTGCAAAGACCATCGCTGCTAATTCTAAGTCATGGGTAGGGTAGTTTCTTTCATGTTCCTTCAGTTGCCTAGAGACATAAGCAATTACCTTACCATTTTGCATAAGCACAGCTCCGAGTCCAAGTTTGGATGCATCGCTGTACATATCGAAACCCATATCGCTCTCGGGAAGAGTCAATATTGGAGCGCTAGTCATCCTCCTTTTCAGTTCAGTAAAGCTCTTTTCACATTCCTCAGTCCATATATATTTCTTGTCTTTCTTCGTAAGAGCTGTCATAGGGGCTGCAATCCGAGAGAAGTTCTCTACGAATTTTCTGTAATAGCCTGCTAGCCCGAGGAAACTTCGGATTTCACTGGCATTCTTGGGTCTAGTCCAGTTACTCACAGCTGCAATTTTAGTCGGGTCCACCATTACTCCTTCCTTGGAGATAACATGTCCCAAGAATGATACTTGATCGAGCCAGAACTCGCATTTGGAAAATTTAGCATACAGTTGTTCCTTCTGAAGAATCTGTAGTACTATACTCAGGTGTTCAGCATGTTCTTCGGAAGTTCTCGAATATATAAGGATATCGTCGATAAAGACGATCACAAATCTGTCGAGGAATGCCGAGAATACCCGATTCATTAAATCCATAAACATAGCTGGCGCATTGCTAACTCCAAATGGCATAACTACGAACTCATAATGTCCGTATCTGGTTCGGAAAGCCGTCTTCGGTATATCCTCCTTTTTCACCCTGACTTGGTGATAACCAGATCTCAAGTCAATCTTAGAGAATACCGTGGCTCCTTTCAGTTGATCGAACATGTCATCCATCCTGGGTAAAGGGTACCTGTTCTTAATAGTCACATTGTTCAGCGCCCGATAGTCGATACACATTCGCATCGACCCATCCTTCTTTTTCACAAACAGTACGAGAGCTCCCCAGGGGGAATGACTAGGGCGGATGAGTCCCTTGTCAAGCAGCTCCTGTAACTGTCCCTGTAATTCCTTTAATTCCATCGGTGCCATCCGGTATGGTGCCTTAGAAATAGGGTTAGTACCAGGAACCAACTCAATTGCAAATTCAATATCTCTTTCAGGTGCTAACCCTGGTAAGTCATCGGGAAATACCTTTGGGTAATTGCATACGACTTTGACGTCTTCTAGCTTCGGGCCTGAGCATCTTGAGCATTAATCTGCCCCTTTCCTTCTCTGTACTGACCAACTCCGGACATAATCGTGCCAGTCGGTTAAATTGCTTAACAGCATCGTTGACTGAGAGATTTCCCTGCCGGAATTCAGTGAACTCATCAAAATGCCTGTTTGTGACTCGCATATTAAAGAATTCCTCCAGAAATTTGGACTCGAAGTCCTTCCACTTCATCTAGTCCACTGACCTTCTAGCTTTTACCCGTTCCCACCACATCCTGGCGTCGCCAGTGAGGCAGAACGAGACACATTTAATTTTCTCGTGCTCGGGCCAGTCTAATAATTCCACTGTGCTCTCAACTGTCTTGAGCCAGGCCTGGGCGTCCCAGGGCTCGCAGGTTCTCGAGAACTTCTCCGGCTTCAGTCTCTGCCACTGAATCAGATAGGCCTCCTGTCAGACTCCTCGGACCGGAGTGTCCGGGGGTGCCTGTGCAGTTGGAGGCTCAGTAGGCATCACATTTTGACTTCCCTGCGGGGTTGCAGTGTTCCCCTGCTAGGTCATCAGAGTGTTTATTATCTGCTGTTGTTCAGTGACCTGACGCTATAGATCTGTGATCACTTGCATCATATCAGGTGGGGGTGCTGTCTCGTTACCCCGATTGCTACGTCTTCTAGCCATATCTATCATACGGGTGATAAATAAGCTACATAAGAATTAACGCTACTTTTTCTTGTTATGCAAGAATTAATCATTTCAATACATGTCATTACTGTACATGCAATAAAATAAAGCGAGGTTAGGATCTCTTACTTGGAAGCGGCAGGATGAAGCTTGATGTGTGTGTGGTGGAGGGGAAACCTGCTCTGATACCAACCTGTAACGCCCGCCCTTATATCTACCCTCGGGGCGGGGTTACGTAACAATTAATTATATATATATATATATTTTTCCTCTAGCATAAAATTTAAGACAATAAGGCAAGGACTAAGTGCTGAGCATGCTTGTCTAAAACTATCAAGTGATATTTACAAGTGCTAAGCATACTAGCCAGTACATGTCAATCAAATATCATGCTTGAATCATTAGAACATCATTTGAAATATTTTAACCAAAAGTTATTCCATGACATGATAGGTTCACATTTTATTTCAACCCATAATATAATCCAATAAAATCAAGTATATGAAAATTCCAAGTATTATAATCATCATGCAATATCGATCCTAATCACTATCATTCATTGTCAAGGAGCATAACATAAGCATAAATATGTAGATATAGAAGTCTTTCTTCCCGAGCCACCACCCCACACATCTTCAGCCTCCTGCCTCTTCCATTAGCTTAAGTGTTCCTTACCCTTATCTGCAGCATAAGACAACACATAAACTAGTAAGCACAAATGCTTAGTAAGGATCCTGTCCTACTCGCAAAATCCATACGAAAGAATATAACATGTACACATATTAAATCATAAGCATGCGTTCATCAAAGCATACTAAACATCCAAGTTCCTAAGCATGCAGTATCAAGTACCTTAAGCATACTCTTCACATATAATAAATGCTTTCAATGAATGTTTTCAAAACAATTCCATAATGGTATTACTTAAAAATACATCCATATCATATTGGGCCCTGTTGTGTACCACATATCGCGCGGAACTATTACGCGTTCCCTAATGAATTGGGGTAGCGAGCCACCAATTAATTAGAGCAGGACCCTTCCGTCCTACCGGAGCCATGACCTTACGTTAACATGCACCCCGGATTTGTTTAATGACCCCCTTACGAGTCGGGTACACAACTTCAAAAGTAAAATACTTATCATGCTTTTACATACATGCTAAGGAGTACTCCAAATCACTCTTACAGGACACACCACTCTTCAAGGGTGCTCATGATCCCGGAGGGACACACCACACAACATAAGGGGTGCTCTTGATCCCATACTTAGTAGAGTATCCGTTCAAGCATTTTAACATAACACATGCAATTTCATAAGTGTGCCTCATTGGCTATAAGGCATGTTCATACATACATCATATTTCATACATGTTCATACATGCATCATATTTCATACATGTTCATACATACATCATATTTCATACAGGTTCATACATACATCATATTTCATACATGCATATACATATATCATATTTCATACATGTTCATACATACACCATATTTCATACATGCATATACATATTATCTTGCTAAACATAATCATGTCCCGTAGGGTAGTTTAACCTTCACATACAATTCATGCAACTAAACATAAAGCACATCATGAGATAATTATGCAACCCTAGACCCTAGTCCTTCTAGGGTTGGCCGAAACTCAAGGGTAGGGGAAAATTAGGGTTTGAACTAAATATTCACACAGACATTCATACAATCACCTTGTATACACTATTTTACAATACATTAAACATGGATATATTATAGGATAATTCAACCCTCACTAACCCTTTTTCTATGACTTGGCCAAAACCCATCCAAGCCCTAAACCCTAGTTTTTGTTATCACAAAATGAAGGGGCACATCATATAAGTATCCCCTCGCCTGCAGTGTAATAGTTGTGGTGTGATTATTCTCCTTGATTGTTTCAAAAATGGGGACTTTTTCCCCTTTGCAAGTTTCGGCCACCCCCTTAGGGGAAGGCCTTGGTTCCTTTTTGTTACACAAGTAGACCCTTGGAACTTAGGGTATATGTACATGTGGTTTATTCAAAATGTTGTGAACAAAGCCTAGGGTTATACCTTTGTGTAGGTTTCGGCCAACACCCAAGAGGAGACCTTGGTTACCCTTTGATGCATGGGAAGACCCCTTGGAACTTAGGGTATACCTATATGATGTGTCCCTTCATTTTGTGATAACAAAAACTAGGGTTTAGGGCTTGGATGGGTTTCGGCCAAGTCATAGAAAAAGGGTTAGTGAGGGTTGAATTATCCTATAATATATCCATGTTTAATGTATTGTAAAATAGTGTATACAAGGTGATTGTATGAATGTCTGTGTGAATATTTAGTTCAAACCCTAATTTTCCCCTACCCTTGAGTTTCGGCCAACCCTAGAAGGACTAGGGTATAGGGTTGCATAATTATCTCATGATGTGCTTTATGTTTAGTTGCATGAATTGTATGTGAAGGTTAAACTACCCTACGGGACATGATTATGTTTAGTAAGATAATATGTATATGCATGTATGAAATATGGTGTATGTATGAACATGTATGAAATATGATATATGTATATGCATGTATGAAATATGATGTATGTATGAACCTGTATGAAATATGATGTATGTATGAACATGTATGAAATATGATGTATGTATGAACATGTATGAAATATGATGTATGTATGAACATGCCTTATAGCCCATGAGGCACACTTATGAAATTGCATGTGTTATGTTAAAATGCTTGAACGGATACTCTACTAAGTATGGGATCAAGAGCACCCCTTATGTTGTGTGGTGTGTCCCTCCGGGATCATGAGCACCCTTGAAGAGTGGTGTGTCCTGTAAGAGTGATTTGGAGTACTCCTTAGCATGTATATAAAAGCATGATAAGTATTTTACTTTTGAAGTTGTGTACCCGACTCGTAAGGGGGTCGTTAAACAAATCCGGGGTGGATGTTAACGTAAGGTCATGGCTCCGGTAGGACGGAAGGGTCCTGCTCTAATTAATTGGTGGCTCGCTACCCCAATTCATTAGGGAACGCGCAATAGTTCCGCGCAATATGTGGTACACAACAGGGCCCAATATGATATGAATGTATTTTTAAGTAATATCATTATGGAATTGTTTTGAAAACATTCATTGAAAGCATTTATTATATGTGAAGAGTATGCTTAAGGTACTTGATACTGCATGCTTAGGAACTTGGATGTTTAGTATGCTTTGATGAACGCATGCTTATGATTTAATATGTGTACATGTTATATTCTTTTGTATGGATTTTACGAGTAGGACAGGATCCTTACTAAGCATTTGTGCTTACTAGTTTATGTGTTGTCTTATGCTGCAGATAAGGGTAAGGAACACTTAAGCTAATGGAAGAGGCAAGAGGCTGAAGATGTGTGGGGTGGTGGCTCGGGAAGAAAGACTTCTATATCTACATATTTATGCTTATGTTATGCTCCTTGACAATGAATGATAGTGATTAGGATCGATATTGCATGATGATTATAATACTTGGAATTTTCATATACTTGATTTTATTGGATTATATTATGGGTTGAAATAAAATGTGAACCTATCATGTCATGGAATAACTTTTGGTTAAAATATTTCAAATGATGTTCTAATGATTCAAGCATGATATTTGATTGACATGTACTGGCTAGTATGCTTAGCACTTGTAAATATCACTTGATAGTTTTAGACAAGCATGCTCAGCACTTAGTCCTTGCCTTGTTGTCTTAAATTTTATGCTAGAGGAAAAAAATATATATATATAATTAATTGTTACGTAACCCCACCCCGAGGGTAGATATAAGGGCGGGCGTTACACTTCTCTCTTCCAAACATCAAGTCTTGTTTGGATTACCCATGGTCAAATTGATCAGCCCTGGGTACATTACTCTGCCAAACATCAAGTTTTGTTTAGCTTAACCCTTGGTATATTGCCAAGCAAATTTACTTCTTTCTCTGGGTACTTATCTAGTTATCTGATTTTGACTAGACTTTACTCTACTAATCATCAGATTATATTTGGCTTAACCCTTGGTCAAACTGACCGGACCTTGGTATATTGTCAAATATCGAAACTCTAGAGGTTGACTATTCTTACTTGATGCTTCTAGCACCAACAAGAAGCACAAGATAGAGTCATAATCCAGATAGAACCATGTGGGTAGAACCTTAAAATAAAGTAGGGGGCCCTGAGCAGGTCAAGAATGACTCGATGCTCGAGGGGAGGCCAGAACCATTAGAATAATTGTGGTCCTTCATTTAAGGGGGGAATTATTGGGTTGTAATGGTTGCAATCAAAGTCCCACATTAAAAACACATGGAAAGGATTATGGACTTATAAGGGTAAATATATCTCTATTGGTATAAGACCTTTTTAGGCTGAGCCCAAGAGCAAAACTATGAGGGCTTAGGCCCAAAATAGACAATATCATACTATTGTAGAGATATCTAAATTCTTTAACATATCCAACTTAGATCCATTTTGAAAATTTAAGTTAAGATCAAGACTTGATCCTAGTCTTTGAAAGACAGGATCTAATTCATAAATTATGCATTTGTGTTAACTTTTTTTACAAGTGTTCTTTTTGTTAGTTTGGACTAATGTGTATTGTAAGAGCTTAGAACAAAAAATGGAGTTTCGATGAATAGTGTTGAGGCATCTCAGTTGTGTAGAGGGCACCTTGAGTGAAGTTAGAGGCACCTCAGATAACTTGGAGGTGTCTCGGAGCAGATAAACTTCAAGGATGAAGTTTTAGCCTTGAAGTTGGTTGGAGGTGCCCTTAGCTGATTGGAGGCACTACCTTCTAAGTGGATAAACGCCGAACTCTAAGGATCGGATTAGAGTTGATGGAGGTGCCTCGGATGAACGAAGGTGCTCCCAATGTAGTTTCAAAGGTGGTCTTCAGCCACATACTTGAATATGTTAATGCAGTCTGTCCCTGGTTGTTGTTTTGGTGTTTGACACGGATTTAAGTTTGATTCAAGTTTGGTTGAATTCGGATTAAGTCCAGGTGGATCGGGAGATCGCACGCTAGCATGTGAAAAGTCCTAACTTGGAGGGTTAGGTGTGGAGAAATCCCGGTGAGTGAAGCCGGGTCCTGGTGAGTGAAGCCAGGTTGATTGGAAATCCCGGTGAGTGAAGTCGGGTCCTGGTGAGTGAAGCCAGGTTGATTGGAAATCCCGGTGAGTGAAGCCGGGTCTTGGTGAGTGAAGCCAGGTGGTGGAAATCCCGGTGAGTGAAGCCGGGTCCTGGTGAGTGAAGCCAGGTTAGAAGAAATCCTGGTGAGTGAAGCCAGGTCCTAGCTTGGAGGGCTAGGTGTGGAAAAGTCCTAACTTGGAAGGTTGGGTGAAAAGTCCTAGCTTGGAGGGCTAGGTGAAAAATCTTAACTTGGAGGGTTAGGTGAAAAGTCCCAACTGGAGGGTTAGGTGAAAAACCCTGGTGAGTGAAGCCAGGTCCTAGTGAGTGAAGCTAGGTTGGATGAAATCCTGACTCGGAGGGTCAGGTCCCTAGCTTGGAGGGCTAGGGTGGATGAAATCCTAGCTTGGAGGGCTAGGTTGAGTCCCTGGATCGGTCTGGTGACCGATCAGGGAGTTTGGCAAGCTGCTCCTTCGTGGACCAGCCAGCGATGTTTGATCGGTCTGGTGACCGATCAGGGAGTGTGTATTTCACTCACTGCACAGCTCCTGATCGGTCTGGTGACCGATCAGGGAGCGAACAGTGAGTTGAGTTCCCTTGCTAATCAGGTCCAGAACGGTCCGGTGACCGATCAGAGACTTATGATTTGATTAAAGAATCACTGTTCACTCAAGCCTGATTGGTCTGGTGACCGATCAGGCAGGAGCCTGATTGGTCTGGTGACCGATCAGGCAGGAGCCTGATTGGTCTGGGGACCAATCAGGAGTATGCAGAAACTGTTGGATCGGTCTGGTGACCGATCAGGCTCCTCCCTGATTGGTCTGGTGACCGATCAGGAGTAGAACTTTAATTCAAATAAGCTGTCAGAAGCTCTGATCGCGTCTATTTTTACTGTCGATTCTCTGATACACTACTGATATGTTTTGATATGCATTGCTAAGCTTCTGTTGGAGTGTGCAGGCTTTACAGGGATGGATTCAAACACTCAAGGAGGGTCAAAGAGAGGCTTTCCGTTGAGCAGGTTTGGCAGTTTTCCATCGCAGGTTACAACGGGCGCTGCTGGCAACGGTTGGAAGCTGACCTGGGGCTGGGGCTCGACTGAGGAGAGTTCAGTGAGTCCAGAGGAGGTCAGGGGTAGCTGGCTTGTTGCAGGTGAGCAGCTGGGAGCTGTGTGGAGCGTCTGTGAGTTGGCGATGGCAGCTAGGATAAGTGTGGGCTGGCGATGAAGAGAAGGGAGTTCTCTCTACTGCAGCAACACTTGATCCATCCTTAGCAATCACTCTGAGTCTTGAAGCTTCTGCAAACTTTGATCATCCTTTGAAGCTTGAGAGACTTGAGCACTAAGAAGGACTCGTGGCAAGGCGATCAACAAGCAAACAAGGAAGAGCTAAGTGAAGGCTCTTGCCGAGGTTGTGCTGGGGTGTTGTTTGTGCTTGTAAGCGTTTCTCTTCATCTGCTTGTGCTCTGTAAGTCTCTGATTGTCTCTGTGCTTTTCATTCTACATCATCTTGTTGAGACATGTTGTGGAGAGGTTACTCCACCGAGAAGGAGGATTTGATATCCGAATTTCCGGGGCTTGATCTGCTGACGATCAAGGGATCACCCACCTTAAGGGCACGCCAAGGAGTAGGGGCAAGTTATCCCCGAACCTTGTATATCGAGGTGTTAGTGTCCATTTGGTCTGCTCTTCATTTCTGCAACTTGCATTTCTGTTTGTATTTGTCTTCCGCTGCTAATCACTCAAGTGCAGAAATCCTTAAGCTCAAAGAAATTGTGTCTAGCTATATTCACCCCCCCTCTATAGCCATCTCGTTCCCAACAGAATAGACTTCTCTTTGAGCTTCCAAATTGATTCTATTGCGCCATCTCTCTGCTACTCATATGTTGCAACTCTACTTCACTCAACTACTACAGTCAGACTGACACCGACACCGAGCTTCAATCTACAATTCAATCCGTGTTGGTTGAAATTATGTTTAATTTAGTACTTATTATACTTGCATAGGAAAGTGTAGGGCGTTACACTTTCCTCATTTTTGTATTTGACCTTATTATTTGAAGGTTTTTCGAGAAAGTTTTTAGTGGATTGCCCAATCAAAATGGTCGAAGGGATCATGAACCTTGGAGTAGTAGTCGCTGGGTTATGAACCATGTAAAAACAAGCATGCCCTTACTTTTCCGTAGCATACTTGTTTTACAAAAAGTTTTTAAAAAGTTGAAAAATAAAAATGAGATTCACCCCCCTCTCTCATTAGTTTCAATCTTACAATTGGTATCAAGCAGGGTCACTCTGAATTGGTGTAACCACCATTCGAGTAAGATTTTTTTGTTACGCCTTTTTTTTATTTTTCATTTTGAGCTTTTCGACCTGAGTCTAAATTTATGCAATCACCTCTTCTAACAAATCTTTCAATTTTCTATTAATTTCTTGAAGTTGATGTAACACAACTGAGTCATTTTTTCTGCCTTATTCATTTTTTTCCAGCGGGTCTTCTAGGTGATCTCGAGCCTTCCATAGTTGAACTCACCCAAACCCTTCTTTGGCCTTCTCCTCGAGCATGTTTCTTCCCGGCTTTTCGTCCCTCGGATGTTGCACGCATCCTTCTCACTCCACCAGCATACTCTTTCGCAGACCTCCGCATCCCTCAGATACACCAAACCCATCAACTCCCTTCCCGTGCCATCCTTCTTGATCGCCGCATCTTCCACTCAACTTCCTATGCTCCTAAGCTCTTGCACACTTGGACACAGAGAAAAAATACCAACAGGTCCTAACTTTGACTGGGTTGACCATATCAAAACATACCCGGGATACTTATAATATCTCCTTTTTTGATGTATATCAACTCGAGTTAAGTTAGGGTTAACCACAAACACAAATATAAAAAAAACAAGTGCTGAAATAATTTACAATTTGAACATTCCTTAACTTAAATCCTATCTCTCCTCCTTTGATCACATCAAAATAAATAAGTTAAGGGATAAAATGACCTTTCAAACTACGATTTGAAAAAAAAATTGTAGAAAATTATCCATCTAATCATAATTTTCAAAAATTTATTTGAGTATGTCAAAGAGAACGTTTACTCTCTAGAAAATTCAATTAGTCAAAAATCAATCTAAGAGTATTTTTGAAGTTAAATCTCTGATTTTTGAAAAGAATTTAAACAATTTATCTTGTATTCGAAAAACACTCAAATTTTTATCCATGTGAGAAAATTATCAAGTTCATCTCTGTTAAACTTTTCAAAGTCAAAACAAATTTCTATGTTTTAGAAAATAATTTTTATTTTAGAGTTGATAATTTTTTGAAGTTATAAGTTTTTAAAATAGGATTTCAACTCAAAAAATATTTAAAATTTTTCTTAACTTTCAAAAGATAGTATACAGATCTTGAAAAATCAGATTTGAAAAAAAAATTAATTTTTAAAATTAAAAAATTGATTTTCCTATGAAAATTCATAAAAATTTATTTAACAATCAAAAATTCTTAAAAAATTCTATTGATAGATGAAATTGAAGTCTATTACAAAAATAAAATAAAAGTTAATTTTCTATAGAATTAAATATTCAAAAAAAAGTTCAAAAGAATGACAAATTAAGCATTAATTAATAATTGATAAACAAGTATTAAATAAAATCTAACAATTTAGTACAGATTTTGGGACCCAAAATAAATTCTTACCAATAAAGTTAATCAAAAATTTAGATGAAATATATTTTTTTAGAAATTCTTATAATTTCACCCTTGTGATACGGTAAATACTAATATAGTCGTCCAAAATATTTATCTTTCAAATTTTAAAAACAATTTGAATTTCTACAAGTATTTTTCCAATTTCTCTAGTTGAGCCTTTAATTTCTTATTTTCCAATTTTTGTTTTTCATTTCAAGTCTTAATTTGTCATTTTCAAATTTCAAATTCTCAAATAGCTCTAGTGGACATATAGTAGCTAATTCCTTTTTCAGTTTTGTATTTTTTTTTGAAATAGGTAAATATTTATAAACGCTCAGGAGGTTGTGACCCCCTCCACAAGAGCAAAAAACAATCAAAACTTGGAGCCAGCTACCTTAACATGCGAGGTAGTCTCCAACAATCCGACCACCATACCTTACACACGGACATACAACATTATCTCCTTCCCTCCACCAATTACATTTCTCTCTCTATGAGGTGAGACTTTGTAAACATCATAGCCAATCACGTGTATGCATCACTCACATGTTCATGCATCACTCACACCTACATCCACAACTAATCAACCAATTACATGGACCAATCACACCACACCAATTACATGGACCAATCACAATCACATGCAAACACACATGGATGAGTTCTCCTCAAGTGCACAACACCAATCATGACAAAACACGAACATTCATCTTCAACTTGTAGCTCCACAAGAACATGCAGCCCCACACGGTCAAAGATAGCGCACACTCAAGAATCCACAAATCGGTATACATGGATTTGAATTTTTCGAAGCATCCAATTAACATCTGGAGTAGTCCCATCAAAGCGGCAACGATTTTGTGCTTCCCATAAGACATAAATCATGCTTGAGATGCCGAGATGTCGAGCCTTCATTTTCCGTTTATTTCCCTTGTAATGCCACCCTAGCACTTGAAGGAGTTCTTCCATCGTCCGGGCATCATGTTTGAACTCTAGCCATAACTTCACTTTCATCCATAGCGCACGGGTGATAGAGCATTCAAAGAACAAGTGCCTATTTGTTTCCTCATATCCATTGCATAGCACACAAGTCTTATCCGGAACATATGATATTCTATCCATTGTACGAAGCTTCCCATGGGCTACTAGCCATAAAATGAATCTATGCTTTGGCAAGATCTCCGGACTCCAAACTACCGGTGCCCAAGTCACAATCGTTCTTCTAGGCTTGAAGAATTCATATGCATTAGCCGTCCCATTTCTCTCCATTGTAAACCAAGATATCAATTCCATATTGGCCGAACCTTGTCCATGACAACCTTGTCAAATTTTGTTACGGATGCTCACAAGGCGTTTGATGAGGGGAGAGTCCGAAGGCATGACATTCCAACTCTAAAAATCGGCACCCTTGATATAATGTTGATGAACCCATCGCACCCACAATGAATCATTCTTGGATTGAATATTCCATAATGTCTTGCATAATAGCGCTTTATTCCATGCATGAAGATCACGAATTCCATAACCTCCATCTTGCTTAGATAGGCAAAGGGTGGCCCAAGAGATTGGAGGGTGTTTGGAAGACCAAACAAACATTCGACATATACTCTTAATCTTCTCAATAATACCACCGGGGATGGGAAGCATAGAGAGCCAATAACATACTACTCCTTGAAGGACCGATCTAACCAACTCCAAGCGACCCGCATAGGAAAGGGTGTGTTTCGGCCAAGCTATGATCTTCTTTGTGATTGCATCAAGTAGGGGCCCATAATTCGCAATTCGTAACTTTTCCGCCGCAAGTGGGACTCCCAAGTACCGAAATGGAAAAGAGCCCTCTTGGAACCCCAGAATATTGAGTAATCGGCGCTTGGTTCTGTCATCAACTCCTGCCATGTACATGTGGGACTTCAATGGATTAGCCTTCAATCCCGCCTCATTACCAAATAATTCCAACAATCCGCTAGCACCTTGGTAGAGGCTTCATCCGCCCGCGCAAATAGCAATAAATCATCGACATACGCTAGGTGAGTGATACCAATCTCCTTACACATAGGATGGAAGCGAAAGGAGGGAAGTGAAGAAGCAGCATGTAGTCTTCTCGATAGTACCTCAATGCATAAACCAAAGAGCAAGGATGATAAGGGGTCACCTTGCCTCAAGCCTCGCCGACCACTGAAAAAACCATAAAGTCCTCCATTCAAAGATATAGAATAAGAAACCGTCATGACACATTCTTTAATCCATTCTCGGTATTGTTGGGAAAAACCAAAACCAACTATTGGATCGAGAGAATACGATAGAGGGGGGGGTGAATATCGTAAAACAGTTTCGGATTAGAGAGAGAATGCGCAGCGGAAAATTAACATAAAAACACACACGAACACAAGGATTTACTTGGTTTGGAGTCGCGGTCGGCTCCTACTCCAAGGCCTGCGGTCCTTGACCATTTACTGCGGGCAATTCTATAATGCGCAAAGGTTTACAGAGAATTGTACAGTAGTATTGCAGTAAAAGGAATAATTGAACTCTTCGTTACCGACACCCGGTGTGGATCGTACTTCGGTGCGTAGGGTCGTCGTCGGCGCTAGAACCTCGAGATCAGAAGTTTTTGGAGCAGAGCGCTTGAGCGAAGAGCATTGGGGCGTTGGAAAAGTGTGTTCTGAAGCCTTGGGGGTCGAACCCCTTTTATAGTGCACCTGGGGGCACCCTGGACGTCGGGAGCGCCCTCCACGTGCCTCTGGATCCGCAAACCCCTATCCGCAGCTTGGTCAGCCCTTATCCCTTCAAAATAGGGCTCGGAGCTAATGGGGGCGCCCTGGCTGCCGGGGGCACCCTGGCTGCCGGGGGCGCCCTGCTTGACTCGGTCAACAGGCTTCACGGTTTGATTTTTTGCTTCAGTTCATTTCTTGGTTTGACTCAGGGCGCCCGGTACCTCCAGGGTGCCCTGCTTAGAGCAGTTTCGAAGCAACTCTTTACTTGGTTGTTTATTTTGACCTTGGGGGCGCCCGGGACCTCCCGGGCGCCCTGCCCAGCTGCTGCCCCTCTCCTTTGGGGCGTTCTGAGCTGTAGAAACTCGTTCCTTCAGTCCTGCATCTAGGGTTAGTTCCAAAACAACAAGGTAAGAGTGTTAGATAATTTTACAGCCGTAGCTGTCTTGGTTCTGACTTTGGGTCTCTCAAATGGAGCCCTAGGTCGAACCGACGTCTACTGTTCCCTCTACGGGGAACGCGTCCTCACCTACTCCTCTCAGGAGAGTTTACCTTTTGCAAACCGGCTCCTCCGGTTGGACTTTTGCCCAGCAGTCCTTCGCCAGGTGCCTAGCAGCCCTTCGCCAGGTCTTAGATTCCTGGCAGTCCTTCGCCAGGTGCCTAGCAGCCCTTCGCCAGGTCTTCGATTCTTGGCAGTCCTTTGCCAGGTGCCTAGCAGTCCTTCGCCAGGTCTTCAGCTCCTGGCAGTCCTTCGCCAGGTGCCTAGCAGTCCTTTGCCAGGTCTTCAACTCCTAGCAGCCCTTCGCTAGGTGCCTAGCAGTCCTTCGCTAGGACTTCTTTCTGCACACTTAGTAATATCATTAGATCACAAACAGTACTTAACTTTGAATCCTTTGCCAATATCAAAACAAGGTTCGATATGGTGCTTCCTGCACCAACACCAACAAGTGCCGATATAAGAAAGTCCCAATTAACCATGTCGAACGCCTTTTTCAAATCCACTTTGATTATGCACCTTGGTGATATTCGCTTTCGAGCATACTTCCTCAAGAGTTCTTGGGTTAGATTGATGTTGTCACCTATAGATCTCCCTTTCACAAATGTCACCTGTGTCGGATCTAATAAATAACCCAAGATTGCTGCTAATCGGCCGGCTAGTACCTTGACTATCACCTTGTAGAAAAGATTACAACATGAAATCGGCCGATAATCTATAACTCCAGATGCATGGTCCGATTTTGGTACTAGTGAGACAGAGTGTGGTTCCATTGCTTTAATAGCTCTCCATATTGAAAGAACTCTTGGGTCGCCGCAATAAAGTCAGATCCAATAATGTTCCATGTAGATGTGAAAAATTTTGCTCCAAACCCATCTGGACCTAGCGCTTTATCCCATCCAATGTCAAAAAGGGATGTTTTAATTTCTTCCACTCCCACTGGTCTGCATAAATCAACTGCTTGTCCACTTGTTAGCTTTCTTCCAGAGAGAACCGAGTCACCAAGCATACCACATTCCTCTAACTGGCCAAGCAATGAATGAACGAAATCAACAAATTCATCAGCTACCTCCCTCAGACTCAATGTTTGATCCCCATTCCTCTTTGTGAGTGTGATGATAGCATTTCTTTTGTTGTTACGCTTCACCACATCATGAAAAAATTTGGTGTATTTGTCTGAGTTTTTTAGATAAAATTTTTTACCCTTTGTTGGTAGAATTGTTTCTCGGCCTCCACAAGAAGAGTTGTTCGCCTCTTTATTTCCCCATAATCTATAGGAATCTGTCCACCATCAAGGATACCCTTTTGTAATTCCTCTAGTTTTGACTTTGCCTGTCTTGCCTTTTCTGAGATGTGACCAAAATGATGTTTGTAGATCTCTTAACTGGCCCTTCAACCTGGTTAATTTTGTCTTCAGTATGAACTGAGCGTTGCCATTGACTGGGGGCGCCCATGATTCCTCCACTATCTTCTTGAAATCCCCATGCAGTGTCCATAAGTTGAGGAATTTGAAAGGTTAATTTTTGGCTTTGTCTTTCACAAGTGTGTGTACTATCGCACAGGAATGATCCGAGAGACACCCAGGCGCCATAAATTCCCCATATGCATCATAATCTGCCATCAACCAGTGGGAGTTCATCATAATTCTATCCAATTTACTAGAAACTGTACCGTTGGTCCATGTGAGGCGGCAACCAATGGAGCGAAGATCCACCAATCCACATGCATGAGTAAAATTTTGGAGATCACGCATTTCATAATTTGTAACCGGGTTACCTCCTTTTTTGTCATGCAATGATAGGATGGAGTTGAAATCCCCCATGATCATCCAAGGCTCCAAGATGTCTCCACCAATATCCGTAAGTCTCTCCCATAACTACCATCGAGAAGTAATAGAGTGAAGTCCATATACATAAGTCACCAAGAAATCCCTTCCCGAAACTCGGCACTGAACCCGACAATAAATGAACTGGGAATTCATCATGACTACATCTATATCCACTCTGTGTAGATCCCATAGGAGCAATATACGGCCATGGTTAGATATATCAAAATTATGCACATGTCCCATACCTGAGAAACGCCTATTCATGATCGGGTGAAGGGAGTCCTCATTGAGCTTTGTCTCAAGTAATGCCATAACTTGTATATCTTTGCTCCTGAGTAGGTGTTGGACTCCTCCATGTTTCAGGGACTTATGAAAGCCCCTAATATTCCATGCGACCACCTTCATTTAGCACCTCCTGGGCGGGCTGCTTGGACCCGTAATTGTCTATCACTTTGAACCGTCATTGGGACTCTCTTTATAGCCGTTCCTGCCACCACCTTGTTCCTAGATTCACCCGCCACTTTGACCCGTAGTTTTGTATTTTTTGTTTTTACTTTATGTAGTGATCTAATCATCTTTTTAATTCCAACATATAACTGCTCAGAAGGTATAAGACATACCTCACTTACTATATTATGTTCGAAGTCAGAAGCTCTTCCTTCATAGTTGCTTTCTTCTGATGTGGCTCCCCCTTCATTGCTGCTCTCCTCTTGGTAGTTGGCTATTAGTGCTAGTCCATTACTCTCCTTAGTGATAGACTTTTCTGAAGATGAGTCAGTGTCCATTGAGGAGTCGGATTGTACTTGCTTTGATTCTTTGTGGAGTTTCAACACTTTATGCTAGAGGGCTTTAGCGAAGTTGTATATGCTGATTCTTTCGAGTTCCTTGGCCTTATCGTTTCTCATAAATTTGTCATGTTGTTTTTGTTAGTGATATGAGAGAAGTGTCCTAAGGCAATCGCCTTATGATGTAAACATTTATATTAATAAATGATAATTCACTATTTGAGTATACATGTTTTGTGTATTTGATTGGGATCTTAAACTCATCTACTGAATGTCCGCAATACAACTCACAGCATAAGAGAATTTGTGATGGGATCACAACTAGTGATTATCTCTAATGTGCAATTGTGAAGTATTGAAATTATCCCTAGTCGATGAATTGATAAAAACGGACACTATCAATTCTGTTGAGACTAGCATGGGTTATTCTCTAATCAGCTGATTCTCACTGGCTAGTGACATTGGGATATCCAGAGATAAACATGGATGCTAGTTGAGGGAACTAGTTCATTGGAGTGACTAGCTGTAAGACTTCATATGGGAATCTACATGTAGATATGTCAATGAAGTTCTTACTGCAGCTTAAGTGCGATGTTCCTTTGACTTGCGGTGTTCAAGTCATCTTGGTCATGGAGACTTATACTTTAACATCTTAAGCAAGCATCTCCAAGGAGGTGTGAACCCAGGATGATTGGGTATAAGCCGAAGTGCCCGAAGATGTTTGAACAGCCTACAAAGGATTCACCACTCCTTGCGAGGAGATGTATACCCAGGCCTATCGTCGGATTGTTACTCAAAACCTCTGACCAGAGTATATCATGTTTAGAGTGCGAGTCTCTAAAATACATGAGAGTAATTAGAAATCCAATGGACGAGAAAGACACTACTTGGGCTAGGTGTGACGTAGTCAGCCTAGTGGGGACTGACACCATAGACCGTGTCCTGAACCAAGTGGGTATAAGATGGTGAAGGGAATGGAGCACGATTCATTAGAGCTGCTGAAGGGTTTCAGAATAATTTCTTCTGAGGTCAAACCGTTGATCTTTCGATTAATTGGGGGTCATGATGTACTACTAGGTGCCACTCATGATCGTTCTATAATTTGTTGATTATAGATGGCCAACATAAATCGAAAGTCTATTTGGTCACACGCACTACGAGTAATCCGGGGATTTAAAACGAGTTGAAAATTGGATTTTTCGATCAAGAGAAATAAGTCGAATCTGAGTTAATCAGAGGCGCAATGGAAGCTAAAAATGGCTAAGTCTTTTGAAGGCTTATTGGGCGAATTAAATGAGTTTAATTCGCGACCGGTTCGGGTTGGTTTGGCCGGCCAAAGAGGGTGCTAACCCTCCTTGTGGTGGTCGGCCATTAAAGGGAATTAAATCAATTTATTTGGTTTAATTAATAAAATAAATCTAGTGTGATTTGTTTTATAAATTATGGATAAATAAATTTGTATAAAGAAATTTATATAAATAAATTTGTAGAAATTTATTCTTTTTATGGAAGTTAAAATAATCCATGAATTGGTTTATTTTAATTTTATAAAATCAATTAAGAATTGATTTTTTCATAATAAGAAAGTTTATAAATTTCTTATAAAATTTATTCCATAATTTAAAGAGAAGAAAAATTTGTTTTATTATAAATTAGTTATAATAAGACTCGGCTTAAACGGAATAATTAATAAGAGAATTTATAAGATAAATTTCTTATAACTAATTCCGTTAATTCCGTTAATTCAGTTTAGAGGGAGACTTAGCAAAGGAGTTGCTACTATATAAAGGAACCAAAGGCAAGCCCTTATTCCTAATCAAGTAATTGAATAAGAGCTCTCCCTCTCTCTCTTCTCTTCTCTTCTCCTTCTCCCCCTCTTGCCTAGGGCCGGCGCCCACTTGGTGAATTAGGGCCGGCGCACCTTGAAGCTTCATCCTCCATCTAGGGCCGGCGCAACTCCTCCATTAGAAGGTGTTGCCGTGAGCTTCAAGAAGAAGGAGAACCCGAACAAGAAGAAGAAGAAGCGGATAGCGACTCCTCTCTTCTCGGAATTCGATTCCGTTACTTCGTTGGTTAGTTTCCTAATTTTTCTCTTGATCTTCTAAGTTGTGCCCATAGAGAATCTAGTAGTTCTCGTCGGCACAAAACTCGTGACTTTGCGAAGTCATCCCGAAGAGAACTCGGCGTGGACGCGAATAGAGACGGAGCTTCCAAGGGACGCTACGGTTGGATCTCGTCCCTTTCTTCGAGTTACGAAAGGTATACAGTAAATTAGTTTACTTTTCTGTAAAGTTTTATTTTATAATTATGTCAACACACTATAAGGTTGCATGCTAGATACGAAGTTAAAATAATTTAGGAAATTATTTTATGCAAACTCTTCCGCTGCACGTAAAAATTTTAAATTTTACGAACTCGTATCCTTGTCAACATACACCCGGTCCCAACAGTTTTTCGGTCCAAAGGTGCTCTTTAAGTTCTTCTCCATTCTTATCTCTAGGTACTTTAAAATCAAATTTCTTTGTCAATAAAATATCAAACGCTATTTTTAAGAATACCTCTATTTTGCGCTTCCAAAACACAAACTCTCCCTCGAACTTGGGTGGGTAGATACTCAATCCGACCATTTCTTCATTGTTTTAGATGGTGGTTAGTCCTTCTGGAGTGTTCTTGCTTTGATACCACTTGTTAGGATCATGAGGTCGGCAAGAGGGGGGGGTTGAATTTCCCCTGAAAAATAAATTGAATCTTTTGTCTTGCTAACAAAGATAGAGGTTACTCTAGAAGCAAAATAATAACCTAAATAAATAATAAAAAAATAAGACAAGAGACATAACTAGTTACTTGGTTTGTAACCAGGAAGGTTGTTAATCCAAGGCAAATAATAACTCATTCGTCAGATGTACTCCTTGGGGCGGAGAAACCTCTTACACAAAGTAGAACTAAGAGAAAAAGAAAGAAACTATTATAGAATTTCGTGTTTAGTTCAATGATCTGATGAAATGAACTGAGTTCAGGGGTCTATTTATATCCCCTGTGAAAGTTTATCGAAATGCTAACGTGGTGCTTCTCGGATGCCTGACACGTGGTCAAGGCTTATCCACGTTGCAACGGTCATTAAACAACTAGTTCTCGATAAGGTTTGGACACACGGGCACTTGAGACAGTTCAGGCGCTCGAGAATACGGGCGCCCGAGTCCAACTAGGCATCCTCATTCACAAGCACCCAAGTTTAACTGGTCAACAACTTGTTGACCAGCCTTCCAGCGCGTCTTTTGGGTGATCTCGGACCTTCCAGAGTTGGGCTCAACCGAACGCTTCTTTGGCCTTCTCCTCGAGTGTGCTTCCTCCCGTCTTCTCATCCCTCAGACGTCATATGTGCCCTTCTCTCTCCACCAGCATACTCTTCCGAGGACTCTATGTCCCTCAGATGCGCCGAGCCCATCGGCTCCCTTCTTGTGTCATCCTTCTCGACCGCTGCGTCTTCCGCTTGACTTTCTGTGCTCCTAAGCTCCTACATAATTAGACACAGGAATTAAATACTAACAAGACCTAACTTTAACTCGGTTGACCATATCAAAACTTATTCGGGATACTTACAAGGTTAAATCCTAAACTATCCTTAAGCATACCTAACCTAACCAAGTTAAGAATGTACAACCCATAGGGTAAATCCCTACTAATTGGAATCAATTCACATTGATCTAAAGTAGTTTATCTCAGTGGAACCCTACAAGAGAAAGCCTAAGAAACAAATGGTCACCCATGATTCTTTTAAATGCTATCCTTGTAAACTACACAAAATCAGAACCCGATCTAGAAATTTTTTTTTGAGAACTTTATCGAGAAAGTTAGGGTTTCCGAAACTTCAGAGTAGGTTTAAAGGTAACGGTTGGGGTTACCATTGAGTTTGGAGGGTTGGATGGCTTAACTACCAAACATTGGAGCGTTTAATGGGTTTAAAATATAAGTTACCCTAAATTAGAGTGCTTGGATGGTTTTAGCAAGGTTTCAGGGGCTAAAAGACGAAAATGGCTAAAATAAGGTTGAAATTTAGAATGGCAGAAATAGAAGGGCTTAATGGCAAAAGTCCCTTCACTTATACTTCGGTTCTCCTCTTTCCCTTTTGGCCGACGCATGCCTCTTGCCCGATCATTTCCTCACCACTCCTCCGCTTCTCTTCGCCAATGCCACCGCTGCTCTTCTTCACTCATCATCTTCTTCCTCAGTGAGCTCGTGCCCCCCTGTGCGCAACAACCATCTAAGCTTGGATCTCGCGCTTCTTCTACCTATCTCGTTCATGAGATCGTTGGATCTTATATCGGTGCTTTGGGCGTTGTCATCGCCAAGCGGGCCATCGACGACATCCTATCATCGGAGCTCCATCAGAGGGGATGCACCCTTTTATGTTGGTCGCTGGTCGGGCAGGACGACCAGGGAAGAGGTGTCTCACTCTTGTTGGCTCACCAGATCCAAGTAGGACAGCGTCGACACAACATTGGTAAGCTTTTGAATTGTGGATCTCTAGCATATCCTATTGTGGCTAAGGTCTTGGCTTAGTTTTGAGATCTTCTGTTGGGATGGAGAGAGAGCTATTTTGGCATTCATCTGTTTAGTTTTTATTTGGTGTTCTAGAATGTGTTAATCAGCCGTGAGCTTTGGGAATGATTTCTGTTAATAGATTATGTGATATGGGAATATAATCATATTTATAGGTTGGGATGATGAGGAATGCACTGCTCATGATTTTGAATGTGCAATTGTATAATCTGTTCTCTGACATGAATGGTACCATGTGCTATATGCAAAAAGGAGCTACTGGTTGATTGATCTGGAGTTTCAAGTTGAGCATTGATGCGGTTTGGATTGGTAATATGAGGTGACTTTGAGTTAGATTTGTATAACTTTGTAGATGTTGCCGTGAGGAGTTTGAACTCAGCCATTCGGATGCTTATTGTGAGGTGATACTTTGGGCCAGGATCAGATTTAAGCATAGATCTGTGTGTGATGGATTGTTATCTTCCATTTAGCGATCAAGGGGTGATTGTGAATCTGTGATATTCGAATCTTATGGTGAGTTTGTGTTAGATTGGTTTTGTGTTGGTAATTTTGGGATACTAGGAGCTGTGATAGGAATTTGGTGTTTGAATGTTTTGTATTGGAAATCTTGGTTAGGGATTGAGCTTGGTCTGGGGCACATGAGTTTGATTTCTTTCGATGCCTTGTTTCTTGGGAGTAGATCAATAGAGATGAATATATGTTGAGCTCGGAATGGGTTTTTTGATCAAATAATGGATCTTGGACTTAATGCTATTGGGACTATGTTTTTCTTTAGCTTAGCTCTTTTAGATTTGAGATGAATTGTAGTGGGATACAATTGGAATGAACAATTGCTTGATTAGTGTAGATCGGTGAATAACATATCTTGTAATTGGTCGACTAGGATTCATAATGGTTTTAACCATTGTATTATTAGTTTATGGGGTTATTAGTGTGGTGGATAATTTATAGATTAATCTTTTGATTCCATCCTGATCTACAAACCCTGTCTTGGATTAGTATAGGATTAAACCTAATCTCGATTACGGGAAGTAATTAAGAATTTTTCATCAAATTGGATGTAATTAAATGAAATAGATGATTAGGTTAACCCTAACATGATTTAGGGAATTGTTAGCTACTTACCATTTCTGTGTGATAGCTATTTAAATTTGTCCTTTGATACAGAGACTTGATTCGGATTTATTATTATTGATTATTGGCGTGTGGTTCTCATTTGATACAGACTTCTACTATTTAGAGGTGGATACTTCATGCTTGTATCTGTAATTCCACTTTACCTTTATGTATGACTATTTGTTATTTATGCAGTAAGCTATTATTTACCTTTATCTGCTACCATTTGTTATCCTGCTTGATACTTATGCTTGACCTTGGATATGATGTAGATTCCCTTCTATACAGTCTCGTTTATTTGTTATCTGATTCTGTAGAGCATCAGTATGAGCATGAGTATGTAGATATAGGATAGCATGTCACTGTATGGTTGCATTGATTGATTTTAGTCAAACTTGCATGTGTATCTAGATATATGATGATTAGGTTATGATACATGTTTACGACCTGTGCATATTAGGTTGAGTTATGTGTCGATGACCTGGTAGGGGATTCATGTGTTAGAGTCATGCACTATCCCTTCATTGTTGCATTTCGGCGATCTACGACTCCCTTGTAGTTGAGCCTATCATCTTCCAGCATATGTTATACTCACACAACCACTCATGGGTTAGTGGATACCATTGGGTGTGTGCATTTGCTCTGTACTGCTCTGCTCGACCTCTCATGGGTAGTGGTTTCGGAGCGTGGTGTTGGGACCGGGTGCATGTTGACATGGATGCGGGTTCGTAATTTCAAAATTAATTACGTGCAGCGGAAGGTTTAGCATAAATAATTTCTCTAAATCATTTAACCACACATCTAAGCATGCAATTTTATCTTGTGTAGACATGATCATATATTTGAAATTTTTGCAGAAACGTAAACTAATTTACATATTACCTCGCGTAACTCGAAGGAAGGGACGAGATCCAACCGTAAGCGTCCGTTGGAAGCTCCGCCTCTATTCGCGTCCACGGCGAGTGTCTTCGGGATGACTTCGTAAAGCCACGAGTTTCGTGTTCTCGAGAACTACTAGATTCTCCGAGAACGCGACAAGAAAAACCAAGAGAGAAGTCGGGAGACTAACCATAAAAGGATGACCGAAATCAAAATTCCGGCGAAGCAAAAGAAGAGGCTGGTTGGCGCACGGCAAGAAGGGGAGAAGAGAAGGAGAGAAAGAGAGGGAGAGAGCCTATGCCTTCATCTCTACGATTCTCCCCAAGCCTTGCCTTGGGTCCTTTATATAGTGGCCTCTCAACCATCAAGCCTCTCAAATATGGAATAACTTATTCCATCATGACAAGTTTGATTTTATATAATGGTTAAAATCATATTTTAATTCATGATAAAAATCTTCTCTCCTATGAAATAAATTTCTTTATCATGGTAAATCAATCCATGATTGATTTTATAAAATAAATCAATCTATGGTTCATTTTAATTTCTATGAAAAATAAACCAAACCTTGGTTTATTATATAAAAATTTATATCATCCATAATTTTATAAAACAAACCACACTTGATTTATTTTATAAATTGAACCAAAAACTTGGTTCTCTCCCTTTGTTGTGGCCGGCCAAGCAAAGAGGATGAAGGCCCTCTTTGGTCGGCCCATCCAAGCCAAACCCCAATGAATTAAACTTATTTAATTCATCTATTAAGTCTTCAAAAGACTTAGCCATTTTACGCTTCCGATGCATCTCTGAAAAATTCAGATTCGACTTATCGTTTGGCTCAACCAAACTTAATCTCTCTTGATTGGAAAATTCAATTTTCAACTCGTTTTAAATCCCTCGGATTACTCGTAGTGTGTGTGACTAAATAGGCTTTCGATTTATGTTGGCCGTCTATAATTAATCAATTAATTATAGAACGATCATGAGTGGCACCTAGTAGTACATCATGATCCCCAATTAATCGAAAGATCAACGGTTGACCTCAGAAACAATTCTGAAACCCTTCAGCAGCTATAATGAATCGTGCCCCATTCCCTTCACCATCTTATACCCACTTGGTTCAGGACATGGTCTATGTGTGTCAGTCCCCACTAGGCTGACTACGTCACACCTAGCCCAAGTAACGTTTTCTCGTCCTACGGATTCTAATTACTCTCATGTATTTAAGAGATTCATACTCTGAACATGTCATGCTCTGGCCAGAGGCTTCGAGTAACAATCCGACGATAGGCCTCGGGTATACATCTCCTCGCAAGGAGTGGTGAATCCTTTGTAGGCTGTTCAAACATCTTCGGGCACTTCGGCTTATACCCAATCATCCTGGGTCCACACCTCCTTGGAGATGCTTGCTTAAGATGTCAAAGTATAAGTCTCCATGACCAAGATGACTTGAACACCGCAAGTCAAAGGAACATCACACTTAAGCTGCAGTAAGAACTTCACTGACATATCTATATGTAGACTACCATATGAAGTTTTACAGCCAGTCACTCCAATGAACTAGTTCCCTTAACTAGCATTCATGTTTATCTCCGGACATCTCAATGTCACCAGCCAGTGAGAATCAGCTGATTAGAGAATAACCCATGCTAGTCTCAACAGAATTGATAGTGTCCGTATTTATCAATTCATCGATAGGGACAATTTCAATACTTCACAATTGCACATGTAGAGATAATCACTAGTTGTGAATTCATCACAAATTCTCTCATGCTGTGAATTATATTGCGAACATTCAGTAAATGAGTTTAAGATCTCAATCAAATACACAAACATGTATACTCAAATAGTGAATATTCATTTATTAGAATAAATGATTACAATCATAAGGCGATTGCCTTAGGGCACTTCTCTCATATCACTAACAAACTCCCACTTGGCCTAATGCCAATCGATACGGTACCCAATTCCACAAGCTCTAACATGACCCTCAAACTTACTTTGAGGCAAGGCCTTAGTTAAAGGATCCGTTAAATTCCTTTCAGTGGGAATTTTCTCAATTTGTATATCATTCCTACTTATAATCTCTATGATTAGATGATAGCGGCGAAGCACATGTTTGGATCGCTGATGAGACCTTGGTTCCTTTGCTTGTGCAATAGCTCCATTGTTGTCGCAATAAACCAGTATTGCTTCATCAATGGTTGGAACCACACCAAGTTCTGAGACAAACTTCTTGATCCAGACTGCTTTCTTTGCTGCTTCCGAAGCTGCAATATATTCCGCTTCCGTGGTAGAATCTGCTACGGTGTCTTGCTTAGAACTCTTCCAACTTATTGCGCCTCCATTCAAAATAAATACGTATCCGGACTGAGATTTGGAGTCATCCTTATCTGTCTGGAAACTGGCATCTGTATACCCACGTATTACCATATCACCTTCTCCATATATTAGGAACACATCCTTAGTGTTTCTTAAGTACTTGAGGATTGTCTTGATAGCCACCCAATGATCCATTCCTGGATCAGACTGGTATCTTCTTGTGACGCTCAGAGCATACGATACATCAGGCCTAGTACATAACATAGCATACATGATAGATCCTATCGCGGATGCATAAGGAATCTTATTCATGCAAATCCTCTCGTCTTCTGTGCGCGGACACATAGATTTTGAAAGGTTGATCCCATGCCTGATGGGAAGGTAACCTTTCTTGGATTCCGACATGCTAAACCTTTCTAGCACTCGGTCTATATATGTAGACTGCGAAAGACCAAGCAACCGTTTTGATCTATCTCTATAGATTCTAATCCCAAGGATATAGGTTGCTTCTCCCAGGTCTTTCATGGAGAAAGTTTTGGACAACCAAATTTTAACTGACTGTAAGACTGATATATCATTTCTTATAAGTAATATGTCATCGACATATAACACTAGGAATACGACTGCACTCCCACTAACCTTCTTGTACACACAAGGTTCGTCAGGATTTTGTGAGAAATCAAACTCTTTGATTGTCTCATCAAAACGGATGTTCCAGCTCCTGGATGCTTGCTTTAGTCCATATATAGATCGTCGAAGCTTGCATACTTTGGTTTTATTAACCGATGTGAAACCTTCAGGTTGTATCATGTATACATCCTCAAGCAGGTTTCCATTAAGAAAAGCTGTTTTCACATCCATTTGCCATATCTCATAATCATAATGAGCTGCTATGGCCAGGAGCATCCGAATGGATTTAAGCATAGCTACTGGCGAATAGGTTTCGTCATAATCAATTCCTTGTTTTTGACGATATCTTTTTGCCACTAATCTAGCCTTAAAGGTAACAACATTACCTTCCATGTCGATTTTCTTCTTGAAAACCCACTTGCACCCTATGGGCTTAATCCCTTCAGGTGGGTTAACCAAGTCCCATACTTGATTTTTATACATGGAATCCATTTCCGACTTCATGGCTTCAAGCCATTTATCCCTTTCTGAATTTTTCAGAACATCTTCATAACTGATAGGTTCGACATCGTTAATGAGTAACACGTCGTTCGATTAACTTATGAGAAATCCGTATCTCTCTTTAACCAAGTCCCATACTTGATTTTTATACATGGAATCCATTTCCGACTTCATGACTTCAAGCCATTTATCTCTTTCTGAATTTTTCAGAACATCTTCATAACTGATAGGTTCGTCATCGTTAATGAGTAACACGTCGTTCGATTCACTTATGAGAAATCCGTATCTCTCTGGAATATTGCGTGTCCTATCAGACCTACGAAGAAGTGGTGTTGTTTTAGGTTCAACTGATAGCTCGTCATTATGAGTTATTGGTTGTGGGTCTAGACTAGGTGTCTCTGTAATGTCTATTGGAGTTTCTTGAACTTCTTCAAGTTCAATGCTACTCCCACTATTTTCTTGTAAATGAAATTCTTTTTCTAGAAATATAGCATGCCTTGAAACAAACACCTTTTGTTCCAAGGGATGATAGAATTGGTAACCTTTCGTTTCCTTAGGGTATCCAATAAATAGACATTTATCAGACTTAGCATCCAATTTGTCTGATACAGTCCGCTTTACATAAGCAGGACAACCCCATATCTTTAGGTGAGATAAATGAGGTTTCTTACTATTCCACATCTCATATGGAGTAGTAGAGACTACCTTGGTCGGGACTCTGTTTAGTAAGTAAACAGCTGTCTTAAGCGCATAGCCCCAAAAGGATTTTGGAAGAGTTGCATGATTCATCATAGATCTAACCATGTCCATCAAGGTTCGGTTACGCCTCTCAGATACACCATTATGCTGTGGTGTATATGGCGGAGTCCATTGAGACAATATCCCATTGTCCCTAAGATAATCTTGAAACTCTTGGCTTAAGTATTCACCACCCCGATCGGATCGAAGTATCTTAATACTTTTGCCAAGCTGTTTCTCTACTTCACTTCTGAACTCTTTGAATTTCTCAAAAGCTTCAGATTTGTGTTTCATTAAGAACACATACCCGAATCGTGAGTGATCATCGATAAAGGTAATGAAGTAGCTATAGTCTCCTTGTGCAAGAGTTGACATTGGTCCACACACATCAGTATGTATTAGACCAAGCAATTCTCCCACTGGTTTACCTTTTCGAAAAAGGGTAATTTGGTCATCTTGCCTTTTAAGCATGATTCGCATGTATCAAATGAACCAGGTTCAAATGATTCCAGAATTCCACATCGGTGTAATTTGGTCATGCGTTTCTTGCTTACATGGCCAAGACGACAATGCCACATATAGGAGTCTATTTGATTATCTATTCGAGCACGTTTGCTGCTAACTTCGATATTGAAAACGTCACCGGATAAATCTAACGTGTAGATACCATTGCATAAAGTTCCGGTCCCATAAAGAACACCATTTAAAGTTATGTAACAGCAATTGTTACTAAAAGTTAAATGATAACCCTTTTCATTCAAGCATGAAATAGATACAATGTTCTTTATTAACGAAGGAACAAAATAACAATTATCCAATTCTAAGACAAGTCCAGTAGGGAGCTTTAGCAAATATGTTCCGATGGCAACAGCAACAATCTTTGCTCCATTTCTAACTCGCAAATTCGCTTCTCCCTTGACGAGTCTTCTTCTATTCCTTAGCCCCTGTATGTCATTACATATATGTGAGCTACACCCAGTATCAAGTACCCAGGTGTCCGAGGAAATAGAGTGACATTCAATAACGAAGATACCTGAAGAGGATGGGGCATCGGATGCCTTCTTCTTCAAGGACTCAAGATAAACCTTGCAGTTTCTTCGCCAGTGGCCCTCCTTGCCGCAGTGATGGCAAGTGCCTTTTGGTGCCTTTTCAATCTTTTTGGCCTTTTTCTTCCTTCCCTTATTTTGTTCTTTGGGCTTCCTCTTAGAGCCTTTCTTTGAGGAACCAACTAACAGTACCGTCTTCTGATCCTGCTTTACAGAAGGCTCTACAGTCTTCAGCAGGTTAAGCAACTCAGGAATGGTAGTCTCCAGTTTGTTCATCCGATAGTTCATCACAAACTGTGAGTAACTCTTGGGCAAACAATGCAGAATTAAGTCAATACTTAGTTCGTGATCCATTGCAAATCCGAGTGTGCCTAGTCGCTCAATGTACCCCAACATCTTCAACACAAACTATGAAATAGAAGTGTCTTCCTGCATCTTAGAGGTGAAGAGGAGTCTGGAGACCTCAAACCTTTCGGATCTCGCCTGCTCGTCAAACAGCTCATGAAGATGGAAGATGATGGTATGAGCATCCATATGCTCATGCTGCTTTTGTAGCTTAGGTACCATAGCGGCCAGCATGATGCAACTCGCAAGTTCAGAATCGGCCACATGTTTCTGATAGGCCAATAATTGGTCTGGAGTTGCATCTTCAGGAGGATGGTTGGGAAGTTGTTCTTCAAGGACATAAGCAAGCTTTTCTGCCTTGAGGACTATCCTCAGGTTTCGAAGCCAGTCCATGAAGTTTGACCCAGTCAGCTTATTGGTGTCCAAAATGGAACGTAAATTTAAAGAAGACATGATCAGGTGATTATCCTAGAAATACAAATTGAGGTTATGTGATGAGAATGATAAAGAATGCATCAATATACATTAATTAAATCCTATTTATTTTTCGAATTGAATAACCCTTTTTATTAATTCGGGAGATCGTAGGAACATCTCCAAATAGGTTGATATCCAACCATAGATAAGAACAACCATGGCTAGAGTCCATCAAGTTATTCTTAGCTATGAAGGTAGGTAATTATACCGATTACATATTATACATATGTAACTATCACATTATGCTATCAACTAATTGAATGTTTGCATAAATCATTGGGTTGTTAACTCATTAACAAGTATGCAACAATATACATAGCACCCAACTGCACCTCTCTTTACATCGACCTTAGCTGTGGCACAACAAATCGATGCTCCAAGCTTAAGGCTGACCCATTAAAATCAAGAAATAGTTTTAATATGGTTGGAGCTCATTCAACCGTTTAGTCAGGCTTGGATGTGTCCAACAACCAAAACTAAGGATTGACCTCTGACTCCAACTATAATAATCATAAACTAATTCCATGGTTTGAACATGTTGAGGTTCAAGCCGGGCATGGATGTGTCCATCAACCCAAACGAGAAACAAAACTCCGGTTCTAACCATATTAATGGAAGGTGTTGACCTTAATATTTTGTAAGGGGTTTTGGGTCTAATCCTTTTCTTTTATGCACATTCATGACATATAATTATGTCATGTTCTAACGATTTCCTTAATAAAGTATGTATGTGACTTAATTTATCAAGTCTCATTAATTGAATTAGGAAACTGATTTTCTAATTCTAATTTCATACTTTATTCAAGGAATTGTTTTGGGAAACAATTTCCTGAATTATCATAATCAATTTCGGAAATAATATGTTTAAGACTTTGATTTCTCTAAATCAAATCTTATTAAATTAAGAGACAGATTCCCTTAATTCAACCACATATTATTTTCATGAAAATCTTATTTAAGAAAATATACTCTATAGGAAACAATTTTCCTAGTTAATTTTGGAGACAATAATATGTAAGAGCATCACCTCATAAATCAAATAAGGAAATTATCATTTGAGAATCACCTAAAAAATTTCCAAGATTTGATCACATATTTTATTTATGGAAAATTAATATCAATAACTTAATTTGGACAGCTCCCCGAGGCTCAATCCAAAATAAGAATTTATTGATAATATAATTTGGACGACTCCCGAAACTCAATCCAAATTAAACATTTGACAATTTAAATTCAATTTAGGAATTTTAATTATAACAACTAACTTTAAATTGGACGGCTCCCCGAGGCTCAATCCAAAATAAAGAATTTTGTAAATAATTTAATTTCCAATTATAAATTTAAATGCCAATTAATATTCCCATAATTTGTCTAGACTTTCTTGAAAGAAAGTGCCCAAAATTGTGAGCTTTCCATAAATGGAAAGTTTCCAAAAATAAAAGGTTTTCAGAATAATTGTAAGTTTCTGGTACAAAGAAAACTTACGTTTTTTTCCAAAATTGGAAAATTTCCAAAATAGGAAATTTCCAAAATGGAAAGTTTTCACAATTATCATAAAATTTCAGAAACAGAGATATTTCAAAAGTTTGCGAAATTTCATGAGGATTTCCAAACTTTGAAATTCCTAAATAAAAAATTTACCATAATTGGAAAGTTTCCATAATTGAAAATTTTTCAAAATTGAGATCATGATAAAGCTTTCCGCAAAACAATTATATGATTATGTCGAACACAAACCTCGGCTCTGATACCACTGTTGGGACCGGGTGCATGTTGACATGGATGCGGGTTCGTAATTTCAAAATTAATTACGTGCAGCGGAAGGTTTAGCATAAATAATTTCTCTAAATCATTTAACCACACATCTAAGCATGCAATTTTATCTTGTGTAGACATGATCATATATTTGAAATTTTTGCAGAAACGTAAACTAATTTACATATTACCTCGCGTAACTCGAAGGAAGGGACGAGATCCAACCGTAAGCGTCCGTTGGAAGCTCCGCCTCTATTCGCGTCCACGCCGAGTGTCTTCGGGATGACTTCGCAAAGCCACGAGTTTCGTGTTCTCATAGAACTACTAGATTCTCCGAGAACACGACAAGAAAAACCAAGAGAGAAGTCGAGAGACTAACCACAAAAGGATGGCCGGAATCAAAATTCCGGCGAAGCAAAAGAAGAGGTTGGTTGGCGCACGGCAAGAAGGGGAGAAGAGAAGGAGAGAAAGAGAGGGAGAGAGCCTATGCCTTCATCTCTACGATTCTCCCCAAAGCCTTGCTTTGGGTCCTTTATATAGTGGCCTCTCAACCATCAAGCCTCTCAAATATGGAATAACTTATTCTATCATGCCAAGTTTGATTTTATATCATGGTTAAAATCATATTTTAATTCATGATAAAAATCTTCTCTCCTATGGAATAAATTTCCTTATCATGGTAAATCAATCCATGATTGATTTTATAAAATAAACCAATCCATGGTTCATTTTAATTTCCATGAAAAATAAACCAAACCTTGGTTTATTATATAAAAATTTATATCGTCCATAATTTTATAAAAAAAACCACACTTGATTTATTTTATAAATTGAACCAAAAACTTGGTTCTCTCCCTTTGTTGTGGCCGGCCAAGTAAAGAGGATGGAGGCCCTCTTTGGCCAACCCATCCAAGCTAAGCCCCAATGAATTAAACTTATTTAATTCTTCTATTAAGTCTTCAAAAGACTTAGCCATTTTACGCTTCCGATGCGTCTTTGAAAAATTCAGATTCGACTTATCGTTTGGCTCAACCAAACTTAATCTCTCTTGATTGGAAAATCCAATTTTCAACTCGTTTTAAATCCCTCGAATTACTCGTAGTGCGTGTGACTAAATAGGTTTTCGATTTATGTTGGCCGTCTATAATTAATCAATTAATTATAGAACGATCATGAGTGGCACCTAGTAGTACATCATGATCCCCAATTAATCGAAAGATCAACGGTTGACCTCAGAAACAATTCTGAAATCCTTCAGCAGCTATAATGAATCGTGCCCCATTCCCTTCACCATCTTATACCCACTTGGTTCAGGACATGGTGTATGTGTGTCAGTCCCCACTAGGCTGACTACGTCACACCTAGCCCAAGTAACGTTTTCTCGTCCTACAGATTCTAATTACTCTCATGTATTTAAGAGATTCATACTCTGAACATGTCATGCTCTGGCCAGAGGCTTCGAGTAACAATCCGACGATATGCCTCGGGTATACATCTCCTCGCAAGGAGTGGTGAATCCTTTGTAGGCTGTTTAAACATCTTCGGGCACTTCGTCTTATACCCAATCATCCTGGTCACACCTCCTTGGAGATGCTTGCTTAAGATGTCAAAGTATAAGTTCCATGACCAAGATGACTTGACACCGCAACAAAGGAACATCCACTTAAGCTGCAGTAAGAACTTCATGACATATCTATATGTAGACTACATATGAAGTTTACAGCAGTCACTCAATGAACTAGTTCCTTAACTAGCTTCATGTTTATCTTCGGACATCTCAATGTCACCAGCCAGTGAGAATCAGCTGATTAGAGAATAACTCATGCTAGTCTCAACAGAATTGATAGGGTCCGTATTTATCAATTCATCGAATAGGGACAATTTCAATACTTCACAATTGCACATGTAGAGATAATCACTAGTTGTGAATTCATCACAAATTCTCTCATACTGTGAATTGTATTGCGGACATTTAGTAAATGAGTTTAAGATCTCAATCAAATACACAAACATGTATACTCAAATAGTGAATATTCATTTATTAGAATAAATGATTACAATCATAAGGCGATTGCCTTAGGTTACTTCTCTCATATCACTAACACGTGGTAGCAGGCTGGGATCCCTTCTCTTCCGATAGACCAGAGAAGATGAGAGAGATATCTCACATATATACATATGGGGCGGAGTGTTTACTCTACTGGCATCCTATCTACTCAGTCACTCAAGAGTAGTGATGACAGAGTGCAGACAGTGTCACAGCTCTACCCACTCGGCCGACATATTATTGCATGTCTTGATGGCTTGACTGGCGTTGGGGGTGACCATGTCATTGCATCATGTGCATGTGATGCATTTGTGCATTTAATTGTGTTTACTGAATTTATTTGCTGCACTTGTTTGACGTGCACATACATGATATACCATTTGTGTGGTTTGATGACTCTGCACTTACTTGTTGATAAGAGTACTTTTATGATAATGATAGATTGATTTCTGGTACGTATATTCAGTTGTTACTTTCAGTTATGCATACTTTGATATACCTGTGAGACTGTATCTTGTTGTTTCTGTAGAGCTTATTCAACTACACTTTCTACCATGCATATTTTTCTCTTTACCTGCAGAGTCCACTTGGGCTCACCTCCCGTCACAATATTTTTGTTTTCAGGTCGATAGGTCTGGAGGAGCCCAGCTGCCAGTCCTGGGTCCCCACGACTCCATTTGTTGGGTGCTTTCGTGCATGTAGTTTTCCTTTTAACATTTTCTTTGGTGTTGTATCCATTTCTATATCCTGGACTTGTATTTTGATTCGTTCATGCGGTATTGTATTTTTTGAGTCCTCTGTTGGGCTTTGTGTGGTTGTTTTGATGCGTGTCTGCCCCGAGGGCAGCTCAAGTGAGTTTTATGGTTTACAGTATTATGATGCTTCTTTTTCCCTTATGTCATATATCTATTTTGAGGCTTGAGGCCAATTTATGAACTGCGTGTGTTGTATGTATATGTAAATTATCCGCCAGACAGGGGAGATGTTATCCGATATTATATTGGATCAATGGCTCCGTTGGTCTCGGAGTGTGACAATTTATTTTGGTATGAGAGTGAGGTTTCAGATACCTATATATGTTTTTGGATTCTCAGAGTCTATCTGATACCAATTTATTTTGGTATTAGAGCCAAAGTTTTGACGAGTCTTTTCGGATTTGTCGGAGTTTAATCTAATACCTACTTGGTAGGTGTCGGAGCTCGGGCTTGATGAGATCTACTCGAGTGCATTTCGGATTTTCGGAGTCGTTTTCACAACGTGATTTGTACTTTGGGACTTGGCGGCGATGGGACATCTCCAGGCGGCAAGAGGTATATCTTTCTAGAACTATCCTACCTTCAGTGTTCATTGCTAGATTTAGGATTGGTTAGACTTTCCTTGCTTGTTGGATCATATATCCATACTTGATGGATAGATATTCATAGACTTGTTTTTAGTTGGATCGACACGTTGTCAATCTTGTTGGATCGGAGAAAATGATAGAGGGGGGGGGGTGAATATCGTTATAAAATTTTCAAAATATTAGAGTAAATACGCAGCGGAAAATAATAGATCACAGGCGAACACAAGTCAGTTTTACTTGGTTCGGAGTCGCGGTCGGCTCCTACTCCAAGGCCCACGGTCCTTGACCATTTACTTTGGGCAATTCTATATTCGGGAAAACTTTTACAGATTGATAGTACATATATAGAATTGGAAATTGAATTTAACAACACTTTCATAATTAAAGTTTACCGACGCCCGAGGTGGATCGAATTTCGGAGCAGAGGGTCATCGTCGGCGCTGGAATCTCGAAGTCAAAGTTTGCCGGAGCGCAGCGCTTGAGCGAAAGTGTCTGGAGCGTTGAGAGCAATGGATGTTCAAGCCTTGGGGGTGAACCCCCTTTTATAGCACCCATACGGGCGCCTATGTCGATGGGGGCGCCTAACACGTGGCCTTCTCTACATGATCCCTTATCCGCAGGCTCGGTCAGCGCTTATCCATCTCCACTTGGGCGCATGAGCTGATGGGGGCGCCCGTGACCTCACGGACGCCTGAGCTACCTTGGTCTAGAGGCTTCACGGCGATGATTTGGTTTTTGCCTTTACACTGGGGCGCCCGTATCCATATGGACGCCTAACCCCAGTGGGGCGCCTGATTCCATTGGGGCGCCTGAGCTGCAGAAGCAACATTCCTTCGTTCCCTGCAACCAAGGTTAGTTCCAAAATACAACACGCAAATATGTTAGTTATTACAGCCATAGTTGTCTTGGTTCTAACTTTGGGTCTCCCAAGTGGAACCCTAGGTTGAACCGACGCCTAATGTTCCCTCCTACGGGGAACGCGTCCTCACCTACTCTTCTCGGGAGAATTTACCTTTTTGCCAACCGGCTCCTCC
Organism: Boesenbergia rotunda; assembly: GCA_024364735.1. NCBI lineage: Eukaryota > Viridiplantae > Streptophyta > Magnoliopsida > Zingiberales > Zingiberaceae > Boesenbergia > Boesenbergia rotunda. The sequence continues at coordinate 237,227 of JAGFNQ010000224.1, forward strand.
GGTTAGACTTTTGCCCAGCTTTACTCACCAGGTCTTTGTGCCCAGTCCGCGACCAGGACTTAGTGCCCAATTCCTCGAACCAAGTTTTCGATGCCCAGCCCTCGGCCCGGACTTAGTGCCCAATTCCTCAAACCAGGTCTTCGGTGCCCAGCCCTCGGCCAGGACTTAGTGCCCAACCCTTGGTCAGATCTTAGGTGCCTCGGCCAGGACTTACTGCCCAACCTTACGTCAGGACTTAGTTGCCTAGTGTACCTAGGACTTTTCCAGCACAACTTGAGTAACATCGTTAGATCACCAATAATACTTAACTTTGAACCCTTTGCCAATGTCAAAGCAAGGTTCGATATGGTACTTCCGGCACCAACAAATCTATCTTACTCGTGATCGTTCATGGGAGCTATTCATTGATACATTGGGATAAGACCTTGGAGCAGAGAATGTTAATTCTCTAGTAGCACCGATTGTTGAGTCGGAAAGCCAAGGTCGAATCTGTCGACAACCTATTGGAGGTTAAGGATTTTGGTTTTCCTGGACCTGACTATTCATAGTACGTGTAATAGCTATTATTTGCTGAGCGACAACTAGAGTTGCCTACTGTAGTTGACTCGATCAGTATAGGATCGACTTACCCTGGTTTAAGGAGTTGCAGACTTTTGGGCTGCCTGTGCCTGGTTAGGTGACCTGGAAGGAACATTTAAGGTACATAACCTACATTGATGTAGAAGAGTAGTATTAGTTAGATACTGTCATTGTTAGTAGAGGAGTAATACATCCTATTCCATGGGGATTTTGACCATGGATTACCTGTACCTGGTTGATGACCTACAAGGTACAGTTTGATAGGTGACTTGAGCTGACATAGAAAAGTGTGGAGCTAGTTGCTTGATACTTACGGGTTACCACTTGTTCTTGGTTTGGATAACCAAGAAGATACCTTCGTACTTATAATTTGCACTGAGGCGAATCACTTACAAGACTAGGCTGCCTGTGGATGGAAGATACCGAGGAAGACCTTCGAGAAATAAAGGAATCACTTCGTGATTAGATTGATATACTCCTGAGAGCTAGCATGTCTTTATCCTCTTGCTATAGAGTTAGATCTCAGAGGTTTCTGAACCCTAAGTGGAGGAATTGGACTGTATTAGGTTACGAGATGATGGTAGGTCAATTCGTTTAGTCACTACACTATTCTATGAGGGATTCTGACTCATAAATTGGGCGTATGTGGTTGAATAATCTCAACGGTACCTCGAGATGTGTGATCCATTAGAGTCCAAGGATCTGGAGTTAGCTGTGTCCTTATCTTCTGGGGGAGGTAAGGGACATTAATCAGGAGGTCAAAGAGGTCCACTAGTTTTCGATTGTTATACCTCCATCGTGGATTTACTAGTTTTCGAGAGGATAGAGTTGATATCATCCCGGACTTCCTTGTAGGTGTTGAGAGGTGGATTGATATTAACTAATCTCTATGATTTATTGTATTTTGAGGAATCTATTGGTGGTTATTGTGAAACTCGATTTTTGGGATATGTAGCTTTTAGGATGGATCATTTGGTGGATATATGATCTTTCTATGAATGATTATTTAGAAGGTTGTTACTAATAGTAGAATATGGTATGATATATTGGCGGACATGGATGGTATGTTGTCTTTTGACGGTCGATTGAAGGAGATATATATATGACTTGTGATTGGGAGGAAGCCATTGATTGGTGATATATGGGAGATGTTGATGAATTTGATGTTACATGATTGAGGATCCGATTATAGACTCGGATCCAATGACCTTATGGTTGAGCATCCTAAAGTCGGTTAGGTTAAGTGTGATCGGTTGTAGATGGTTATCAGCGGATGACCTTTAGATGGTTGATCTTTAGTATGGACTTATACTAGTAGCTACTGTTGTTTGGGAGTAGATGATTTATGTTTCAAACTACGAACATCGATGGAGGGATAGTTGATTGTGGCTCCGAGTAGAATTGATTCTATGTATCTTTCTGGGATAGAGGATGATGTTCTTTGTATGATACGAACACTATGAGTTCTTGGTGGTGCCGTGTGGACATACCAATAATCTAGCCATCACTTGAGATTGGTATCTCTTAGGGTGCGTTTGGTTCAAGTTATCATATATAACTTTGGTTATGTGATTAATAAGTAATCACATAACCAAGGTAATGGGGAATGAAATATAACCTGAAGTTGTTTGGCTCAATTTAGGTAATCAAATAAAATCTTGTTTGTTTGGATGTAATAGTCTATACCATAATATAATATTTTACCGTATTACCCTTTAGAATTTGTTTAGATAATTTTATTGAATTTTAAATTAAATTTATTTAATTTTGTTATTTAATTTATTAAAATTTTAATTAAAATATTAAATTAAAAAAATATTCGTCGGTGACACCGACGTTGACGTCGACCGTCGGTGTCCACGTAGGCAGTCAGTGTCCAACACCGACGGTTGACTGTCGGCGTCGGTCGCCGGCCGATCTTCGCCAAGCGCTGATCGCCAGCGGTTGTCGGTCGGCTGTTGGCGGCGACCACCAGCGATCGACGCCGATCGTCGACCGCTGCCGGCGGTCGTCAGTCGTCGGTCGCCGCCGACGGTCGTCGATCGTCGACCGTCGAACTTTCGATTTCGGGTTGCATGCCCCTTTTGCTGACGTGTCGGGCATCGATCATTACTTAGGAATCGCTGATTATCTAAATCAAACAAGATTTTCGTTGATAATCTTGGATGGATAACCAAGGTTATCAAGGATAACCCCCAACCAAACACACCCTTAGGATTCTGGATTGATTGGTTATCGATCCCCGATTGATGTCTGGTTATACTCAAGGTTGAGAAGGAAGCTTTTCCTGATAGGGAATCTGAGTACATATTGGTACCCTGGGTTGCGTAAGCTACTTGTATTGATAGGATATGAATGGCTTAGGCTGGAGATTATCATTCTCAGCGTCTCCTAGGAAGGATAACCTTAGAGCAACAGAGGGAGTGCTTAGGTGATGAGTACGGAATATTTTATTCCATAATAGATAGTGCGGTCCTGAGTTATATCATGTTCAGGAGAATTACTGCAGGAGGCATCTTGAGTTGTATTTGCGATTCACCTGGTAGGTACCTGAGTGTATAGGGATTTAAAGCATTCCGGTTGATGGAATGACAAGAGAAAGATGTTTAGGATCTTGTATCCCAGCTACCGAAATGTTGATAAGTGAAGGTAGAATTTTAGTTTGACGTAGCGGTATCGTGGTGGACTTATAACCCACAGTGAGCGTCTCCACTTATGGACTTGTCTCCAAAATATGTAGGGGTAAGGAACCCAAATCTTCTTTGCATTTCCTCTTGATCCGTGGGATGGACCTATTGGATCATTTGGTAGAAATATACCATAGAGAAATTTACTGGAGTACAAGGTATATCTCTGAGTATCTTATTGATCAGAGACCTACATTTCGTCTTCGAATTTGAGCAGTGTTTCCTTCAGACCATTGGTGTATAGATCCATTTTGGTATAGTTGTGTGTCCGTAGATTGACAGATAGTGGGAGCGCACTACACATACAAGAGTGGATTTGTTGAGAGTGTGTGTGATCGAGATGAATATCACTAGGGTTTTGGTAAAAACGGATTCTGTTGAGACCATGGGAGCTGATTCTCTGGCTGCATTGGGATGTCCGGAGTAAACATGGATGCACTAGTTCTACAGCTGTAGACTTCATATGGGTTACGAGATATGGTTCCTTTGTTGAAGTCATCTTGGTATGGAGACTTATCCCTTAAGCAAGCATCTCCAAGGAGGTGTGGACCCAGGATGATTGGGATAAGCCGAAGTGCCCTTTGAACAGCCTAGATTCACCACTCCTTGCATTTACCCAGGCCTATCGTCGGATTGTTACTCAAAACCTCTGGCCAGAGTATATCATGTTTAGAGTGCGAGTCTCTAAAATACATGAGAGTAATTAGAAATCCAAAGGACGAGAAAGACACTACTTGGGCTAGGTGTGACGTAGTCAGCCTAGTGGGGACTGACACCATTGACCATGTCCTGAACCAAGTGGGTATAAGGTGGTGAAGGGAATGAGGCACGATTCATTAGAGCTGCTGAAGGGTTTCAGAATAATTTCTTCTGAGGTCAAACCGTTGATCTTTCGATTAATTGGGGATCATGATGTACTACTAGGTGCCACTCATGATCGTTCTATAATTGGTTGATTATAGACGGCCAACATAAATCGAAAGCCTATTTAGTCACACGCACTACGAGTAATCCGAGGGATTTAAAACGAGTTGAAAATTAGATTTTCCGATCAAGAGAAATAAGTCGAATCTGAGTTAATCAGAGGCGCAATGGAAGCTAAAAATGGCTAAGTCTTTTGAAGGCTTATTGGGCGAATTAAATGAGTTTAATTCGCAACCGGTTCGGGTTGGTTTGGCGGGCCAAAGAGGGTGCTAACCCTCCTTGTGGTGGCCGGCCATTAAAGGGAATTAAATCAATTTATTTGGTTTAATTAATAAAATAAATCTAGTGTGATTTGTTTTATAAATTATGGATAAATAAATTTGTATAAAGAAATTTATATAAATAAATTTGTAGAAATTTATTCTTTTTATGGAAGTTAAAATAATCCATGAATTGGTTTATTTTAATTTTATAAAATCAATTAAGAATTGATTTTTCCATAATAAGAAAGTTTATAAATTTCTTATAAAATTTATTCCATAATTTAAGAGAAGAAGAATTTGTTTTATTATAAATTAGTTATAATAAGACTCGGCTTAAACGGAATAATTAATAAGAGAATTTATAAGATAAATTTCTTATAACTAATTCCGTTAATTCCGTTAATTCGGTTTAGAGGGAGACTTAGCAAAGGAGTTGCTACTATATAAAGGAACCAAAGGCAACCCCTTATTCGGAATCAAGTAATTGAATTAGAGCTCTCCCTCTCTCTCTTCTCTTCTCTTCTCCTTCTCCCTTCTTCCCATTAGGGTCGGCGCCCACCATAGAGGAACTAGGGCCGGCGCACCTTGAAGCTTCATCCTCCATCTAGGGCCGGCGCAACTCCTCCATTAGAAGGTGTTGCCGTGAGCTTCAAGAAGAAGGAGAACCCGAACAAGAAGAAGAAGAAGCGGATAGCGACTCCTCTCTTCTCGGAATTCGATTCCGTTACTTCATTGGTTAGTTTCCTAATTTTTCTCTTGATCTTCTAAGTTGTGCCCATAGAGAATCTAGTAGTTCTCGTCGGCACAAAACTCGTGACTTTGCGAAGTCATCCCGAAGAGAACTCGGCGTGGACGCGAATAGAGGCGGAGCTTCCAAGGGACGCTACGGTTGGATCTCGTCCCTTTTCTTCGAGTTACGAAAGGTATAAAGTAAATTAGTTTACTTTTCCGCAAAGTTTTATTTTATGATTATGTCGAAACACCATAAGGTTGCATGCTAGATACGAAGTTAAAATAATTTAGGAAATTATTTTATGCAAATTCTTCCGCTGCACGTAAAAATTTAAAATTTTACGAACTCGTATCCTTGTCAACATGCACCCGGTCCCAACATCCAAATCTTCAGAGTAGGTTTAAAGGTAATGGTTGGGGTTACCATTGAGTTTGGAGGGTTGGATGGCTTAACACCCAAACTTTGGAGGGTTTAATGGGTTTAAAATATAAGTTAGGAGGGTTTAGTGGCTTGAACCCTAAATTATAGGGCTTGGATGGTTTTAGCAAGGTTTCAAGGGCTAAAAGACGAAAAGGGCTAAAATAAGGATGAAATTTAGAATGGAAGAAATAGAAGGGCTTAATGGCAAAAGTCCCTACTCTTATACTTCGGTTCTCCTCATTCCCTTTCGGCCGACGCACACCTCTCGCCCAATCTTTTCCTCACCACTCCTCCCCTTCTCTTCGCCAAAGCCACCGCTGCTCTTCTTCACTCTTCTTCTTCTTCCTCCGTGAGCTCGTGCCCCCCTGTGTGCAACAACCATCTAATCTTAGATCTCGCTCTTCTTCTACCTATCTCGTTCGTGAGATTGTTGGATTTCTATTGGTGCTTTGGGCATTGCCATCGACGACATCCTGTCGCCAGAGCTCCATCAGAGGGGATGTACCCTTTTATGTTGATTGCTGGTCGGGGAGGACGACCAGGGAAGAGGTGTCTCACTGTTGTTGGCTCACCAGATCTAAGCAAGACAACGTCGGCACAACATTGGTAAGCTTTCGAATTGTGGATCTCTAGCATATCCTATTGTGGCTGAGATCTTGGTGTTGGGATAGAGAGAGAGCTGTTTTGGCATTCATCTGTTTAATTTTGATTTGGTGTTCTAGAATGTGTTGGTGATATGGGATTAGAATCAAATCCTATAGGTTGGGATGATGAGGAATGCACTGCTCATGATTTTGAATGTGTTGTTGTATAATCTATTTTCTGACTTGAATGGTACCATGTGCTATATACAAAAAGGAGCTACTGGTTGATTGATATGGAGTTACAAGTTGAGCATTGATGCAGTTTGGATTGGTAATTTAAGGTGACAAGTTAGATTTGTATAACTTTGCTGATGTTGCCATGAGGTGTTTGAACTCAACCATTCGGATGCTTATTGTGCGGTGATATATTGGGTTAGGATCAGATTTAAACATGGATCTATGTGTGTTGGATTGTTATCTTCCAATTGGCGATCGGGGGTGATTGTGAATTTGTGATGTTTGGATCTTATGGTGAGTTTGTTTTAGATTGGTTTTGTGTTGGTAATTTTGGGATACTAGGAGCTGTGATAGGAATTTGATGTTTGAATGTTTTGTATTGGAACTCTTGGTTAGGGATTGAGCTTGGTCTGGGGCGCATGAGTTTGATTTCTTTCGATGACTTGTTTCGTGTGAGTAGATCATTAGAGATGAATATATGTTGAGCTTGGAATGGGTTTTCTGATCAAATAATGGATCTTGGACTTAATGCTATTGGGACAAAGTTTTTCTTTAGCTTAGCTCTTTTGGATTTGAGATGAATTGTAGTGGGATACAATTGGAATGAATAATTGCTTGATTAGTGTAGATCGGTGAATAACATACCTTGTAATTGGTCCACTAGGATTCATAATGGTTTTAACCATTGTATTATTAGTTTATGGGGTTATTAGTGTAGTGGATGAATTTATAGATTAATCTTTTGAATCCATCTTGATCTACAAACCCTGTCTTGGATTAGTTTAGGATTAAACCTAATCTCGATTACGGGAAGTAATTAAGAACTTTTCATCAAATTGGATGTAATTAAATGAAATAGATGATTAGGTTAACCGTAACATGATTTAGGGAATTGTTAGCTAGTTACCATTTCTTTGTGATAGCTATTTAAATATGTCTTTTGATACAGGGAATTGACTCAGATTTATTGTTGCTAATTATTGGCGGGTGGTTCTCATTTGATACAGACTTCTATTATTTGGAGGCGGGTACTTCTTGCTTGTATTTGTAATTCCACTTTACCTTTATGCATGACTATTTGTTATTTATGCAGTAGGCTGTTATTTACCTTTATATGCTACCGTTTGTTATTCTGCTTGCTACTTATGCTTGACCTTGGATATGATCTAGATTCCCTTCTATACAGTCTCGTTTATTTGTTATCTAATTATGTATTGCATCAGTATGAGCATGAGTATGTAGATATAGGATAGCATGCCACTATATGGTTGCATTGATTGATTTTAGTCATATTTGCATGTGTATCTAGATATATAATGATTAGGTTATGATACATGTTTATGACTTGTGCATGTTAGGTTGAGTTATATGTCAATGACCTGGTAAGGGTTGCATGTATTAGAGTCATGTACCATCCCTGCATTGTTGCATGCCAACGATCAGCGACTCCCTTGTCGTTGAGCCTATCGTCTTCTGGCACATGTTATGCACACACGACCACTCATGGGTTAGTGGATATCGTTGGGTGTTTGCATTTGCTCTGTGTTGCTCCGCTCGACCGCTCATGGATAGTGGTTTCGGAGTGTGGTAGCAGACAGGATCCCTTCTCTTCCGATAGACTAGAGAAGATGAGAGAGATATCTGCCCCATATACATATGGGGTGGAGTGTTTACTCCACCAGCATCCTATCCACTTGGTCACTCAGGAGCAGTGATGGCAGAGTGCGGACAGTGTCACAACTCTACCCACTCGACGACACATTATTGTATGTCTCGATGGCTTGACTGGCGTTAGGGGACCATGTCATTGCATAATATGCATATGATGCATTTATGCATTTGATTGTGCTTGTTGCATTTATTTGCTGCACTTGTTTGACATGCACATACATGATATACCATTTGTGTGGTTTGATGACTCTGCACTTGCTCGTATGATACGAGTCATTTTATAATCAGGATAGGTTGATTTCTGGTATGTATATTCAATTGTTATTTTCAATTATGTATACTCTGATATACCTGTGAGACTGTATCTTGTTGTTTCTGTATAGCTTATTCAGCTACTATTTCTGCCATGCATATCTTTCTCTATACCTGCAGAGTGTTGGATCGAAGAAAATGATAGAGGGGGGGGGGGGTGAATATAATTTAAAAATTTTTCGGAGTAGAAGAGTAAATGCGCAGCGGAAAATGACAAAATACACAAGAACACAAGTTATTTTTTACTTGGTTCGGAGTCGCGGTCGGCTCCTACTCCAAGGCCCACGATCCTTGACCGTTTACTTTGGGAAATTCTATATTCGATAAAGTTTTCACAAGATGATAGTACAGATATTGAATTGGAAATTTAAATCACAACACTTTCGTAAATTGAACTTTTACCGATGCCCGAGGTGGATCGAATTCCGGAGCAGAGGGTCATCGTTGGCGCTGGAATCTCGAAATTGAACTTTGCCGGGGCGCAGCGCTTGAGCGAAAGTGTCTGGAGAGTTGATAGCAATTGATGTCGAAGCCTTGGGGGTGCACCCCCTTTTATAGTACTCATACGGGCGCCTATAACGATGGGGGCACCTAACACGTGGCCTTCCCTGCGCGAACCCTTATCCGCAGGCTCGGTCAGCGCTTATCCATCTCCACTTGGGCGCCTGAGCTGATGGGGGCACCCGTTACCTCACGGGCGCCTGAACTGCTTTGGTTCAGAGGCTTCGCGGCTGTGTTTTGGATTTTGCCTTCACACTTGGGCGCCCGTATCCTTACGGGCGTCTGATCCCATTCGGGCGCCTGAGTCCATCTGGGCGCCTAGGCCCAGTGAGGCACCTTACTTGCAGACGACCAATCCTTCGATCCTGCAACTCAGGTTAGTTCCAAAACATACCAAGCATTAGTTACAGTCGTAGCTGTCTTGGTTCTGACTTTGGGTCTCCCAAATGAAACCCTAGGTCGAACCGACACCTAGTGTTCCCTCGACGGGGAACGCGTCCTCACCTACTCCTCTCAGGAGAGTTTTTACCTTTTGCCAACTGGCTCCTCCGGTTGGACTTTTGGCCAATCCACCTGACCAAATCTTCGTGCCCAACTTCCGGTCAGGTCTTCTTGCCCAACTTCCGGTCAGGTCTTCGGTGCCCAACCCCTTGCCAGGACTTCTTGCCCAGTCCTCGACCAGGACTTCTTTGCCTGACTTCCGGTCAGGTCTTCTTGCCCAGTCTTTGACCAGGACTTCATTGCCCAGCCCTTTGCCAGGACTTCTTGCCTAGTGTACCTAGGACTTTTCCTGCACACTCAGTAAATATATTAGATCAAAATAACACCTTAACTTCTGAACCCTTTGCTATTATCAAAATCCAGGTTTGACTTAGGTGCTGCCTACACCAACAATCTCCCCCTTTTTGATTTATGGCAACACGGTTCAAAAAGTTAAGTTTAAAGAAACAAGTAATGTAAAACGTTTTTAATTTCCTCCCCCTGGAAGAAATTCTCCCCCTGAGTTTTTCAAAAATACGTGGGGTTTTTGAAAATATTTCTAAGTCCTTGTCTATCCAAAAAGTAAAAGAATTTTCAGGTTTTCAACACTTAGAAAATTCTTAAAAAGATTTTCAAGTTAGAGAAAAATTTTTCAAAATAATTTTAAGTTTAAACACTTAGAAAATTTTCTGAAAGAATTTTAAGTTTAAACACTTAGAAAATTTTCCAAAAGAATTTTAAGCTTAGCACTTAGAAAATTTTCCAACTGAATTTTTGAGTTTAAGTACTTAGAAAATTTTTAAAAAGATTTTGAATTTAAATACTTAGAAGATTTTCAAAAAGAATTTTAAATTAAGTACTTAAAATATTTTCAAAAAAAATTTTGAATTTGAAAACAAGTATTTTCGTTACTTTACTTTTTGAAAAAAGGAGATAAAAGTTTTTGATTTTTTAAAAAAAAATTAAAATTCTAAAAAAAACTTCTTTTCTCTCCTTTCCTATCTCTCCCCTTTGCCATATATCAAAAAAAATTATCGCAAAAAAAAAAATAGAGTAAAGAAAGTAAAGTTCTGTATTGAACAAATTCTGAGCATAAACTGGACCAAATCAATTTAGATTTTCTCTTTCGGGTCCTGTCTAACCCAGTTAGCTACTTACTAACTGTAATAAACAGTAGCTTTCGCTAGGGTTAGTCAAGTTAAGTGATCTGATCAAGTTAGATTTTCTAAGCTTGACACTTAACTTGATTACTGTTCAATTGGTATTTATTGCCCCAATTACTGCAGATGCACTGAATTAAAGCATTTTGAATCAAGGCATAGACCTAAGCATCTCAACCCAGTCTAGGTTGTCAATCAAAAGTACCCTAAGGTGCTTGTGAGATGCTGACTTCTAGATCTATAGGTGCATGCAGTTCTAGGGATAGGGCCTAAGCTAAGTCCATTTGCGAAAAAACCCTAGTTTTGAAGAGGGTAAGTTTTTGAATACAACTAAGTCAGAAAATCATTTTAAATTTCAAAACAAAAATGATTTTTCAAACATTTTAGGAAATAAGGCAGTTTTTATAAAAACACAAGTAGAGCAGTCCTATTCTACTAAGCATAACCCTAACTGCCTTCTTAATGAGCTAAACTCAGACTCAGGTAAGGGTTTGGTGAAGATATCAGCTAAGTTTGACTTTGAGTCTATATGCTTAGGGACTATTTCACCCCTGGCTACATGATCCCTTACGAAGTGATGTTTAACCTCTATATGTTTTGTTCTAGAGTGTTGGATTGAGTTCTTAGTTAGATTGATTGAACTTATGTTATCAATGTAGACTTGGGTTTGGGTGTAATCAAGCTGGAAGTCCTTAAGAGTGTGCATCATCCATAAGAGTTGTGCTACACACTCTCCTAAAGCAACATATTCTGCTTCGGTTGTAGATAGAGCTACGCAGTGTTGCTTTCTACTGCACCAACTGACTAGACTATTTCCTAAAAGTTGGCAGCTTCCACTTGTACTCTTTCTATCTAGTTTGCATCCAGCATAGTTAGAATCAGAGTATCCTGACAAGTCAAAAGTTGAGGTCCTAGGATACCAAATCCCTACATTTATGGTGCCCTTAATGTATCTAAGTATTCTTTTTAGGGCTGCTAAGTGTGTTTCCTTAGCACAGGTTTGATATCTAGCACATATTCCAGAGAGAATAGGATATCAGGTCTCCTAGCTGTAAGGTAAAGTAGACTTCCAATCATACTACGATATAACTTAAGGTCTTCTGGTTTACCTTTAGGGTCACTATCAATTTTTACATTTGTGGCCATAGGGGTACTTATGCTTTTGGAGTTATCCATTTAAATTTCTTTATTAATTCCTTAGCATATTTGAATTGGTGAACATAATTTCCATCTCTGGTTTGCTTAATTTGTAGTCCTAAAAAGAAGTTGAGCTCACCAACTAAGCTCATTTCGAATTCATTTTTCATAATTTTTACAAATTCTTTTAAAATGTTTGAGTTGGTGGATCCAAAAATTATGTCGTCAACATAGATTTGGGCAATGAAAATGTCTTTTGCTAAGGTTTTAACAAAAAGAGTTGAGTCAATTTGTCCTTGGTTAAATTCCTTAGAAATAAGGTAAGTTGATAGGCGTTCATACCATGCCATAGGTGCTTGTTTTAGTCCATAGTGTCATGCCCCCAGAGGCCCGGGCTCGCTCGAAAATCGGGCAGCACCTCCCCTGTACGGCGGACAATCTGAAACTTTTATACATACACACACCTCAACCATAATAATATAGCTCAGCCACACTCGGCTAGCGTTCACACCAACACAACCACGTAGTTAAATAATATCACTGACAAATAGTAACATAATAAATATAATCTCCATAGCTAAGCGCAACAACCGAAATCCAGCGGAAATAAATAAGTACATGTTCGAAGGAAAAACCATATACCATCCAAAACGACAATAAAACCAAAAACAACACTAATGCTATAAAACGACTACGAGTGTACGAAACCAATAAAAATACTCAAACTGAAAGACTGGCAGCTGGATCCTCTCCTGGCGGCACGAGTCACAGCTATCGACTACCTGAAACAAAAAGAAGAACGAGGGGTGGTGAGTTCCGGGTGGAACTCTGCGGTATAAGAACAGATAAATGCATGGTATATAAAAGGGTAAAACAAACATAAAGATAGCCAAAGGGTATACAGTCTCCGGAATCAAGAACATAAAGAAAATGCATCCATACAAATAAAACATACCTGAAAACCATGTAACAAGTAGGGGCAAGTATAGAAATCCCCCTACAACCTCAATAAATTGCCAATACTGCTGAACAGATCCACATTATATAATAAATGCAAATCATATCCGTATATGCATGTCAGTCAAATGCAACAATCATAGCTCAATCAAATGCAACAAACACAAGCAAATGCAAATGCATAATATGCACATGATGTCATGACCTGCACTGTACACACACCAACCACCATTAGGTTGAGTGGACAAGATACAAGCGCCAAATACCTGGGGCTATGCAAATACACCACGACAACCACGGTCGTGATATGAAAAGCCAAAATACCTATGGCTTAAAATCCCAAAATACATGTGGGAACTCCAAATACCTGGGGAGTATCAACTGTTTGCACACAACTCCGACCAAGCGTGGCACAATAGGAAAATATACCCGATGACCCGTCTCAACCACCAAGGAGCCCGCAGTCGTCGGCCTGAATGCTATGATGCATGTCACTAATATCCATCTCCTCAATTAAATCCAAAACCATGCGAAATAGAAAATACCAACAACACCAAAATAAGGAAACATACGAAAAGCACAGTCAGCACCAAAATAAATAAACATGCACTAATCTACTGGGTAGGGTTTATCTAATGCCAATCAAACCCTAGATATGTCAAATGATTACTCTATAGTACACGCGGTACTCTTAGATCAGAAGTCAAGTGATGAGACTATATAACTGAACAATTTGGAATTATCACTCAAAGGTCAAGCACGAATAAGTATCAAGTAGGAAAACAAGGCAAATAGATTTAAGATAAAGCAAACCTACTCAGGAAGTAAAACGACCATGCATTTAAGGTAAACGAAACTACAAGAATCAAGGGAGAAGTACCCGCCTCTAAATGTAGAATACCTTATTCATCTCCAAGTTCAAAGATCGCATCGAGCTCCAATCCTACAAATACAAAAATACGAAATCATAACTAAGTACCTACCATTATTGTATCATCCTATTAATTATTTAATTACCTTCTTACTAATCTCGACCTTTATTCGTTAATTAATAAATCAACTAGTTAATTAATTAGCAAACTAATTAATCCATTAACCCATTTTGTCACCCTCTTACCTCACCATTGATTTCTTAATCAGCTGATAAGTCACCTTAATCAATTAATTAACCTGCTAATAATTTAAATCACTTATCCTCTTCATTAAACACCATCACCTCAATTAATCCATTACTAATTGATTAATCCACCTATTAATCGGTATCGTCTTTTAATTGAAATGCTAATTGTAGCTAACAGAATCCAATCGAGCCAAATACACTGCCAAATCAAATTGCTTCTTTACCTGTAACCTTCTTCTTCGGCAAGGGCTCACGTACTACAAGAAAATTACTTTTCCGCAGCGTGTTATTAACAGCACACAATAAAAGCACGCTGTTAATAGTATTATTAACAACATGCATATTGATGTGCGCTGTTAATATCATAATTTTTTTAAAAAAGAGAAGCATCAACAGCGTACATTAAAAGCACGCTGTTAATAGTACTATTAACAGCATATTAACGTACGCTGCAAATAAATAATAACAACGATAGCGTACAAAAAATTGGTACGCTGTTAATACTTCTATTTATTATATATGATACATTACAAATAAAACTACAAATAATCATTTTATTATTTTCCTTATTTTTTATTTTCCTTATTTTCCTTATTTTCTAATTTTTTTCCTTATACCTAATTTTTCCCGATTCCTCCGATACCAAAAGCCCCTCTTCCTTTCCCAAAAGCCTCGCGCGCTTCTTCCTTCCCCAAAAGTTTGATTATGCTTTACAAGTTTGATTATGCTGTACAAGTTAACTGTTGTACAAGTTTTCTTAACTGCTGTACAAGTTTGATTATACAGATTTTTTCTTACATTCGTTGTACAAGTTAACTGCTGTGCATTCGTTATACATTTTCTTACAGATTTTTTTGATTATACAGTTACAACTAAAGAACTTGAGTTGTGAAGATATCATTGATAATACTAAATGTAAGCTGCTTCATTGGAGTATTGACGGAGTTGTTGCAGAAGGTTGAATTGCATCTACAGATCCCAAAGTAAAAGTGCATCACGTTCCTCTTGGTGGAGCTTGTTGGAAAGTTTGGATTGATAGGGTGTTTGTGAACAAGCTGAACCTCATTCAACCAAGCGATGAAATGTTGTTTCTCGAAGATGCAATAGGAAGCACAGTTGCTTGGTTATCTAAGTTTATAGTTTTTGACTGAGTTACTTACTTTAGACTTATGACTAGTTTGTATTTTTTTGTTGCTACTCAGTTATTTTAGACTTATGACTAATTTGTAATGATTTTTGCTAGTAAGTGAAATGCTATTTTGGTTAAGTGTGGTGTTGATGATTAATTGTGATATAAATGTTTTAATTTTGGATGTTGTTAATTGAGAGAAGTGATGTGGTATATTTATTTTATTATCAAATTGTATGGAATATATTAATTGTGAGATTTTAATTATATGGAATATATTAGTATCTGCAGCGCGCAGCCACTCGCTGTGGATGTAATTATCCACAGTGTATATTCGTGTGCTGCGGATCCATTTATTCGCAGCGCGCAGCTGCGTGCTGCGGATAAGTTGCATTCACAAACTTATCCGCAGCGCGCGGCTACATGCTGCAGATAAATGGATCCGCAGCGTGTAACCGCGCACTGTGGATGAAACTTATCCGCGGCGCGCTGCGGATAAGTTCCGACTTTTAACAGCTTGGAGTTATGCAGCATTCGATGTGCGCTGCGGATACAATTATTGTGCGCTGCGAAAAGACATTTTTGTTGTAGTGACGGTCGTGGCGTTGTGGCGTCGGCAACAGATTAGGGAAAAGAGAGGTCGACAATCCGATGAGGGAAAGGCCATGTCGAACGCCGGCGGCTTCCGCAATTATATGACAATCGAGAGCTAAGGAAGAGGAGGAAGAGGTCGACAGGTGGTAACTCCCATGACCGGTGGCATCTCCCATGGCTGGTGAAGAATCGGCGATGACGGGATCACGAGTGGGGCGGCGAGCACAAGCTGGAGTGGCACATTGCGTGTCGCAAGGCGCCAATCGACTCAGGTGAGGGAGTGACCATAGATCGGCTGAGGTGGAGACGAGGGCGGCGCCAGCTCAAGGGCTGTCTCAACTCTGGCGAACGGCGATCGGCGACCGGCTTCGGCTTCAACTCCTGCTGATTCCACGAGGAAGAGAGACGCTCGGCTTCAGCGTGCTCGTGTAAGGGGAGATAGTGGTATCGACTATCTCTTTCTCTTCGATGGCCGGCGGCGTCGCCATCCTAACCTCACGTGAAGAGCGATGTCGGCGAGGTGGGGTGGAAGAAGAGAAGAGGAGAGGGGTCGGCCGAAAGGTTTAGGGCACGGGACGAAACAACACCTTTGTATAATTATATATATATATATATATATATAATATATATATATATATATATAAATAATATAAACTTTTCCTTAAATAAATAAATAAATATATATATATATATTCTGAAATATCAAACTTTTCCTTAAATAATTCCAAACCAACTCATCTTGTATCCAATTAAATCCGTAATTATTTCCAAAAATTCCAGAAAATTCTTTCAAAATTTTCCCTCTGATTGTTTCTAATTTTTAACTCCTATTTATAGTGATTTTATATATATTTATATATATTCCTATATATATTTATATATATTATTTCATTCTATTCATTTATTTATTATTATTATTATTAGTTTTTAACCGTATTTTACACATAGAGTGTCTTATTAAGTTTGAAAACATAGTCAGGTTTTTCTAGGTCCTCAAAGCCGGGGGGTTGTCCTACATAGACTTCTTCTTTGATGAACCCATTTAGAAAGGCTGACTTAACATCCATTTGGTAAAGTTTGAATCCTCTATGGGCTGCAAATGCTAATAGCATTCTAATAGACTCAAGTCTGACTACTGGGGCATAGGTTTCGTCATAGTCTAACCCTTCGACTTGACTGAACCCTTTAGCTACTAAGCGGGCTTTGTTTCTGACTATTTCCCATTGGTCATTTAGTTTGTTCCTAAATACCCACTTAGTATCTATAATAGATTTGCCCTCAGGTTTAGGTACTAGTTCGCAGACTCGGTTTCTCTCAAATTGGGCTAATTCCTCTTGTATCACTATGATCCAATCAGGATTAGGTAGGACTTCCTCTATATTCTTAGGTTCAATTTTCGAAATTAGTGTGATCTGACTAAGATTTCTATAGGAAGACCTAATTCTGACTCCTAAGATTGGATCACCCACAATTTGATTCGTAGGGTGACTGAGCCTGGGTTTCTTGGTTCTTCTAGAACTTGGTTCAGTCTCAGGTCTGGCTGGACGGTTTGGTTCAGTGATTTGTTTAATTATTTGGTTTGGTTCAATTATTAATTCAGTTGATGCAGTAGTTGGTTCAAGAGTCAGTTCATTTAGAGGTTCAACTAGTGGTTCAACTGATGGTTCAATAAGTGGCTCGTTTTCCTCTTGATCGACATTTGATGGGTTCAGGTTTTGATTATCAGATTTTGGATTGGTTTCCTCATCAAAGATTAAATTCGTTGTTTCTTCAATTTAATTAGTTTGTTTATTGTAGACTCTATAAGCCCTACTTGTTGTTGAATATCCTAAGAATATTCCTGGAGTTGACTTAGATTGAAATTTACCTAGGTAGTCCTTGGTGTTTAGGATATGTACTTTGCAACCGAAGACCCTTAGGTAATGTAAGTTTGGCAGTCTATGGTAATATAGCTCATATGGAGTTTTATTATGTCTTTTGTTGATTAAAACCCTATTTTGGATATAGCAAGTCGTACTTATTGCTTCTGCCCAAAATTGGTTAGCTAGGTTGAATTCATTGAGCATGGTCCTAGCGGCTTCCTGTAGGGTTCTATTCTTCCTTTCTACTATCCCATTTTGCTTGGGGGGGGGGGGGTTCTAGGACATGAAAATTCGTGAATATACCCGTTTATTCTTCAGAATTCGTCAAACCTTTGATTCTCAAACTCTTCCCGTGATCACTCCTATGTCTTTTGATTTTGGTATCATTTTGATTTTCAATTATCTTACATAAGTCAATAAACAGGTTTAGGATTTCATCCTTAGTTTTTAGGAACCTAACTTAAGTAAACCTAGAGTAGTCATCGATAATGACTAAGCAGTACCGGTTTTTGCTTAGTGACTTGGCTCCATGTGAATCAAATAGGTCAAGGTGCAGGAGCTCAAGTGTGGTTTGAGTTAGGTCTGATTAAATTGACTTGTGATTAGACTTGGTTTGTTTACCTTGGTTGCATGAATTACATATTGTATTTTCATAGTTCTTAATTTTTGATACTCCTTTAATTAGACCAAGTTGAGTGATTTTTGAAATTAGTTTAACGTTAGTGTGACCTAATCTCCTATACCAGAGGTTGGATTCTTCCAATTGAGTTAAGAGACATTTAGGTACTAAGGGTAGATTGATAGTAAAAACATTATTTTTTCTAGTGCCCTTAAGCATGACTTCTGAGTCTTGAAGGTTTCTAATTAGGCAGTTAGAGTTGGTAAAGGTAACTACATAGCTAGTATCACATAATTGACTTATACTAAGCAAATTAAATTTAAAGTTCTCAACCAAAAGTACCTTTTTAATCACAAAATCGGATTTGAGTTCAATGTTACCCGACCCAATGACTTTGAGTGTAGCATTATTGCCAAATGCTACTGAGCCTAGGTTCTTGAACTTGAGTTTGGTGAATTTCAATTTGTCTCCAGTCATGTGTCTGGAGCATCCGCTATCCAACAACCATTGGTCCAAATCTTTATGTTCCTACACATAAAGTATTTATTGATTTGGATCCAATTAGAATTAAGGATAGCTTAAATTGATTTTCACACCTAATCTGTCTCACCCAATCCAGAGTTATCAATCACGTTAACCTTATGGGTTTTATGAGACAGGTTTTAACAGAAATAAGGATTTTATTTTGAAAAGCATGATTAATTTTGAAAAGTTGAATTAATTTTAACAACAATTAAGTTTTAAGTTTATTTTGAAAAGTGGTTGAATCTAAGATTAATTGAAATTTGTGTTAGATTCAAATATGACAATAGTAAAGTGAATTTGATTTTCAATAATTGGCTTCCAGGTCTTGGCGAGGCACTAGGCCTTCTTTGGTCGTAACCTTATTGGATCATCAACCCTTTCCTTGACAAATCCTTTTATTGAAAATTCATCTTCAAGTTACTCCTTGAAAGATTTTGGTCTAACTAGTTTGGGTCTTGGATCGGTAGCTTCGGCTAGTTCCGCCAAAAATGACTTCCCTAACGTACTATCATCTCACCTCCACCCAATATAATGTTGTTCAAATTTCAGTTAAATCGTTTCAGTCCTTAGTCTAACCAGTCCTAGGTCTAAACATAATAATTTGCAGAAATAAATAAACAATCAAGCATGCAATTAAAATTAAGGAATTAAGCAAAAATTTTTATATAATTATGAAAATTATTTTTAAATTGGCCCCCCTGGGACTAAAGCCACGATAATGATTAGGCAAGATGTGAATCTTGTCCTTGGGGATCCAATACTGGTTTGGTCCAGCTTGGTTGTTCAAGCAAAGTTTGGGGGCCCATGCTTGAACTTTGGCTCTTGATTGGTTCAAGACAGCATAATATGACCGTTGTCTCAACTTGGTTCGATACCCTAACCCAGATCGATTAAGAACGGACTTCTGTTTTCCAAGGATCATGTCAAGACCCTTGGAACTCGAAGTAAATCGTTCTAAAGCCACTCTTACCTCCTTGACTTGAGTTTTCAAGGAGGAGTTCTCTTTCTCAAGCTTTTCAACTTGAGTAGAGATTCCTTCTTGAACCTTCTCGGTCAAGGATCTAGAGTCAGCTTCCTCTTTCAGGAGTTTTACTTCCTGTTAGAGGGATTCGACTCGGATTTTGGTTTTCGCCAAGTTACAAGATAAGTACGCTATTAATTTTGATAATTCACTTTCGGAATAACCTCTTACCGTTATTTTGCCGTTCTCCGAAATTGTGAGCCTTCCGTCGTCTGGCTCCGATTCCGATCCAGTGTCGATGTCTTCTGTAGCGGTTAAGGCGAGGAGATTTGACTGTGGGGCCTCTTCTTCTTCGGAGGAGGAGGATTCGTCCCACGTGGCTTGAAGAGCCTTCTTCCTTCTAGTCTTTTTGGCTTCCTTTAGATTGGGGCATTCCGATTTGTAGTGTCCCTTCTTGTTACATTCGTAGCAGGTGACATTTGGTTTGCCTTTTGAAGTTGAAGGTTTAGCTGGATCTTCCTTTCGTCGGCTTGCTTTCCTTCTGTTGGTTTGATGCTTCAGCTCCTTGTAGTAGTCCCGAGCTAGCCGCACCAACTTGGGTCGATCCCCTTCACTATCTTCTAAGTCTGAGTTAGACTCGGGTGCAGGTTGAGGCTTTTTCTTGGCTACCTTTCCTTGGGGTTTACCTGCAAGAAAAACAATACATTTCTCGGCCAAAGTGCAGTTAGTATGTTCGCGTAATTCTAATTCCGAAAACAGTTCATCTAATTTAATTTTTGAAAGATCCCTAGAAACCTTGTAAGCATCTACCATAGATGCTCATAGAGTATTTCTTGGGAAAGCATTTAAGGTATACCTGATTAGGTCATGGTTCTCGACCTTGTGACCGATTGTGTGCAGGTCGTTCATTAGCTCCTGGATTCTGGCGTGCAGCTGTGCTGCTGATTCACCCTCATTCATCTTTATTGTGTATAGTCTGTTCAGCAACATATCCCTTTTGCTGATTCTGGTGTCGGAGGTGCCTTCGTGCAGCTCAATCAGTTTGCTCTAAAGTTCTTTGGCGCTGCTGAAAGGACCCACCCGGTTTAGTTCTTCCTTGGTTAGTCCACATTGCAACGTCTGAGTTACCTTAGCATCAGCCTCGATCTTTTTCTTCAGAGAGGCGTATCATTCAGAGTAGTGTTGTGCCACTCCTTCTGTGTTCTTGGGGATTTTGAGGCCAGATTGGATTATTATCCACATATCCACCTGAGTTTTCAGGTGGACTTCCATCCGACTTTTCCAGTAGGTGAAATCTTCTCTACTGAAGAGCGGTGGTCTAGCTGTGTTGAAACCCTCTTGCATGGCCATAATAATTTTCTGAAAAAATAAGAAAAATAGAGAAACTTTGTCCCAATACTTGGTCTTGGATTAGTAGTGCGGAAGAAAAATTAATAGAAAAGAAAAATAATCGAGTGGTGTTACACCAACCTCGATTAACGAGAAAATTTGGAAAAGAAATTTTAAAAAATTCGTAAAATTCGAAAAAAATCTTAAATTGGTGGTTGCACCAAATCTGAGCCACCCGCTCTGATTCCACTTGTTGGATCGAAGAAAACGATAGAGGGGGGTGAATATCGTTCTAAAATTTTTCGGAGTAGAAGAGTAAATGTGCAACGGAAAATGACAAAATACACAAGAACACAAGTTGTTTTTTACTTGGTTCGGAGTCGCGGTCGGCTCCTACTCCAAGGCCCACGGTCCTTGACCGTTTACTTTGGGCAATTCTATATTTGATAAAGTTTTTACAAGATGATAGTACAGATATAGAATTGGAAATTTAAATCACAACACTTTCGTAAATTGAACTTTTACTGACGCCTGAGGTGGATCGAATTCCGGAGCAGAGGGTCGTCGTCGGCGCTGGAATCTCGAAATTGAACTTTGCCGGGGAGCAGCGCTTGAGCGAAAGTGTTGGAGAGTAGAGAGCAATTGATGTCGAAGCCTTGGGGGTGCACCCCCTTTTATAGTACTCATACGGGCGCCTATAACGATGGGGGCGCCTATCACGTGGCCTTCCCTGCGCGAACCCTTATCCGCATGCTCGGTCAGCGCTTATCCATCTCCACTTGGGCGCCTGAGCTGATGGGGGCGCCCGTTACCTCACGAGCGCCTGAAGTGCTTTGGTTCAGAGGCTTCGCGGCTGTGTTTTGGATTTTGCCTTCACACTTGGGCGCCCGTATCCTTACGGGCGTCTGATCCCATTCGGGCGCATGAGTCCATCCGGGCGCCTAGGCCCAGTGAGGCACCTTACTTGTAGATGACCAGTCCTTCGATCCTGCAACTCAGGTTAGTTTCAAAACATACCAAGCATTAGTTACAGCCGTAGCTGTCTTGGTTCTGACTTCGGGTCTCCCAAATGGAACCCTAGGTCGAACCGATGCCTACTGTTCCCTTGATAGGGAACGCGTCCTCACCTACTCCTCTCTGGAGAGTTTACCTTTTGCCAACCGGCTCCTCTGGTTGGACTTTTGCCCAATCCTCCTGACCAGGTCTTCGTGCCCAACTTTCGGTCAGGTTTCTTGCCCAACTTCCGGTCAGGTCTTCGGTGCCCAGCCCCTTGCCAGGACTTCTTGCCCAGTCCTTTACCAGGAGTTCTTTGCCTGAATTCCGGTCAGGTCTTCTTGCCCAGTCCTTGACCAGGACTTCTTTGCCCAGCCCTTTACCAGGACTTCATGCCTAGTGTACCTAGGACTTTTCTTGCATACTCAGTAAACATGTTAGATCACAATAACACCTTAACTTCTGAATCCTTTGCCATTATTAAAACCCAGGTTTGACTTAGGTGCTGCCTGCACCAACACAGAGTCCACTTGGACTCACCACATAGATGGGGAGGAGCCCAGCTGCTAGTCCCGGGTCCCACGACTCCATTTGTTGGGTGCTTCCGCGCATGTAGTTTTCTTTATAGCATTTTCTTTGGTGTTGTATTCATTTCTATATCGCGGACTTATATTTTGATTCATTCGTGCGGTATTATATTTTTTTAGTCCTCTATTGGACTTTATGTGGTCGTTTTACTGTGCGTCTGTCCCGAGGACAGCTCAGGTGAGTTTTACAGTTTACAGTATTGTGATGCTTCTATTTCCCTTATGTCATATATCTTTTTTGAGGCCTAAGGCCAATATATGAATTACGTGTGTTGTATGTATGTGTAAATGATTCGCCGGACAGGGGAGATGTTGTCCGATTTTATATTGGATCAGCGGCTCCGTTGGTCTCGGGGCATGACAACCCTATACTATTTTCCCCTAACTCCCACATGATTCAAGGTCAACATCCCCTATCTAACCCTCATGACATTTGTTACAAAATCAAAGAACTCAGCTGAAGATTACATCCAACACAACATCACTCCAAGATCTAGAATTCAATTTAAAACACAATTGGATCCAAACCGATCTATACTAACCCTACATATTATCACATAGCTAGGAGAATCACAAGATCAACTGAAATAGGATACAAATAGAATCCCTAAAGAAAACAAAATATATTCCATCAACAATTCCATCCAAAATGAACACTAACACAACAACCCTTACTTGAAATGTGATTGTACAACGAACTCCCTTCCTCTGCTTAGATCCAGGTGATCCAGCCACCTTCTAGTGGATTTCAAAAAGGTGACTAGGTTTCACGAGAGGGCTCGCGATGATGGTAGTGGCGGCATTCGACACTAGTCGATGGAAAGGAAGAAGTCTTGCATCAAAGAGGAAATCTCCACAAGTGATGCTCAACACTTCCTTGAGCCCCCTACAATGTGGATCAGGGTGAGAGGAATTCGACGGTGGTTGAGATGGAGGAAAAGGTGAATCAGGATGAAGGAAACTAAGGATCAAGGGTTCATGAGATGGGGAAAAGGAAACCATTGAATCAACAACTACTTACCTATGGTCGGAGATGGAGAGTTGAATCTTTGAGCTCCGACGATTGTGTGGTGATGCTAATCTGGTCGAGGATGGGGAGAGGTTCGCCCGAATTGGGTTTTTAAGGAAATAGAACAAGAATTTCTAAAATGATTTAGAAATTAAACTTTTACTTAATTAAATAGGACCTCTAAAATAGGCCTTCTTTAATCCTGTTTATCCTTGTAACTTCCAAAAAGTCTCCAAAAAATCTAGAAAAATTCTTTAAAATTCCCATAAAATTCTACATGGTCATTTCCTGATTTAACCCTTAGAATTTACATGACGTAGTTAACATTCTTCGCCACTAACAAAATTTGATCCCTAAATTTTCTACTTATGTGCGTTGGGTAAATAATACTCTGTTCAATCAGCTATGAATTGTATGCACCCTAAGTAAACAAGTGGGAGTATTCAGCTTGGATCTCTACCTCAAGATCCCCAAGTTGCTTTCTCAATCTTGAATATGTCAAGGTGTCATTTGGGATTGGCAAACAATTAATCCAAATACTCTAGAACACCAAATCCATCAAATCCAAGTAGTGGTTAGTGCATTAGTATTCCCACGCAGCAACATCAAGGCCTCCTAATGCTCATACTATATGAAGAATGTCATCTTCTACACATGCACCATCTTTAGTCTAAGCTAATGTCGATCAAATCTTGATACGATGTTAGAGTATACACATGTGTCCTTGAGTTGATCCAACAAATCCTTTATCCATAGTTAAGATATTCTAGCTAAATATCCAGAGTCAACTCTGCCCTAGAACAGAACCAGACACCTATCCATTGGTGTTCGCAAAGTAAATCATACAACATCACCACCCAATCAACTGGAGTACCAGCTTAAGCCTATACTAAGATTACTGATCCAAGGGTTATCATCTAATCAAAATTAATCGTGATCTTATGCCTTGAATACTCATCCATAAGATTACTGATACCAAGCTCATAATATGACCACAACCTCCAAATACCAAACCATAACATCATATATCCACAATGGTATACCAGAAAGATGCATATCGTGAAATAGTGTTCCACACTACCCACTTACTCCAAGATATCCTCAACATCAATCTAACATGATAGCTTTTTGAACTTGATAGAGAAACAGGAAGTCATCCATTGCTCAACATTCACTGCCAACAAATCAAAGATATACACCAATAGGGAGACAGATTGTCATGTACTCACACGACTAGCTCCCCAATAACCAAGCCATCCAGGGGTACTATCATGATGTAAAACTACACCCATAATGACAAAAACACTATCACCAAACACCTCACCGAAACAACTATCAATCGACACACTATCATTCAAAGATTGTCTTCTGAAATTTCCACTCAATCATGTTAGATCTCGTAGGTGCTAAACATCTAACACCTCATCCTCCACATACCTAGCGGTCATGTATCTCGATGTACCGTTGAGGTCATCTATGTTGGTGCAATCGACCTCTAGGATTTTGATATTTGTTTAACAATATGTTTAATAAGGCTTAGTCTAACTTGACCTAAGTGGGTGATAAATCAATCAAGTGACTAGTCCTAAGTAAAGGTTAGGAAAGGGGGTGATAAGTCTACTAAGTGACTAGTCCTAACTAAAGGTTAGACAAGGGAAGTCATGGTGAGTGAAGCCTGACCCTAGTGAGTGAAGATAGTTTGGTGAAGTCCTAGTGAGTAAATCTAGGCAATGAAAACCATAAGGTAGGTAACCTTAGAAGTCTTGGAGAAGTGAACTCCAAGCAAATTTGATCGGAAGGTTTTCGATCGACCGTGTGGGGTCGACCGGAGCAGCGGATCTTGGTAAGTCTAAGTATATGTTTATCAATACTAATTTTCTTTACTATTATTGTTTTTGTGCTAATTTAGTATTATAGAAAAGTATTAGTGGATCAGACGATTAAACACTGAGCAGAGTAAGTTCAAATTTGTCTGAAGGACCAGATGTTTGGCAAGTGAGTAAAGGTAAACTCCTGGAGGAG
The DNA here is from genome assembly GCA_024364735.1 of Boesenbergia rotunda. Taxonomy (NCBI): domain Eukaryota; kingdom Viridiplantae; phylum Streptophyta; class Magnoliopsida; order Zingiberales; family Zingiberaceae; genus Boesenbergia; species Boesenbergia rotunda. Next base: position 262,622 of record JAGFNQ010000224.1, read on the forward strand.
AGTGATATGAGGTTGTATTACGACGGGACAACCTTAGGTGTTGATCCAACTAGAGAAACCTATGGAGGATTCTAAGTTGAGATTAGGACAGGTCATACTGTCGATTACTCATGCATATTATACTTGTAGTTGTGTTAACTTTGTTTTGCAAGATTAATTCTATACATGTTATGCATGTTGTACTAACATTTTGATGCAGATTAGTCAAAGTAAGTTGACCAACATATTCAGTCGACTGAACCTGCCAGACTATGCCAGATAGGGAAGATTTCAGTAGGATCGGTCAACTGATCATCAGGATCGGTTGATGGATCTATATTTAGTATGATGAGGCTACGCAGATGGAAGTTTATTCTGTCGACTAATCAGGAGGATCAGTTAATTGAACATATTTATTACACTACTAGGTGAGCGAATCAAAGAAGGAATGGCGTAGGGTTCGGTTGAGCTAACTGGAGGTTCCATCGATTGAAAGTATGAATCGACTGAACAGTTGTTCAGTCGACTGAACAATGTCTATATTTCTACTTGGTCATCAGTGCTTTCACAACAACTTCTACTCGCCCTACTCTATCTTTCTACGTTGACGAACTGCTCACAATCTGCTACTACGATGCCAGAAAGCTCATCAACATGCTGTGCTCAAGATCTTCACTTTAATGTCAGTATATTTATATTTTCAATTTGTACTTATATTTGCATCTGAAAAGGGATTTAGTAGGTTGTTATTAATCCCCCTTACATCTTGAACGACATTACTGTAGGACCGGTGCCGTCGATAGAGGGGGGGGGTGAATATCGACCGTAAAATCTTTTCCCAGAAGCTCGTCTTACTTTTGAAATTCGTTCTAAACAGAGCGTTAGTAGCAGCGGAAAAACAATAGAAATAATGAACAAAACAAATGACAGATTGCACACGGGATTTACTTGGTTCCCAACCCCCCAGGGTCAGTACATCCAAGGCCTAAGCATGGGAAGGCCCGTCCACTATTGGTCTCCTTTCCGGACTTTCCGGAGGTGGAGAAACCCGTCTTACAGTGCAATAATTACAATAAAAAATATAGAAAATTTAGTGCAGAATAATAAAAGCAAACCAAAAATAAAATGGTCGAAGACTCAGCCGATCTGGACCTCCGAAGTGCTGCGCACTTCCTTCTGGAGCCTCCCGGTGGTAGAGCCTCATCTTTAGCAGTTTGTCGTTAGTCAGAAAGCTCAGAATGGATCTTGGAAGTTGTGTCTTGAGTTGAGGGGTCGAAGCCCCTTTTATAGTCTTGTCTAGGGCGCCTGTATTGATGGGGGCGCCTGTATCAATAGGGGTGCCCGTATCAATGGGGGTGCCTGTATCAATGGGGGCGCCTGTATCAATGGGGGTGCCCGGGAAGCTGTTTTTCAGCCTCTTTATGTTTGTTTGCTTACTTTCTCTTCAGTTTTAGGTACCTGCAAGATACACAAACACAAAACAAACAAGTAGATAATCTTAACCTTAAGGACTTGGTTCTGACTTCAGATTTCCACGAAACCCTAGGTCAAACCGATGCCTCCCACCACTGGGAACGAGCCTTCAACCTACTCCTCTCAGGAGACGGTTGCCACCCAGTCCATTCGGGTGGACTTTTGCTTACCCTCCGATACTCTGGGATCTCGAGACATATGACCCTCGACCCATCCCTACTTCTGTCCTTGGTCATCGCTCAGCTAAGTTGCTCAATCCCTCGGACCAAGACTTCATGCCCAAACCCTAGGTCCAGGACTTCGGTGCCCAACCCTCGGCCAGGGCTTCGTGCCCAATTCGTCGAACCAGGTCTTCGGTGCCCAACCCTTGGCCAGGACTTCGTGCCCAATTCCTCGAACCAGGTCTTCGTGCCCAACCCTAGGCCAGGTCTTAGTGCCCAATCCATTATCAAGACTTAGTGCCCAGCTTCACTCACCAGGTCTTAGTGCCCAATTCTTAGAACCAGGACTTAGTGCCTAGGTTAACTAGGACTTTGGTTCACCTTGGTCCAGTTTTCTTCACTCACCCTTCCCTTGATCAATGTATCACTGACTTAAGCATATTGTCAAACATTGAAACATTTAGAGGAGGACATCATTGATGCAACTTGCACCAATAATTACTTTCTCCGAAAGATTTTCAGAGAGGATATAGTGGTCATCGAGAGCAGTCGAGGACTGCAGTCATTGGAATAGGAGTCGCCGAAGGTTCTGAACCAAATAAAAGAAAAGTATACTTTATTTTTTGCTGCTTTATACTAATTTGTTTAATTTTACGCTATAGAAAGTTTTACGAACAATCGAGATTCACCCCCCTCTTGGTACTTTACGATCCTACAATTTAATCATGTATGATCGATCTATGAGTCAGAATTTCTCATAGATTAATGTTAGACGAGTCAATTAACCATCTCATATGCCTCGATTCCTCCACTTAGGACTCAGGAACTCCCAACGACAAAGTCTACAACAGAGGATATAGAGGTACTATCTCTCAGAAATAACACTACATAATCACCAAGTGATTCCTTATTTCCCAAAGATCGGCTTCGGTGTCTTTCACCCAGGGGTGTCTAGTCTCCACAAGCGAGGTTTGATGCTTCCTTGAGCCCCCTGCAATATGGATTGGGGTGAGAGGAAATTGACAGCGGCCGAGATGGAGGAGAAGGTGAATCGGGACGAAGGAAACTAAGGATCGAGGTTTAACGTTGGGGAAAAGGAAACCATTGAATCAACAACTGCTTACTCGTGGTTGGAGATAGAGAGTTAAAGCTTCGGGCTCCGGCAATTGTGTGGCAATGCCAATCAGGTGGAGGAGAGGGAATCGAGCGGATGATGGGGATAGGTTCGGCTGAATTGGGTATTTAAGGAAATAAAAAAGAATTTCTAAAATGATTTAGAAATCAAACTTTTTTTCAATTAAATAGGCCCTCTGAAATAGGTCTTCCTTAATCCCATTTATCTCATAACTTCCAAAAAGCCTCCAAAAAAGTCTTTTTTTTGAAAAATCCTGTAAATTTCTATAAGGTCATTTTTTTGATTTAACCCTTAGAATTTATTTGCTATATTTTACACAATAAGGAGAAAGAAAGCCTTGAAAGTAACCTGGGATGAGTCATCTTTGGAAGAGTCAGATGTAGTAGAACCAAAGCAAACAAACTACATGGCACTAATGGCAATCGAATCCAAGTTAGAACTCGAATCAAAGTCAGACTTTGACAATGAGTCAAGCTACGGATCTGTATCAGGTTCAAAAGGTCTGATCTAATCTAGAAATTAAATTCTTTCAAATTATAGTATTATAAATAGAAAATTAATTAAATGTGAGGAATAAGTTAAATTACTTTTTAAAGAAAATCAAACCTTAGGGAACAAATTAACTTGAGTCTATCAACAAACAATGTTCAAACTGGAAACTCAAATCATGTTGCAAAACTTGAGGAAGAGAATTCTATCTTGAAATATGAAGTTAAGAAATTCAAAAAACTTTTAGAAAAATTCACCACAAGATCCAAATACTTAGATATGATACTTGGATCCCAAAGAGCTGTATACAATACGTTCGAACTTAGATACAAATCTAGGTCAACTAATGAAACCTTTATTTTGTTGGAAATATGGCCATGAAATAGATATTTATTATAAAATTTAAATAAAAGAAGTATTTATTTTATTGTTTGATTGTTTTATGTAAGTAATATCTATATTAAATCCATAATATATTGTTGTAAATTATGATTTTAGTATATAAGATTTTATATACAAGATGATAAAAATCATAGATAATATATTTAAAATGTCCATGACTGATTAAAATATGGATCTTTAATTTGTAATCATTAATGTAGTTTGTTGATATTATGAATATGACAGTCTTATACGGACAATTAATATAATGACATTAAGTAGAAATATTTTATATAATATGATTATATAGGACAAAAACCAAAAGTAATTTTAGAGTCTTTGTTTAAAATAATTACAAAGACTTGCACTACAATAAATATGACATTCCGTAGCATGCAATTATGCTATTTGTAGCGCACATTGCGTGATACACAACTGCAAGCTATTGAACGTCATAAAACATTGATAGCGCACATCATGCGTTGCAATTAAGAGTATTCATAGCATGCAATGTGCATTGCAGTTAAAGAGCATTCACAGTGCATATCGCGCACTGTGGTTAAGAGCATTTGCAGCCCACACCGCGTGCTACGATTAAGAGCATTATCAGGACACACGCACGATGCAGTTAAAAACATTCACAGCGCGTGGTGTGCATTGTGATTAAAATATCATAAAATTATCACTAATATTTATTTAAAATATATAATTTATGTTGGATCGAGAGAAACGATAGAGGGGGGGCTGAATATCGTTAAACACTTTTCGGATAAAAACTAGAGCAAGTACGCAGCGGAATAAAAACACAGGTAGTTTTACTTGGTTCGGAGCCTAGGTCGACTCCTACTCCAAGGCCCACGGTCGTTGACCGTTTTCTACAGTCAATTCTATAAGTGCGCAAAAATAGTTTACAAGAGTTGTACAATTGTAGTATAGTAAACTGAAAGAAAATAGCTCTTCGTTACTGACGTCCGGTGTAGTTTATACTTCGGTGCAGATGGACGTCGTAGGTGCTTGAGTCGTGATTGGAAGGTTCCCGGAGCAGAGCGCTTTGAGTTGAAGAGCAAGTTAGCGTTGGAAGAAGTGTTGTGTGAAGCCTTGGGGTCAAGGGCCCTTTTATAGCCCCTGGGGGTGCCCGGAACGTCAGGGGCGCCCCCCCACGTGTCAGCCGATCCGCTTCCATCTCGGTCAGCTCTGATCCCTTAAAACTCGGGATCAGGCTTTGACGGGGGCGCCCGGGTTGACCGGGTCTCCTCTTATCCGTTAGCGAAGGGTTCTGCTTCGTTAGCTTCAACTGGGGTCGCCCGGGATGCTGGGGGCGCCCGGGAGCATGGGGGCGCCCGGGAGCATGGGGGGCGCCCCGCCCATGAGCTGTCGAAGCCTGCCTTTGCTTCATGTATTTTGTGTTCACCTTGGGGGCGCCCGGGACACTCCGGGCGCCCTGGTCAGCTGCTGCCTCACTCCTTTGAGGCTCTCTGAGCTGCAGACACTCGTTCCTTCGGTCCTGCATCCAGGGTTAGTCCAAAACACCATAAAGAAATAAGATGTTAGTTTATACAGCCTTAGCTGTCTTGGTTCTGACTTTGGGCCTCCCAAATGGAGCCCTAGGTCGAACCGACGCCTACTGTTCCTTCGACGGGGAATGCGTCCTCACCTACTCCTCTCGGGAGAATTTACCTGATGCCAACCGGCTCCTCCGGTTGGACTTTTGCCTAGTGGTCCTTTGCCAGGTCTTGGATACCAAGTTGTCCTTCGCCCGGTGCCTAGCAGTCCTTCGCTAGGTCTTCAATCCCAAGCTGTCCTTCGCCTGGTGCCTAGCAGTCCTTCGCTAGGGCTTCAGTACCCTGGCATTCCTTCGCGAGTGCCTAGCAGTCCTTCGCTAGGACTTTTTTTACCCTGGCATTCCTTCGCCAGTGCCTAGCAGTCCTTTGCTAGGACTTTTCCTGCACACTTGAGTAACATGTTAGATAACAATTGAGACATAACTTTTGAACCCTTTTGCCATTATCAAAACTCAGGTTCGACTTGGGTGCTTTCTGCACCAACAATCTCCCCCTTTTTGATTTACGGCAACCCTGGTTCAAAAAGTTAAGTTAATCAGAGTAAGTAAAAATTAAATTTTGTTCCCTCCCCCTGGATGGAATCTCCCCCTAGATTTTTCAAAACATCGTGGGGTTTTTGAAAATAAATTCTAAGTTTAAGAATGGATTTTTACTTAGAATAATTTTCAACAGAAATTAATTTTGGCTGTCTATTTTGGAGAACTTGTAGAATTTTTAAGTTTAATACTTAGAAAACTTAAGAAGGATTCTGAAAGCTTAAGTTTGAGTACTAAGAAAAATTTTGACGCCCTAAGTTTAAAGTACTCAAACAAAGTTTTGAAAACTTTTAAGTTTTAAAGTACTTAGTGAAATTTGAAAAACATAAGTGCTTAGGTAAACTTAAGTACTTAGGGAAGTTTTGAAAAACTTAAGTACTTAGTGAAATTTGAAAAACTTAAGTGCTTAGGTAAACTTAAGTACTTAGGGAAGTTTTGAAAAACTTAAGTACTTAGTGAAATTTGAAAAACTTAAGTGCTTAGGTAAACTTAAGTACTTAGGGAAGTTTTGAAAAACTTAAGTACTTAGTGAAGTTTTGAAAAACTTAAGTACTTAGAGAAGTTTTGAAAAACTTAAGTACTTAGAACAGTTTTGAAAGACTGTAGTACTTAAAAAAGTTTGAAAAACTTAAGTACTTAGAGAAGTTTTGAAAAAACTTAGAACAGTTTTGAAAGACTGAAGTACTTAAAAAAAGTTTGAAAAACTTAAGTACTTAGTGAAGTTTTGAAAAAACTTAGAACAGTTTTGAAAGACTGAAGTACTTAAAAAAGTTTGAAAAACTTAAGTACTTAGAAAAAGCTTAGTACTTTTGAAAAATAAAATTTAATTAAGTACTTTTTGAATAAAGCATAGAGTTTGAAATTTTTAGAGTTGAAGAAATTCTAAAAATAATTTAAACTCTCTCCTTTCCTATCTCTCCCCCTTTGCCATATATCAAACACAAATAAATATAGCAGAAACAGAATAATTAAATTGCATAAAGGAAAATAATTTGCATGATTTTGCTGTACTGAACCAATTCATGATGAGAATTAACCAAATCAGTTTCATTTTCCTCTTTTAGGGACCTGTCTAACCCAATTAGCTACTTACTAACTGTTATAAACAGTAGTTTTCGCTAGGGTTAGTCAAGTTAAGTGTTCTGTTCAAGTTAGATTTTCTAAACTTGACACTTAACTTGATTACTATGTAAGTTGTATTATTGCCCCAATTACTGCAGATGCACTGACTTAAAGCATCTTGAATTAAGGCAAAGACCTAAGCATCTCAACCCTTTCTAAGTTATCAATCAAAAGTACCCTAAGGTGCTTGTGAGATGCAGGCTTCTAAATCTATAGGTGCATGCAGTTCTAGGGTTAGGGCCGAGGCTAACTCCATTTTCGAAAAAGCCCTAATTTTGAAAGGGGGTAGTTTTGAAATAAAACTAAGTCGAAAAATTTGCAAGACAAAAAATTGATTTTGAAATTAAGTAAAACAGTTTTTCAAATTCTTTTAGAAACTGATTTTTAAATCAAGTAAAGCAGTAAGAAAATCAAAAGTAGAGTTAACCTATTCTTTTGAGCACAATCCTAATTGATAATCAAGTAGTCAAGATAAACAAGTAGTCATCACAGTCATACAAGTCAGGCAAGATAAACAAGTAGTCATCACAGTCATACAAGTCAGGCATGAGTCAACCCTACTGAGTAGGGGCAGTCAACTAGTTACTAGTACAATGCTAATCAAATCTAGGATGAGGGACCGGGATGATTAGAGGAGCCTGGCTGCCATGCTCTGAGAAGCGACATCATCTCAATGTATCGTGCATCGGCCACCTCTCGATCGGCTCTACGAGCATCCATCTTCTCGATGTGATAGGCCTCGACCTCCTCTCGGAGACTGTGGATCTCCATCTGCATCTGTATGAAGGGCTGGTCGATGGTCGGTGGTGGAGGCTGATCTATATGGTCCCGCATCTCTGGTGCGAGATCAGCAACGTCAACGTCTACCTCCTCGTCTGAGTCGATCGGAGCCCCGGCTTGCTTTCGTCTCCAACTCAAAACCCCGGTGACCGATACCTCTAGACCAGCTAAAGAGAAGTTCCTAAATCCTATCTCATCAAAATCGGTCATCGCGGTTATTTCACCCACGGTAATGTCACGACCATGGTGATGAAGGAGGGAGGTGATGATGTGGCAGAATGGAGTGTGCACTCGTCCCTGGGTCGTAACACTGGACGCATGCAGAATAGTATGAAACATGTGTAGCCCAATGTCAATGTCAAGGTGATGGATCAAGGCATACAGAAGGAAGACATGAAAAGGTCACATGGTCGCGACATCTCTAGTGGAGAGTGGTAAGATACAGCGGACCAGGACTCTGTACAGGGCTTAGTCTTGTGCCTAAAGGTCAACGGACTAAAATCGTCTATCTGCGGGGAGTCTAGCTTCCCTATAGAAATAGGAGTGAAGAGTGTCTAAAGTAATGTGAGAGTAGGGAGGATCAAATGGAGGATTCCTAGGTGGATAGCAACAAAAGGTGGACTGGGAGGGTCGTAGTCCAAGGAATCGGTTTAGCAAGGTAGGAGTGATCGACAAGGGTATCCCTTGAACAGTAGTGACAAACATGAGATCGTTTTGTCGAACTATGTTATTATAAAATTCTGCACATAAGGATATATTAATGGTATGAGTGCAGAATACTAGATTATCTAATTGATAGAAGTTTATAACATTCATGGCTAAGGGACATGATTGGGTAAAGAAATGTCTATTAAGATAGCTTATTTTAATAGGCTTGTAGGTTGTTCGAGCGAACTTATTACATAGTTCTAGAGTCGGGAACTTAGGGTCGGGACTCGGTTTGGTACCAGGGTTCGTTTGGTTTGCTCGGCATTTTCTAAGTTGAGAGACATGCATTTATAAGAAATGAATTAAGAAAATAATTCTAAATGCAAAAGGAATTAGGAAAGTAATTCTAAATGCATAAAACAAATCATACCGGGGAGGCATGGTTGAGATTGAGGAAGCACAAGTGTCACTTGATCTTCTTGGAAGGAAGGAAGGGAGGAAGGAGGATGGTTTTTGGTGTGGGAAGAAGAGGGGGTTCGGATACCTTTTTATAGGCAGGTTATTGGGGGCGCCCGGGAGCTCCCGGGCGCCCGGGACAGTGGTCTCTGCCATGGCAGAGACTGGGGCTGGTTAGGGGCGCCCAGAATGGCCCGGGCGCCCTGGTCAGGCTGATTTTGCAGCTTTTGCTGCATTGACTGTGATGGGGGCGCCCGCGTGGTTCCAGGCGCCTTGACCAAGGGATTAAAGGTAGCTTTTTGCCTTGAGAGAAGATAAAGTCATGGGGGGGCGCCCGAGGAGTCACGGGCGCCCGGAGTGTATAGGAAGTGACAAATTTGATGTCTTGACATTGTTTGACCATGGTTTAGTTGGTTTGACTATGGTTTGACTGCTTTGACTATGGTTTGACTGCTTTGACTATGGTTTGACTATGTTAACCATGGTTTGACCACGTTGACCATGGTTTGACTACATTCTGAACTACAGGATTAAACCACACGGTTTTGTGAGACAGGTTTTGATAAGTAAAATTATTTTGAAAAATTATTATTTATTTTGAAACACATAAATAATTTTGAAAACAATTGAATTTATTTTGAAAAGAATATTTAAATCTACAAGTAACTGAAAATTTGTGTTAGATTTGAATTTGACATGGAGTAATTTGAATTTGAATTTCAAAAATTGGCTTCCAGGTCTTGGCGAGGCACTAGGCCTTCTTTGGCCGTAGCCTTATTGGATCATCAACCCTTTCCTTGACAAAGCCTTTTAATGAAATTTCATTTTCAAAATTAATCTTTGAAAAATTCTAGTCTTACTAGTTTGAGTCTTGGATCGGTAGCTTCGGCTAGTTTCACCAGTCTAAAGAGACCAAGTATACTTGATCTTATTAGAATTGGTTTCCCTAACGTACTATCATCTCACCGCCACCCAATACTATGTTGTTCAAATTTCAGTTAAGTTTGTTCAGTCCTTACACTAACCATTCCTAAGTCTAAGCATGGTAAATTGCAGAAATTAAATAACCAATCAACCAAGCAAATTGCAATCAAGAATTAAATTCTATCTAACAATAAATATAGTTTTTAATTTGGCTCCCCCTGGACTAAAGCCACGGTAATGGTTAGGCAAGATGTGAATCTTGTCCTTGGGGATCCAATACTGATTTGATCCAGTTAGTTTGTTCAGCTACAGTTTAGGTACCCATGCCTGAACTTTATTTCTGGACTGATTCAGTACAGCAAAATAGGATCTTTGTTTAGATTTGGTTCTATAGCCTAGTCCGGATCGATTTAGAACCGATTTCTGTTTTCCAAGAATCATGTCAAGACCCTTGGAACCAGAAGTGAATTGTTCTAAAACTGATCTAAGATCCTTAGCCTGAGTTTTCAGGGAGGAATTCTCTTTCTCAAGTTTTTCAACTTGATTAGAGGTTCCTTCTTGAACCTTCTCAGTTAGGGGTTTAGAATCAGCTCCCTCTTTCAGGAGTTTTACTTCCTGTCGAAGGGATTCGACTCGGAGTTTAGCTTTCTCCAAATCTCGAGAATGATAAGAGATTAATTCATTTAATTGACTTCTAGTAAATCCACTTACCTTGATTTCGCCATCCTCTGAAAAGGTCAGTCTGCCGTCGTCCTGTTCTGATTCTGACTCGGTCTCGACTTCTTCTGAGGCGGTTAGTGCTAGTAGGTTCGACTGTGGGACCACTTCTTCTTCTTCGGAGGAGGATTCGTCCCACATTGCTTGAAGTGCCTTTTTCCTTCTATTCTTCTTGGTTTCCTTTAGGTTTGGACACTCCGTCTTGTAGTGACTCTTCTTCTTGTACTCGTAGCAGGTCACGTTGGGCTTGTTCTTTTCGTTTGCGGGTTCAGCTGGTTCATCCCTTCTTCGGCTGACTTTCCGTTTGTTGGTTTGGTTCTTCAATTCTTTGTAGTAGTTTCGGGTCAGTCGGACCAGCTTAGGTCGATCTCCTTCTTCGTCTTCTGAGTCTGAGTCTGAGTTAGACTCGTGTTCAGGTTGAGGCTTCTTCTTAGTTGTCCTTCTAGTTTTACCTGCAATAAAGGCAATACCTTTCTCGGCCAGATTGCAGTTAGTCTGTTCATGCAATTCTAATTCAGAGAACAATTCATCTAATTTTATTTTCGAAAGATCCCTTGAAACCTTGTATGCATCTATCATAGATGCCCATAAGGTGTTTCTATTGGGACCGGGTGCATGTTGACAAGGATACGGGTTCGTAAAATTTTAAATTTTTACGTGCAGCGGAAGATTTAGCATAAAATAATTTCTCAAATTATTTTAACCACGTATCTAGCATGCAACCTTATGATGTGTGGACATGATCATAAATTAAAACTTTGCGGAAAAGTAAACTAATTTACTTTGTACCTCGCGTAACTCGAAGAAAGGGACGAGATCCAACCGTAGCGTCCCTTGGAAGCTCCGCCTCTATTCGCGTCCACGCCGAGTTCTCTTCGGGATGACTTCGCAAAGTCACGAGTTTTGTGCCGATGAGAACTACTAGATTCTCTAAAGGCACAACTAGAAGATCAAGAGAGAAGAAACGAAAGTAACCACCAAGAAATGGAATCTTAATTCCGGGAAGGAAGGAGTTGCGATCCGCTTCTTCTTCTTCTTCGTTGGCTCCTTCTTGGTGATGACAACTCACGGCAATCCCTTGGATTGGGAGGGTGATGCGCCGGCCCTAGGTGGGGTGGACGCCGGCCCTAGGGTGAGCAAAGGGGGGCGCCGGCCCTAGGAGGAAAGGAGAAGGAGAGGGAGAGATTAAGAGAGAGAGGAAGAGAATTAATCTCTTGATCACTTAATTGATTGGAATTCAAGGCTTGCCTTTGGTTCCCTTATATAGTAGCCTCTCCCTTGCTAAGTCTCCTCTTTAACGGAATTAACGGAATTAATTTTCATAAGAAATTTATCTTATAAATTTTCTTATGAATTATTCTGTTATGCTTAGTTTTATTATAACTAACTTTATAATAAAACAAATACTTCTCTCCTTTAATTATGGAATAAATTTTACAAGAAATTTATAAATTTTCTTTATTATGGAAAAATCAATTCACAATTGATTTTATAAAATTAAAATAAACCATTTCATGGATCATTTTAATTTCCATAAAAGAATAAATTTCTACAAATTTCTTTATATAAATTTCTTTATACAAATTTATTTATCCATAATTTATAAAACAAATCACGCTAGATTTATTTTATTAATTATAGTGGCCGGCCAAACCAAAGAGGGTGGGCACCCTCTTTGGCCGGCCACACCAAGGCCTTTCTCCTCGCGAATTAAACTCATTTAATTCGCCCAATAAGCCTTCAAAAGACTTAGCCATTTTTAGCTTCCGTTGCGCCTCTGATTAACTCAGATTCGACTTATTTCTCTTGATCGGAAAATCCAATTTTCAACTTGTTTTAAATCCGTCGGATTACTCATAGTGCGTGTGACTAAATAGGCTTTCGATTTATGTTGGCCGTCTATAATCAACCAATTATAGAACGATCATGAGTGGCACCTAGTAGTGCATCATGACCCTCAATTAATCGAAAGATCAACGGTTGACCTCAGAAGTAATTCTGAAACCCTTCAGCAGCTCTAATGAATCGTGCCCCATTCCCTTCACCATCTTATACCCACTTGGTTCAGGACACGGTCTATTTGTGTCAGTCCCCACTAGGCTGACTATGTCACACCTAGCCCAAGTAGTGTCTTTCTCGTCCTTTGGATTTCTAATTACTCTCATGTATTTAAGAGACTCATACTCTAAACATGATATGCTCTGGCCAGAGGCTTTGAGTAACAATCCGACGATAGGCCTGGGTATACATCTCCTCGCAAGGAGTGGTGAATCCTTTGTAGGCTGCTCAAACATCTTCGGGCACTTCGGCTTATACCCAATCATCCTGGGTCCACACCTCCTTGGAGATGCTTGCTTAAGATGTTAAAGTATAAGTCTCCATGACCAAGATGACTTGAACACCGCAAGTCAAAGGAACATCGCACTTAAGCTGCAGTAAGAACTTCATTGACATATCTATATAGATTACCATATGAAGTTTTACAGCTAGTCACTCCAATGAACTAGTTCCCTTAACTATCATCCATGTTTATCTCCGGACATCCCAATGTCACCAGCCAGTGAGAATCAGCTGATTAGAGAATAACCCATGCTAGTCTCAACAGAATTGATAATGTCCATTTTTATCAATTCATCGACTAGGGATATTTTCAATACTTCACAATTGCACATTTAGAGATAATCACTAGTTATGATCTCATCACAAATTCTCTTATGCTGTGAATTGTATTGCGGACATTTAGTAGATGAGTTTAAGATCCCAATCAAATACACAAACATGTATACTCAAATAGTGAATTATCATTTATTAAAATGAATGTTTACAATCATAAGGCGATTGCCTTAGGACACTTCTCTCATATCACTAACAGTTTCTCGGGAAAGCATTTAAAGCATACCTTATTAGGTCACGGTTTTCTACCTTGTGATCAATGGTGTGTAGACCGTTCATTAGTTCTTGAATTTGGGCGTGAAGCTGAGCTATTGTTTCGTTGTCGGCCATTTTGATGGTATACAGCTTGTTCAGGAGCAGATCTCTCTTGTTGATCCGAGTGTCTGATGTTCCTTCATGCAGCTCGATCAGTTTTCCCCACAGCTCCTTGGCACTGTTGAAAGGGCCCACCCGGTTCAGCTCCTCTTTTGTTAAGCCTCGTTGAAGGGTCTGGGTCGCCTTTGCATCCGCTTCAATTTTCCGTTTCAGAGCGGTGTCCCACTCTGTGTAGCTTTGAGGTACTCCTTCAACATTTCTCGGAATCTCCAGTCCGGACTGGATGATTATCCACATGTCCACCTGAGTTTTCAGGTGGACCTCTATTCTGCTCTTCCAGTACGAGAAGTCTTCTCCACTGAAGAGAGGTGGTCTTGCGGTGCTGAAGCCTTCTTGCATGGCCATTTTATCTGAAATGTAAACTAGACAAAAAAAAAGGAATATCCCAAGACTTGGTCTTGGATTAGTAGTGCGGGATAAAGGAAAAAATATTTGTCGAGTGGTGTTGCACCAACCTCGATCAATGAGAAGAAATTCGAACGAAAAAAAATATTAGAAGAAATTTGAACGAAAAAAAATATTAAAAGAAAATTTTTTTAAAAAAAAATCGAAAAATTTTCAAACTAGTGGTTGCACCAAATTTGAACTTCCCCGCTCTGATACCACTTGTTGGATCGAGAGAAATGATAGAGGGGGGGTGAATATCGTTAAACGCTTTTCGGATAAAAACTAGAGCAAGTATGCAGCGGAATAAAAACAATCGCGAACACAGGTAGTTTTACTTGGTTCGGAGCCTAGGTCGACTCCTACTCCAAGGCCCACGGTCGTTGACCATTTTCTGCGGGCAATTCTATAAGTGCGCAAAAACAGTTTACAAGAGTTGTACAATTGTAGTATAGTAAACTGAAAGAAAATAGCTCTTCGTTACCGACGTCCGGTGTAGTTTATACTTCGGTGCAGATGGACGTCGTAGGCGCTTGAGTCGTGAGTGGAAGGTTCCCGGAGCAGAGCGCTTTGAGTCGAAGAGCAAGTTGGCGTTGGAAGAAGTGTTGTGTGAAGCCTTGGGGTCGAGGGCCCTTTTATAGCCCCTGGGGGCGCCCGGAACGTCGGGGGCGCCCCCCACGTGTCAGCCGATCCGCTTTCGTCTCGGTCAGCTCTGATCCCTTAAAACTCGGGATCAGGCTTTGACGGGGGCGCCCGCAACGCTGGGGGCGCCCGGGTTGATCGGGTCTCCTCTTATCCGTTGGCTTCGCTGGGTTCTGCTTCGTTAGCTTCTACTGGGGGCGCCTGGGAGCATGGGGGCGCCCGGGAGCACGGGGGCGCCCGCCCATGAGCTGTCGAAGCCTGCCTTTGCTTCATGTGTTTTGTGTTCACCTTGGGGGCACCCGGGACACTCCGGGCGCCCTAGTCAGCTGCTGCCTCACTCCTTTGAGGCTCTCTGAGCTGCAGACACTCGTTTCTTCGGTCCTGCATCCAGGGTTAGTCCAAAACACCATAAAGAAATAAGATGTTAGTTTATACAGCCTTAGCTGTCTTGGTTCTGACTTTGGGCCTCCCAAATGGAGCCCTAGGTCGAACCGACGCCTACTATTCCCTCGACGGGGAACGCGTCCTCACCTACTCCTCTCGGGAGAATTTACCTGATGCCAACCGGCTCCTCCGGTTGGACTTTTGCCTAGCGGTCCTTCGCCAGGTCTTGGATACCAAGTTGTCCTTCGCCCGGTGCCTAGCAGTCCTTCGCTAGGTCTTCAGTCCCAAGCTGTCCTTCGCCTGGTGCCTAGCAGTCCTTCGCTAGGGCTTCAGTACCCTGGCATTCCTTCGCGTGTGCCTAGCAGTCCTTCGCTAGGACTTTTTTTACCCTGGCATTCCTTCGCCAGTGCCTAGCAGTCCTTCGCTAGGACTTTTCCTGCACACTTGATTAACATGTTAGATAACAATTGAGACTTAACTTTTAAACCCTTTTGCCATTATCAAAACTCAGGTTCGACTTGGGTGCTTTCTGTACCAACAATTTAAACTTTAAAATTTAAGCATTATCACAATTCATCTGTCACATATTTTGATCCAATATAGATATTCTCATACATCATATTTTAATCCAAATATTTTTTGTTTTCAAAGTTTGTTAAGTTAATCATGTAAATATTTTAATTGTAAATGTAGTTGAGTTTAATATAGGTTAGAGTTACAAATTAACGTTAGAGAGAGTTTGGAATGATACAAAACTAGTTCTATGTGTTTGTGTAGCTCTCCAGATTATAAAAATATTATCAAACATTATTGAGGCCAAATATATTTAAAAAAATCAAATTCAGATAAAAAAAATCATTGGTTTCGATATATTATTTCAAATTGATATTTGAGAGCACTTATAAATTCAAGAGAAGCAAACGAACACGTAGGAACCGATTTCATATAATTTTGATATCTCTAGGTAGGATTTCAGACTCATTTTACTTATTTATAATTAATTTTAATTTTTGGACAAATCCAGGATTCATCCCAGATTTTGGGATGAATCCACAGTTTTGTCCCAAATTTGGTGACGAATCTGTGGATTCGTCCCAAAATGAAAAAGAATTATAAAAATTTAACCAAGTCGGAAACCCTACCTAGAGATATCGAAATTACACAAAACTGGTTCCTATGTGTTCGTCCCCTTTTCCTGACAATATAGATATCCTCATACATCATATTTTGTTCTAATATTTTTTGTTTTCAATGTTAAGTTAAACATGTAAATATTTTAATTGTAAATGTACGTAGTTGAGTTTAATATAGGTTAGAGTTACAAATTAAGGTTAGAGAGAATTCGGAATGATACAAAGCTAGATCTATACGTTTGTGT
Organism: Boesenbergia rotunda; assembly: GCA_024364735.1. NCBI lineage: Eukaryota > Viridiplantae > Streptophyta > Magnoliopsida > Zingiberales > Zingiberaceae > Boesenbergia > Boesenbergia rotunda. The sequence goes on from JAGFNQ010000224.1 coordinate 278,821, forward strand.
AGCTCTCCTAATTATAAAAATGTTATTAAACATTATTGAGGTCAAATATATTTATAGATGTGATTTTTATAACATGAAACTATTTAAAAAATCAAATTCAGATTAAAAAATCACTGGGTTCGATATATTATTTCAAATTGATATGTGAGAGCACTTATAACATCAGGAGAAGTAGACGAATACGTAGGAACCAATTTTGTGTAATTCTGATATCTCTAAGTAGGGTTTTGGACTCAGTTTACATACTTATAATTAATTTTAATTTTGGGATGAATTCAGGATTCATCCCAGATTTGGCGAGGAGGATTCGTCCCAGAATCTAGGACGAATAGACAAATTCGTCGCCAAATCTGGGACGAATCTGTGAATTCATCCTAGAATTAAAATTAAGTATAAAAATTTATAATATGATTTTAATTATTGTTTTAGACGAAAACTTGATTTCGTCGCCAACATTGGGGAAGAAATTTGGGATGAAAATTATTTTGTCCCAAAATGACTTTTAAAAAGCTCTCCATCCCCTCCCTTTGTCCTAGATCTAAAATTTGGGGTTGGGGGTGGTGGGCGATGGCGTGAGTGGGATCTTCGACGACCAACAATAACGTTCTCTCCCCTCTATTTTCTCACCCTCTAAAACTCCGGCGTTGGCCTCGGCGAGCCACTGGCAGCTTGCGCTTGCCGGTAGCCGTGGGCCATGGCCACCCCCGCATGCAGCAGATGACCCCCACTAGCCCCTGACAGCCACGACTAGCTCCCCTCTTGGCGAGCGTTGCCCATGGCCGACCCCCGTTGGCTGGGCGGTCCCTGCACGCCACGGCCGGTGCCTGCAGGCCACGGTCGACGCCCGCAGGCCGCTTCCGGCGCCCGTAGGTCGTTGCTAACTGGGCAACCGACCCCTGACGCCCGCAACCAACCCCGCGATGTATTTGTTATGCATATTCTAAACATAATAGTGCAAATATCTGCTATGTATTTTTTCTTGTTATACATAGTCATTTTTGATCTCATATGATACATGCATCCATCCATCTTAGATATTATTATTTAATGTGTTCAAGTTACTAAATTGTTTCCTTCAATAATTTTGTGATGCAAAATTCTTTTGCCTGTTGTTGTGTCATTTGGTGTGCCTATTTAAATGTATGATATGTTTGCTTTTTTACAATAGAACATAGAAGAAAGTTAATCGAGAACAATACTGAAAATTCATTTGCCTGCTGCTTAGTTCTGTTTGCATAGTTGAAGAATTATGTAATCATATTTGAAGAAATATGATAGTTCTTTTATCTGCTGCTTATTTCTTTTACTTGCTGCTTATTTTGATCAATCTTTACTATTATATATAGTTTTTTAGTAATAGTTATTCATGTTATTATAAATTTGAAACTGAGAAAATGCAGAATGAATGAATGTGGATGTATAAAAAGAATTTACCTAATCATCGAGGTTTAACTAATGAGTTTAAAATTGGGTTGACCCAATTTCTGAATCTTGCATCTAGTCAAGTTGAGTATATGCATGGCAATAAAATAAGGTGTCCATGTAAAAAGTGTCACAATGGCAAATTCTTACTTAGCGATCAAGTTGAAGAACATCATTGTAGATTTGTTTTTACCCCGAATTACTGTAATTGGATATCTCATGGTGAACCATTTATATCTGATGATGATTTTGAACAAAATATATGAGTCTCAGTTGGTGGTGATCAGAGTTATTATAAACAATTAAATCCATATCAGAGGATGGTAATTGATGCAACATGTTAGAATTTCAATCCTGACACACATGGTGCAAGTTCTAGTTATCCTCCAGTAGTTGAACAAATATTTACTACTTATACATCACCGTTGGAGGAAGTAGAAGTGCGACCTGTAGATGAAACATATCTTCAATTTCAAGAAATGTTAAGGAATGCTGATGAACCATTATAGGCTAGTTGTGACAGTCACATTAAATTATCTCTCACCACAAGGCTGTTGAATGTCAAGGCAGAGCATAATGTGTCGCAAGATTGTTTTAATGATTTTGTTCAAGTTATTAGAGAGGCATTGCCATGTGATCATATATTGCCTAATGATTTTTATAGTATGAAAAAATTCATGAAAGAATTGGGTCCTCTGGTGTAAACAATTGATGTTTGCAGAGATAGTTGTATGCTATATTGGGGAGTTGATGAAGATGCAGATATTTGTAAATCCTGTAATCAAACTAGGTACAAGAGAAATAGAAGGGATCAACGATGACGTAGATCATACAAGCAGATGTTTTATTTGCCTTTAACCCCTATGTTACAAAGGCTTTATGCATCAAAGGTAACTGTTCAACATCTGACTTGGCATGCAAATCATCAAACAGAAGAGGATCTAATGTGTCATCCAAGCGATGCAGAGGTATTGAAGAATTTTGATAGAATATATCTAGAATTTGCAAAGGAGATTCGAAACATTAGATTATGTTTATGTGCTGATGGTTTTGATCGGTTTGGCAAATTTGGAAGAAATTATTCATGTTTGCCAATTATCTTAACTCCTATAATCTTCCACCTGGGATGTGCATGAAAACTCCTTATATGTTTTTAACATTAGTTGTGCTTGGCCTGTAAAATCTGAAGAAGTTAATAGATGTTTATATGCAACCCTTGATTGTAGAGTTGAAACAACTATGGGATGAAGGTTTTCTTACTTATGATGTAGATGCTAATAAGATGTTTGTAATGAAGGCTGCTCTTCTTTGGATGATAAATGAGTTTTCAGCTTATGGTATGCTATCGGGTTGGAGTACCATTGGGATCTTTGGATGCCCAATATGTATGGAGAGATTTAAGTCAATTAGATTGAAATAAGGGAAGAAACCAAGTTATTGTGATTGTCATAGACAATTTTTACTACCAAATCATAATTTCAGAAAAAATAAAGATGAATTCACTAAGAATAGAATTGAAAGAACACTTCCACCATTGAGATTAATAGGTGAACAGATTTGGTTCAGAATTTGTGAATTCACATGAATATTGAAGTACACATAAATGGACTAAACGGAGTATATTTTGGGACTTACCGTATTGACAAAATCATTTGATTCATCATAATATTGATGTAATGCATATTGAGAAGAATATTTTTGATAATCTAATAATTACAGTGATGGATATCAACGGAAAAACTAAATACAATTTGAATGCAAGAAAAGATACGTGACATATTTGTAAAAGACCCACTCTTGATGTCGATGAAAGTAGTAGGGAACCAAAGCCAAAGGCAGTTTATACATTGAATAAGGATCAGAGACGTCTTGTTTGTGAATGGTTGAAATCATTAAAATTTCCAGATCGGTATGTCTCTAATCTTGAAGATGTGTTGATATGAAGGAATACAAATTAATTGGCTTAAAAAGTCATGATTGCCATATAATCATGCAAAGGTTCATTCCTATTACCTTTAAGGAACTCTTACCAAATTTTATATGGGGTGTCATTACAAAATTGATCATTTTTTTACATGATATTTTCTCAACAATTTTGAGGCATTCACACATGGAGAAATTAGAGAGAAACATTCCAATTATTTTGTGTAATTTAGAAAGAATATTTCCACCCTCATCTTTAGAAAGAACATTCCAAAGTTAGAGGACCTGTCCATTTTTTATGAATGCATCCATTTGAAAGGTAAAAATTTTATCTATACTTCGACAATCTTAATACATAAAAATTTATACAATTTATTATATATTAATATCTAATACAATGTGTTTTATTACCATTAGATTCTTATATCATTTGAAGAAAAAAGTGAAAAATAAGGCATGAGTTGAATCCTTAATTGTTAATGCATACATTGTGGAGGAAGTAACAACTTTTGCATTATATTATTTTGAGCCTCATGTTCACAGCAAAAGGCAAAGAGCAGGAAGAAATGATGAGGGTCCTATTGATCCCAATCTAAAGTCATTTTCAATTTTTAACTATCTTGGTCAACCAAGTGGATCATGTAAGCAGAGATACTTAACTGGCTAAGAATGGCGGGCAGCCCAGACATATATTTTATTGAATTGTCCAGAAGTATTTTCATATTACGAGTTAGTATAAATATATATTTATATTTCTAATGTTGTAAATTGTTTGTGTGATAAGTTTTTTGTTTTTTGAAGGATTTTCAAAATTAGGTTTATTTTCAAACAGTTAAATTGTTTGTACTTAACTATCCAGAAGAATTTCTAATGTCACTTATGAGATGAAGAATTTGCACCATGGCTTAAATCATATGTAAGTAGACAATCTAAATTTGGTTTATACATACGTAGACTTTTAACACTTGGCATATTTGATTTTAGGTTCATGATAATCAAGCTCACCTTGAACATGAGATGTTAATCAATCTATCATGGGGTCTAAAAGCACTTGTACGCACTTGGCCAGCATACTTCATAAATGGATATAATTTTCATACTCAAGAATATGGAATGGAGAAGAGTGCAATGAATAGTGGGGTTTGTGTTCAGTCATCCAATGACAGAGGCACAAATATTGATTTTTATGGTTTATTGGAAAAAATTTTAGAAATAGAATACCTTGGCCCAGAAATGCGAGTTATCTTATTTATGTATCGTTGGTTTGACCCTGTCAGAGGTATGAAGGTGCATGCACACTATAATTTGGTTGAAATAAATCATAAGAGATTCTATAAAAGATATGAACCATTTGTGATGGCATAACAAGCGATTCTAGTTTTCTATTTTTCATATCCTAGTTTGAAACGTGATAAGATTGATTGGTGGGTTGTTTGTAAAACCAAAGCAAGGAAAAAATTGAGGAACGTTGGGAAAATATTGCATATCAATAGGAGGAAGTTGCAAACACATTTCAAATGGAGAAATATATTATTCCAACTTTACGAGATCCCAGTGGAATAGTCATAAACGTGGATGCAAGTGAAATTAATGAGGATGAGGTTGAGGAGGAGGATGACGTCGACGATGATGACGACGATGACGATGATGACGATGATGAGGATGTGGCTAAGAATGATAACGAGGAAATTGATGTTTGATGATATGTAATATTTTATAATATGAATATGTATTCTGTTATCATATATAATAATATTTTTATTTATGAATTAATTTAGTTTAATATGCAAATTTATAAAACTTATAAGTCATTCTTAATTGTTTATATATGGTATTTTTTTTAAATTATATATTCTATCTGTTAATGCACTGTATTTTTTTATAGGTCATTACAGGTAATATACAGTTATTTTGTTGCACACTCTCTGATTAGATAGCAAAATGCTAAGTTTTTTCATGTTTTTCATTATGCATTGAAATTTTATTTATTTTATCCTAACACATTTGTTTCACAATTTCGACACCATGGACATAGACGGTCTTCTCTTGGCCCTTCTGCTTCATCACCTGATATAGGACCTTCACATGTACCTTCTCATTGATCGTCGCTAGTATCAGGTGCAGGATCTTCACATGCACCTTCTCATTCGTCGTTGCCAGTATCAGGTGCAGGACCTTCACATGCACCTTATCATTTGTCATCGCTACTACGTTCACACGCACCTTCTCATTCACCGTCACCAGTACATTCGCTAGTCCAATCTCCGGTACCCATGCAAAATCCCAAATCGGCCAAAAACTCAACCACTTAGTTGATAGACTCTTAGGAGTTTATAGTTCCGATCGGAGATTCATAAGTATTATAAAATCTCTTATTTTTTCAACTATCTTAATTATTTAATATAGTTATTTGTAATTTTATGATAGGTTTGAAAACACTGTACTGATTATTCACGATATTAATAGAATCGTGAATAATCACTGGGGAGGTGCTTCAATGTCATATTCAAGCACTCCAGCTGCTAATAAGGAGTTATGGTGGAATGAGTTCAAGGTATATCGCCTTTTGTTTATTTATGAAATTAAAGTTAGTATCTAATTAATTATTCTTTTTCATTTCAGCGGACATTCAATTGGGAGCCGAGTGCAGAAATGGAAATAAAAAGAATATTTAAAAAAATGGGGTGATCACATTATCCATGTATTGAATCATGCCAAGACTCGGGGAAAAAAGCCAACATGCATCACTGATGAAAATTGGGTCAAGATCTCCAATGTTTGGGAAACAAATGAGAGCAAAAACAGGAGTTATCAGAAAAAGATAAATCAATCTTTTAATTCTGGAGACACATTTCTGATATATGCGGGAGAGTCTATTAATATAGATGAGCACATACACAAATTGGTAATTTATTTAACTCTCTCACTAATTTTTAATTTATATCAAATTATTTTATTATTTCTAATGGTGTTTTTTAGACTAAGGAAATGGGGAAGGTGCCCGCATTCATTGAAACTTTTACTCATGCTTTTACAAAAAAGACAAGACTTGGAGTGGGTATAGAGCCAAATTAATAAAGGTTAGGATTAATTTTTATTTGATTTTAAAATATTATTATTGTCATTGTATTATAATTTTTCTTATGACAATGTAGGACAAATATGATGAATTAGAGCTAGCACTAATAAATTCGCAAGCTAGCGAAAACACCGGCAGCTCTGAACCCTTTGTTGGCAATAGCATGAATTTATGGTTGGAGGCTAGTGGGGACCCAAAGGGGGGAGATTATTAGGAATGTGTTCCTTGAGCAGAACCCAAAGAGTTGCTGGCACATCTTCCTCTTCTACCCCACCAATAGTTAGGGCTTAGATAATTATCTTGACTGAAGAAGTATCCAATTTGAAGGGGATAATATTACAAAAAGATGAAGAACTATCACAAAGGGATGAACAAATATTACAATGGGATCAATAAATTAGAGATTTACGTTGGCAACAGGACATGATCATGTGATATCTTTAGTTAAGCTCCACTCCAATGCAAAATTGTTCCCGTTCAGGTGATGATGGTGGAGACGATGATGCAGATCATGGTGTTGATTCTTCATGACTTTATTATGTATGAATATTATTTATCTCATAATTAGTGTTTTTGAATAATAATATTTGTTTGTGAAATTTTTGTTTTTGTATATTTTTATTAATACCATTATTTTGTTTTAAACAGGGGTAGACATTAAGGATGTCATTTACTTAACAATGCATGTTATGTTAGAAAGTTTAGCTATTAAGGATGTTATTTATTTAACCATGCTATTTTAGAAAGTTTAACTATTAAGGATGCTATTTATTTAACCATGCATGCTATGTTAGAAAATTTAGCTATTAAGGATGCTATTTATTTAACCATGCATGTTATGTTAGAAAGTTTAGCTATTGAAGAGCTTATTTATTTAACTACGCTATGTTAGATAGTTTAGCTATTAAGGAGGCTATTTATTTAACCATGCTATTTTAAAGTTTAACTATTATGGATGTTATTTATTTAACCATGCATTCTTTGATAGAAAATTTACCTATTAATGTTTGCAGAATGTTTATCTATTAATGATGCTTTTTATTTAACCATGCAATGTTAGAAAGTTTAGTTATTAAGGATGTTTTTTATTTAGCTATGCTATGTTAGAATGTGTCTTATATAGGAATAGACTTCTTTGTTAGATTGATGTCTTCATTTTTAACCCATAACCCAAACACTTAGAAGCAAAATACTATACTCTTTATTTGAAACTTATCTGTGACATATAATAGGATAGTGTCAAAAGCTTAGGTTAAAAATCATAGGATGGAAAGACAATAAATCAAATATATTAGATAATGCAACACCATAGTCATTGCTTTCACATAAAGGAAGTAACATTAAGAAACATTAGTTCATTACTAATTAAATCTCTAATGTTCCATTTACTTTCCTCACTTTCGAACAAATTATTTCCCCTTATGAAAAAAAATTATTATAATTTACACCAATGATTATGCATAAATATTATTATTGATTGATGATATTCTATGTAATAGTTTTTTGTATGTTTTATTAATACCATTATTCTATTTTGAATAGGGTTGGCGACGACAACTAAACTGGTACAAATATTAAGTTGTGTTAATTTAATAAATTGTTTTTCTTAATATAAATGATTTATTTGTTATTAATATTGTTAATTTATTTTAACAGGATTGATGACGGCAAGTAAATTGATACAGTTGTTATGTTTTGTATTAATTTAGTAGATATTTTTATGTTATGAATGATTCATTTTGTTATTTGTTTGTTTATGTAGGAAAAGAAGAAAATGAAAGAAGCAAGATTGCCATCGAAGAGGTTGATATCTTGATGTTCTTATAGTTTTTTTCGATGACTTTATGGATTTCTATGGATTGAATGTGATCACTTATCCTGTAGTTTTTTGTTCTTGTATTTATTTGGATGTTATCTATTTGTATGGATATGGATTTGATGATATGATTCATTTGGATGTTATATATCTGTATGGATATTTGGATTAGATATCGTTTCGTCCCTGAATCATTGATTTTTTGTAGTGTAAACTATGACCGGCCTCAATGTCATCGTCATTATCTTCATCTCCATCTTTGCTACCCCCATCTCCATAATGAACCACAATATCCTCATTCTCCTGAATGTTATCTTTTGAAGTATTTCCATTTTCAAGCTCCTCCATCCTTTCTAGTTCTTCTATCATTGCCATAATTCAACCATATTCTTCATCTTCATCAAGATTTTGTAGATTTTCTGTCTTACAGGAATGTAAAGAATCTGAAACAACTAGATTGAAAATTAGAGGGAAGCACCTCATCTTTCACCCATAAAATTTGTATTGTGATCATTGGAGGTTCGAAGGTGGACGTGTAAAGGGATTTCCAGGTAGCCTCCGACAAGGAGCATTCTGAGGGACTCTAAGAGAAAAAAAATGAGTTAGGAGGGTTGGAGGGATCTCCGACGCAACCACTCCGACCTCAAGTCACCGAGTTGAGGCTCGCAAACTAGTCATAGGAACTCGAGATTCCGAATCGAGAACCCAAGTCAAGATTCCAAGACTAGATTGATGAGTCGAGGCCGACAAACCCAACTTGGGGTCCCCGATCTAAGCGACATGGCTGGGGGTATGACCCACGTGCTCAATAGGGAAAACATAGTCCTTTACTTTCCATTAAAAGCGTTATAATTAGCCATTATTACTGCAAGACGTGGGTAGCCGCCACAGGAATATGTGAAAGCGGAAGAACATGGACATCCTTCCCCTCATACTATAAAAAGGTGTTTAACTCTAATGCCAGGGGGTATGAAAAGGACCCTTCAATACTATACCTATTTTCTCCACCTTCTTGCGAGATTTTGACTTGAGGTCGGAGTGGTTGCGTCGGAGATCCCTCCAACCCTCCTCCTAACTCATTTTTTTCTCTTAGAGTCCCTCGGAATGTTCCTTGTCGGAGGCTACTTAGAAATCCCTTTCCACGTCCACCTTCGAACCACCAATGAGTTAGCCCTTGGCGACTTCGAGTAGTATCAAATTGACATCATTTGTTGGAATACTGAGCTAACAACTGACCCAAATTTCCACACGGACAACACCGAACAACCCAACATCGAGGGTGCAGAGGGACAAAATCTCATCTCCATGATGGTGGAAGATTTAAACTGATTGGTGACTGCTACTATACATGCAGTATTGCAAGGACAACCGCAATTGTTGACGATACAAGCCTCCCATCCCTCTGTTGGAGTACTTCAGTCTACGGAGATATCACCCACAATATCTCAAAAGGCAGGCTAACCAACGCGGACACCCAGGAAGACATTTACTCTCCTGGTAGACACCTCCGCTCTAAGAGGAGAATTGTCAGGATCTTAAGAGAAAGACTTTCACAGGAGCCCCCCGAAGGAAAAGTGTGTAGCTGTTAAAGTCAAGGATGCCAAATGTCCTCCCTTCTTGCCCCACATTTTGCAGGATGAATTACCAAGACATTTTATGGTGTTGTTCATAGGAGAATACAATGACACAATTGATCCTGAGGATTATCTATGCAAATTTGAGAATACCTCTCTATTACACCAATATACGAACAGGGTTAAGCGCCGGATTATCTTGATCACACTGTCAAGCTTAGCACAGAGATGGTTTAACACCTCTCGACTTTTTCCATCAGATCTTTCAAAGACTTTAAAGAAGCCTTTATGCGGCATTTTTTTCCCAGCCAGAGATATCAGAAGACCCCACACAACCTATTCACCCTTAAATAGAAGCCCAAAGAACTGCTGAAGAAGTACCTGCAACAATTCAACTAAGTAGCCATGGACACCCCCCCCTTGGTCATCCGAGAAATCTAGGTCAGTGCATTTTTTTCAAGAGTTAGTTGACGAGGATTTTTTCCGATCTCTTGTCAAAAAAGCCCCTAGCGATTTCGATGGGTGCAAGCCCAAGCCCTTAAATACGTCCAAGTATAAGAGGCACAGTCAACCAAGAGGAAGAAGCACTCATCTTCATCTCTATAAACACCGGAGGGACCCCCCTTTCGTGAGGTAAATATCTTTTGGCCACAAGAAGAGAAAAGGCAGTGCATCTGATGGAGTCCCCGACCCACGCAGCATGGTCAAGTCTCCAATTCAAAGCGAAGACTTGTTGCAACTTTCACCAATCCAACACCCATTCCACTTGAGAGTGTCAACCATAGGCTAGAGAAAAGTGGATGTTGGATGACAAGAGAAAGGCAAGCCGTAAGTGGACCACTAGAAACTCCTCCAAGCCCTACTCGCGCTGTGACAATGTGAAGCAGGATACCTGACCTCGGACCAACCGACAAGGTCACTCTCCTGATCCTCGTCCTAACACTCGATGCAATGCTCGGTCACCAACAGAGTCGAGATAGAGAGAAGATACCAAGGGTAAAGGCTAAGTTGAGCAAATAGGAATGGTCAACATGATATCCGAAAGACAACGGATGGTGATTCTACTTGGGACTAGAAGGCTCATACTCATTGATTGGAGAACTATAGGATCCACTCAAATCGGAGCACCTATGGTAGCCCCGTAATCACCTTTGCTTTGGGCTTGTGGACCTAGAGGGGGTGGAACCCCCCCCCCCCCCCCACACACACACACGAAGATGTTGGCATTAGGATTCCTCCCTATATCCCCGGATTAAAATTCTATTAATTAGAACTAATCCGGATAGGGAAAACTTTCCGAATGACTTACTTCATCATCATGCTTTTCGATTGAGTGATCGCTTAAACATACTTGTTGTTCAAGCAGTCAATCTCCTTTCTCGATTAGCAGCGGAATAGAAGATAAAGATTTGATCGCCGGTTCTTGTGTTTAATTCGAGATCAAAGAAATAAACAAAATACAATTAAGAATACAAGTGGAATAAAAACAAGATATACCTCTTGATCTACCTCTTGATTTTCTATTGTATTCTTATCCTCTTCTTGGACATCGTGTGGGTGACGATCATCCATGAATGAAGACACCAAAACCACCCTTCTTCTTCCTTCTTGCATCGGCCAAAAGGAGAAAACTCTCCTTCCTTGAGGTTGCGCCAGCCCTAAGGAGGGACCTCTCCTTCCTTGCACCGGTCCTAAGGAGAGAAGAGAAGAAGAAGAAGAGAAAGAAAAAACTCTCTCCTTCACACCAAACCCTAGCCGCACGCCCTTCTTCCTCTTGTTGCCGGCGCCGCACACCCACAAGAGAGAGAGAGAGAGAGAGTGAAGAAGAAGAAGAAGAGGCTTAGGTTTTTCTCATGATGGCTTATGAGGGTATTTATAGGCTACAATAGGGACCATGAGGAGGAGTTGGTTATGGTCTCCTAACGGATCTTAAACCCGACCCGTTAATAATAACCCGCTCCACTAAATGATTATTATTGAACTACCGCACCAACCCCATAATAAAATGTGGTCTCCACCTTATTATGCGTACATCATCTCCCCGTGTTTAAGATATTGCATGCCCATTAATTAATTAAATTCTTGACAATTTAATTAATTAACATGTAATTCCAAGAGTAGTACCACCCAACCTCATTATCATGTCGGACCAAGTCCACCTGCAGGATTTATATGATAATCCTTATGAGTTCCTCAAGGGGGCATCATCATCCTAAATAATTAGGACACAATTTTCTTCTATAATCAACGGCACACTATATAAATAATATTATTTCTCAATTTACCGGGCCTATTGATTTAACGAATAAATTTCTCCCATTGATAAATTAAAGAAATAAATATTAAGTACATATGCCTGTTGTTATATCGGAATTAAGAGCATGTACATCCATAATAACTAAGGTCTTGTTCGATTATATAGTCAATATAAATTGAATCACATCAAATCGGTCTTGCTCAATACACACAAAGTGCACTAGTGTAATTCTATAGTGATGATAGACTAATACCAAATTACACTACAACCGTTCCAATGGTTTGTCCAAATCCATCTTGGTTGTGAGCCACTACTTATACTTTACAAGGAACTGATAACATGATCTTCTGTGTGACACCATATACCATGTCATCTACAATGTGAAGTAATGGACAATTGCATACATATAACAAATATAAAATGCAAATACATGACCACTGTGATTCTTATTCAAAATTAGATGTTCATACAAAAGCTAGGCTTATAGTATACATCCTAACAATCTCCCATTTATACTAAAAGACTATACTGCCATACATTTGATTCCCATCCCCTCAACATGCCTATCATAAGCTTTCGCTGGAAGGGCCTTAGTGAAAGGATCTACCAAGTTATCTGCTGATGCAATCATGGCTACAACAACTTCTCCTCGCTTTACGATGGCTCGTATCAGGTGGTACTTGCGCTCAATGTGTTTACTTGCCTTATGGGCTCATGGTTCCTTCGATTTTGCTACTGCACCATTGTTATCACAATAAATTATGAAAGCCTTGGGTGTTAGGATGTATACTAAGAGCCTAGCCTTTTTGTATGAACATCTACATTTTGGAATAAGAATCACATGATCATGATTGCATTTTATATCTGTATATATGTGTGTGCATGTTGTCTAATACTTTACACTGTAGATAACATGGTGTGGTGTCACACAGAAGATTATGTTATCAGTCCCTTGTAGAGTATAAGAAGAGGCTCACAACCTAGATGGTCTTGGACAAACCATTGGCATGATTATAGAGTAATTTGATATGGTCTGTCTTGCCCATAGGGTTACACTAGTACACTTTGAGTGTATTGAGCGGACCAACTTTGAGGTGATTTAATTTATATTGACTATATAATTGAATTAGACCTTAAGATATTATTTTGTACATGCTCTTAATCGCGATATAATAACGGGCACATGTACTTAGTATTTATTTCATTGATTTACAAGTGGGCAAGATTTATTCATTAAATCGATAGACTCGGTAAATTGGGAAATAGTATTATTTGCATGGTGTGTCGTTGATTATAGGAGGAAACCGTGTCCAATTTTAGGATGATGATATCTCCTTGAGGAGCTCATAAAGTTTATTATGTAAACCCTGTAAGTGGACTTGCTCCGGCATGATAATAAGGTTGAGTGGTACTACTCATGGAGTTAGAAGTTAATTAATTAATTGTCAGATTAATTAATTAATTAATGGACATGCGATATCTTAAACACGGGGAGAATTTTATACACATAATATATTGGAGCCCATATTTTATTATGGGGGTTGGTGAGGTAATTCAATAATGATCCTTTAGTGGATTGGATCATTATTAACGGATCTAGTTTTGTGGCTAAAAATTTTTGTATCTAAAAAAATTTTTTGTGGCTAAAAATTTTTGTGGCTAAAAAAATCCATTAGGTGGGCAACAACCAACTCCTCCTCATGGTCCCTATTGTAGCCTATAAATACCTCATGAAGCCTAGACTCAATTTAATAACTTCTTTGGTTTTATAACTCTTTGGTTTAATCTCTTGGTTTTCCCTCCTCCTCTCTTCTTCCCTCTTGGCCGGCAGCAAAACCCTAGGGTTTAGGGTTGGGCGGCACACAAAGGGAGACGCTTCTCCCTTTGTTTCCTTTGGTGGCCGGCTTTAGCAAGGGAAGGAGATTCTCCTTGGTGGCCGGCGAGGATCTTCATCTGTGAAGGTGGTGGTCGACGGCGCAACAAGAAGGAGAGGGAGAGGTAGTGGCCAGCGGCACAAAGGAGAGGAAGAAAGCTTCTTCTTCCTTTGTGGATTGGAGCAAGCAAGAGAGAAAGAGAAGTGCGATCTAGGAGGCTTCAATTCTTGGTAGATCGTCGCCCACACGAAGTCCAAGAAGAGGGAGGTCATACAATAGAAGATCAAGAGGTATGAATTTATCTTATTCTATTCTTGTTCTTTATCTTTCCTCGTTGTTGTTAATTATTCATTAATTAACTTGGATCCCGATTGTAAAACACAAAAACTGGCGATCTTACGTCGTTGTCTTTTCCGCGGCTAACCGACTAGAAGAGTCGAATTGCTTGAACAACAAGTTTGTTTAAGCGATCACTCAAGTCATTAGCATGACAATGAAACGATCACTTGGAAGTTTCTTATGTGTCCGGATTAATTTCAATTAATGAACTTTTAATCCGGGGACATGGCAATGGATAGATTCCATGCGCACCATCCAAGGGCCTAAAATCCATCATCGGGCAAACCAGGAATCACCTCTAAGTCCATTAAGAAGTTTCTAAGTCATACAGCTTCTCTGGCTGTCTCAGAGGCTGCCACATACTCAGCTTCCATGGTGGAGTCCGTAACGTATTTTTGCTTAATACTCCTGCACACTATGGCTCCACTTCCCAAAGTAAACACATAACCCGAGGTAGACTTACTGTTATCCCTATTTGATTGGAAATCAGAATCTGTGTAACCCACAGGGAGCAAATGATTTGCTTGGTAAACTAGCATATAATTTCTAGTCCTTTTCAGATACTTTAATATATGCTTTACCGCAGTCTAAAGTCCTTGTTCTGGATTACTTTGATATCTGCTAACCATGCCAACGACAAAGCAGATATCCGGTCTCGTACATAACATAGCATACATTAGGCTTCCTACAACCGAAGCATAAGGAACTGCCTTCATCTCCTCTATCTCCTTTGATGTTTTAGGACACATCTCCTCATATAAAGGTACTCCATGTCGAAAAGGTAGAAAACCTTTCTTGGAGTTTTGAATGCTAAAATGAGCTAGGATAGTGTCAATATACGAAGCTTGAGATAAGCATAACATCCTTTTCTTACGATCCCTTATAACTTTAATCCCAAGCATGTGTCCAGCTTCTCCCAAGTCCTTCATATCAAACTGTTTGGACAACCATACCCTTACATTTGACAACACTTTGACATTATTTCCAATGAGCAAAATGTCATCTACATATAGTACATGAAATATCACTATGTTTTCGTCACTCCTTTTGTATACACAAGACTCATCCAGACATTGTATGAATCTATAAGACTGGATCACCTCATCAAACCAGATGTTCCATGATCTTGAAGCTTGTTTCAGTCCATAAATGGACCGATTAAGCTTGCATACAAGATGCTCTTTGCCCTTTGCAATGAATTCCTCTGGTTGCTTCATATAGATATTTTCTTCAAGACTTCCGTTAAGGAAAGCTGTCTTGACATCCATTTGCCAAACCTCATAATCCATATGAGCAGCAATAGACAAGAGAATCCAGATAGACTTAAGCATGACTTCCGGTAAAAAGGTTTCCTCATAATCGATCCCCTCTTTCTGAGTATACCCCTTCACAACAAGCCTCGCTTTAAAGGTTTCCACCTTTCCATTTGATCCTCTCTTTCTTTTGTAGATTCACTTACATCCAATGGCTTTTACACCATCCAATGGTTCTACAAGCTCCCAGACTTGGTTAGAATCCATAGATTCTATCTCAGAGTTCATCGCCTTTTGCCAAGATACCGCATCTTTATCTTGGAGTGCTTTGTCATAGGTCCAAGGGTCAGGTTCATGTTCATGTTAACAAGGGACAAAGTCCGAAGACTCTCCCAAAAATATGAATCTGTTAGGTTGCCTAACAACCATCCAACTACAACGAGGTACTACTTGTGTATCATCTGTGACACGTGGTACAGTCACTTGTGGTATATCATCTTGTACCATTGGTACTGAAGTAGAAACTTCCCCTCCTATTTCCTCTAGAACAATCTTACTCATGGGCTTGTGGTTTATTACATAGTTCTCTTCTAAAAATCAGGCATTCGTGCTAACAATGACCTCCTGATCTTTAGGACAAACAAACCACCTTTCGTTCCTCTTGGGTAGCCTACAAACAAGCAAACTTCCATACAAGATTACAACTTATCAACGTCTCCCTTCAGCACATGTGCTGGACTACCCCAAATCCGAATATGTCTCAGACTAGGGTTATGCCCATTCCGTAATTCTGTGGGAGTAGAGGGTACTGATTTAGAAGGTACAAAGTTCAGAATGTACACTGTCGTTTCCAGAGCATACACCCAGAACGAATTCGGTAATTCAGAATAATTCATCATCGATCTAACCATTTCCATAAGAGTCCTATTCCTTCATTCCACCACACCGTTCTATTGGAGTGTACCAGGTGCTGACTATTGGGATTCAATCCCAGCTTCTGATCAGTAACTCTAAACTCTCCCAAGAGGTACTCACCACCACGATCAGACCATAGTGTCTTGATACTTTTACCATGACGTTTCTCCACATCAGCCTTGTACTCTTTGAACTTGTCAAAGCACTCAGACTTGCGGCGCATCAAGTAAATGTATCCATATCTCAAATAGTCGTCTATAAATGAGATGAAATATTCAAAACCACCTCTTACCTGGATAGACATAGGACCACACAAATCAGAATGAACCAATTCCAACACTTCTTTGGCTCTATACCCCTTGGCTTTAAAAGGCCTCTTGGTCATTTTTCCTTCCAAGAAAGATTCAAAGGTTGAGAAGTTTTACACCACCAATGAACCCAAAAGTCCATCAGTTATCAACCTTTGAATTCTACTCAAGTTAATATGACCTAACCTTAGATGCCAAAGATATGTTTGGTTTATTTTCAAAGGTTTTTTTCTCTTATTAGAATTAGAAAATGTGTTATTAATTTTCATTTACATCGTGGGAGTAATTGGATTAAGAGTATACAAATTGTCAACCATCGAACCAAAATATATAATCTCCCTATTCCTTTTGATAACAACTCTGTCATTAAAATAAATAGAATATCCATCCATAAATAATTTAGAAACTGAAATCAAGTTCTTTCTAAAACAAGGTACGTAAAGATAATTTCTCAAAACCAAAGATTTATTCTTAGCAAAAGATAAATGAACATCTCCCACTGCAATAGTCGCCACCTCTGTAGCATTGCCCATATAGACGATAATCTCACCTTCAGATAGTCGTCTCGTTTCCTGGAACCCCTGCAATAAATTGTAGACATGATCAGTGGCTCCCGTATCTACACACCAGGTACCGATAGATAACACCGCTAAACATGTTTCAACAACTAATGAAAAAGATATACCTTGCTTGTTTTCCTTCAGCGGGGACAGTCCACCTTCCAATGTCCAGCCTACTTGCATGTGAAGCACTTGCCTTTTGGCTTCTCCACTCCAGCTTGTGGTCCTTGAGATCCAGCCACTTTCTTTGCCAAACCAACTTGTTTCTTCTTCTTCATTCTGCCTTTCGGTATAGAAGTAGAAACGTTTTCAGCAATGTAAGCTTGAGCGCTTTGACAAAATAGCCCTTCTGCTGCCTAGAGTTCTGTCAGAAGTTTCGTCAACGAATACATCCTTTTGTTCATGTTGAAGTTCAGGCGGAACTGCTCAAAACTCTTTGGTTGCATCTGGAGAATGATATCAACCTAGGTTTCCCCATCGATTTCAGTTCCAAGGACTTCCATCTCATTTAAATGAGCCATCATCTTGAGGACATGATCCCTTACGGGTGTTCCCTCAGCCATGGTGGTTGTCATCAAGTTTCTCATGGTCTCTTGCCTAGCAGCTTGATTCTGGTGTTCGAAGAGTTCCTTGAGATTGAGCATCATGTCATAGGCAGTAGTGAAGGTCTGACGTTGATGTTGCAGTACATATGACATAGAAGCCAAAATGTAACATCGCGTCATCTTATCTGCCTTTACCCACTTCCTATAACTCTCTTTCTCCTCTTCACTAGAATTAGCTCTGGGCTTTCTAGGACAAACCTCAAAAAGTACAAATATATACTCCTAAGCAGTCAAGACAATATCTAAATTTCTTTTCCAATCAATATAATTTGGACCAATATGTTTATTTTCTTTTAAAATCACAGCAAGGGGAGTGAAAGCCATAATGAAAAACCTGAGAATCATATTGGTCAAAACATTAGAATTTAAAATAATATTGATTCCTCAAACAATAAAATTTTAAATTCACCAACACCTCAAAATACCGTGTATTTCGTATGCCACGATAGTGTGGACGTATACTAATTCAAATATTTGTAAGAGGAGATTTTACCTATTAATTTTATTATCTTGTCAACCTTACTTTTTGACAAATAAAATTAATAGTTAGTTTATCTTCAGCCATACAAATAATAGCAGTGACTCCAATGAGGAGGATACTATTAATTGCATCTAAGTGTACACCATTACTTGATACTAAGTCCATTATCTAGGATTATGTCCCTTCCAATGGGGAAGATCACATGCTCCTAAATAAATTTCTAAAATCATCCATAAGGAAGTTTGAACTAGTGATCCGCAAAATAAACTCATCAGATGTAGAGGAAGACACTCAGAGCCAATGAGCAAGTTTGTATGCATCACTTTTCAAACTAGTAATGGAGGTCACAAGACTCAAAGATTCCCTCTCCCACTTAGTAATTTTTAAAACGAGGAATTTTCAAGCATGCAATTACAACAAACATATTAAACAGCAAGCAATAAATATGAAAATCAAATTTTCAACTATTATTGCTTTGTAGATTTTGCTGTTCTCCAATACGCCTCTAGTTGATCACGCCATCTCACCTCCTCCTTCTTTAGCCGTACAAGCAAGGGTCCAAGCCGAGAAAATTTTTTTTAATTTACATCCATCGAGCCTATACTCCACAAAGGAGTGTTCAAAAAATCTAGATCGAAAAGTAAATTAAACTAAGTGGCTAACATTGCCATATTTAATTACAATTAAATACAAATGGTCTCGTCAACCCCGAGGATTCAAATATACAATCACACAATTACACATACACAAAATCACAGCCATAATAGTTAGATCTTATGCCTGTAACCACAAAGATAGCCTATTGCACATCCTACTATTATCCGACATAAATTATATACGAAAAGCATGAAAGTAACCGAATCCAAAACACACAGAACCGGAAACCATGGCTCTGATACCAATTGTTGGCGCTAGGATTCCTCCCTATATCCCTGGATTAAAATTCTATTGATTAGAACTAATCCGGATAAGGAAAACTTCCCAAACGACCTACTTCATCATCATGCTTTTCGATTGAGCTATCGCTTGAACAAACTGTTGTTCAAGCAATCAATCTCCTTTCTCGATTAGCAGCGGAATAGAAGATGAAGATTTGATCGCCAATTTTTGTGTTTAATTGGGATCCAAGAAATAAACAAAATACAATTAAGAATACAAGCGGAATAAAAACAAGATATACCTCTTGATCTTCTATTGTATTCCTATCCTCTTCTTGGACGTCGTGTGGGCGACGATCTTCCAAGAATGAAGCCATCGAAACCACCCTTCTTCTTCCTTCTTGCATCAGCCAAAAGGAGAAAACTTGTTGAGGCAATCTGTGGTCCGGAGTGACCAAGTGTTTTGATGTTTGGGCAAAGAGTTTAAGTTAGGTTTTCCCTTGTTATCTCATATGTGTATATTGAGTGTGCAGGTTGTACAAGTTACACATATGGACTTGACTGGAAGGCCTCGGTATGGTGAAGGGTGGCATGGAGGCAAGCTGGAGGCTTGTGTGCGCATCCGAGGGACCTTGGAGAGCATGGACGATGAGCTGATGGGTGCGGACTTCGAGGCATGCGTGAAGGATGGCATCGAGGCAAGCTGGAGGCTTGCGTGCATCCGAGGGACGGGAGCCAAAGATGAAGAGGGCGAGAAGGCAATAGTTGAGGCTGCGGATGAGGAGTCAGTCGAGTCATGAGGGTACGAGTGCTATGTGATTGTACTCGAGAAAGCCCTAGGGTCTGAGTGTTGAGAGAAGTGTACTCGGGAAGAAAAACCCTAGGTGTGTGAGTGGGGCAGTCGACTGTCTGGGAGGCAGTCGACTGGTAAAACTCACAGAATGATTTCGGGGCTGGACCAGTTGACTGGTAAAATGACAGTTGACTGGTATCCCCGAAATATAGCCGTTGGCTAGCAATTAAGGCTAGACCAGTCGACTGGTAAATTGGCAGTCGACTGGTGGCGAGGGTTTCAGCCCGAGTCCTATTTAAAGAGGACTTCGTGGTGGCTGAGATTCTTGACGAATCTTGTCATAGTTAAAGGCAAGATAGTAGTCTTTGTGCTCAGAGGTTTCCTTGAGATTGTGGCGAGGTTTCTCCACCCACAAGGAGCGACGAGAGCTAGCCGGAGGTTATCCGGGGATTGATCCACCGACGGATTCTTGGATTAGTCACCCGTCCGGGGTGGATACCAAGTACATCTTCCGTGTTAGCATTGGTTAGTGCTTGTTTTATTGTTTATTGTATATTTCGCTGTGCATCTAACCGTGTAGGAAGAAAGGGGTTCGAAAATCTCTATTCACCCCCCCCCTCTAGCACACCAAGACGATCCATCAAAACTCTCCTTCCTTGAGGTCGCGCCGGCCCTAAGGACAGACCTCTCCTTCCTTGCCTCGGCCCTAAGGAGAGAAGAGAAGAAGAAGAAAAAAAAGAGAAAGAAAGAACTCTCTCCTTCACACCAAACCCTAGCCGCACGCCCTTCTTCCTCTTGTCGTCGGCGCCGCACACCCACAAGAGAGAGAGAGAGAGAGAGAGAGAAGAGAAGAAGAGGCTTAGGTTTTTCTCATGATGGCTTATGAGGGTATTTATAGGCTACAATAGGAACCATAAGGAGGAGTTGGTTATGGTCTCCTAACGGATCTTAAACCCAACCCGTTAATAATATCTCGCTCCACTAAAGGATTATTATTGAACTACCGCACCAACCCTATAATAAAATATGGGCTCTACCTTATTATGTGTACATCATCTCCGCATGTTTATGATATCGCATGTCCGTTAATTAATTAAATTACTGATAATTTAATTAATTAACATGTAACGCTCCAAGAGTAGTACCACTCAACTTCATTATCATGTCAGACCAAGTCCACCTGCAGGATTTATATGATAATCCTTATGAGCTCCTCAAGGGGGCATCATCATCCTAAATAATTAGGACACGATTTCCTTCTATAATCAAAGGCACACAATATAAATAATATTATTTCTCAATTTACTGGGTCTATTGATTTAACGAATAAATCTCGTC
Source organism: Boesenbergia rotunda (assembly GCA_024364735.1). NCBI lineage: Eukaryota > Viridiplantae > Streptophyta > Magnoliopsida > Zingiberales > Zingiberaceae > Boesenbergia > Boesenbergia rotunda. The sequence goes on from JAGFNQ010000224.1 coordinate 300,236, forward strand.
CATTGGTAAATTAAAAAAATAAATATTAAGTACATATTCTCATTATTATATCGGGATCATGTACATCCATAATAACTGAGGTCTTATTCGATTATATAGTCAGTATAAATCGAATCACCACAAATCGGTCCTGCTCAATACACACAAAGTGCACTAGTGTAATTCTATAGTCAAGATAGACTAATATCAAATTACACTACAACCGTTCTAATGGTTTATCCAAATCCATCTTGGTTGTGAGCTACTATTTATACTTTACAAGGAACTGATAACATGATTTTCTGTGTGACACTACATACCATGTTATCTACAATGTGATGTAATGGACAATTGCATACATATAACAAATATAAAATGTAAATACATGACCACTGTGATTCTTATTCAAATTAGATGTTCATACAAAAGCTAGGCTTATAGTATACATCCTAACAGAAGATACATTGGTGATTTAAGCCTTGATCATTAACCATATAGTCAAAAGGGGTATTCATGAACACTGGCAGCTCAGTCAACATCATCTTCAAGTCTGCCTTTGATCAATTGTAGATATAGGGGAGGATTTATGTCCCATAAATACTCTCTTGTATGTATTCATGGAACATTGAGTAGAGTTGATGGGCCAAATCCATCTCTCTCTTTCTTTGGGGGAAGAATCAGCTGAACAGATGAGACACACACGCTTCCTCATCGTGAATACTAAATCTACTACAATGTTATATTAGGTAGACTGGCGTTGAGCTCCTTCTAGGTAGTGGTATCCACCTTCCATCAAAAGCTCAAGTTCTCAGTGGAAGATAGAGTCAGGAAGGTAAAGGGGAGTCAGTTAGCCACCGAGAAATGTTATGTGGTAATTCGAGTGGATGCTCAAAAACCTGTAAGACACATCACACATTACTCCAAATCTCTAATAAGTCTCCCCTGTCCAGACCCGAGGAAGGACATCATGAAGTAAGGGTCCACCCTCACAAGTCTGAAGGAGTCATGCGAATCGCCTTTGACCTAGATGCCAATGCAGGCAAGCATTAGTCAATTGCCTCAAGCGTAACCACGACATCATCGCTTAGAAGGCTAAGGAAGTTAGAGGTGTTTCTCCCTCCATAATGGTGCATCGACTGAATACCCAACTAGGAGGCAAACCGATATGGCAAAAGAAGTGAAAATTATGGCCTAAGCAAGGTCAGGTGATTCAGGACAAGATGGACAAGTTGCTAGCCGCCGAGTACATACTGGAGGTTTAATTCTAGACTTGGCTTTCCAATGTCGTGCTAGTTTCCAAACCAAGAGGTAGGTAGAAGGTTTGCATTGACTTCCGAGACCTAAACAAGGTATGTCCCAATGATTATTATCCCCTACCCTATATCGATCAATTGGTCAACTGGACCGTAGGGTGTGAGCACATATGCATGTTGGATGCTTACCAAAGATGCCACCAAATCCCCTTGTCCTGGGAGGATCAAGAAAAGGTTAGTTTTATAACTCATAACGAGACCTTCTACTACACTATTATGTAGGACCATTGCACATGAGGGGGGGGGGGGGGGGGGGGAGGATGAATCATGTGACTTTTAAAAACAAAGGTTTTTTCAGAGTAAAGAAAGTGGGAAGCGGAAAATGAGATAGTGACAAATTGAGACAACACAAACTCAAGTAGTTTTACTTGTTTCGGAGCCTTCAGCGACTCCTACCGCAAGTCCCTAACCCCTTGGACCTTTTCGACGAGCAATCCACTAATCCTCTCTACCAATAAACTTCCTGTAGAGTAGCCGAGTACAAAGAGTAGAAAAGTGTAATACCCTACACTTTTCTTTTTGCAAGTAATGTAAATAATCATAAATAAATTCATTACCCAACACTTTTTATGAGTATCTTGGATGGGATCAAGTGTTGGCATTAGCCTTCCAGCAGCAATTGGTCATAGTCGAGTCATAGTAGGGCTGCAACAGGAAGACATGGAAGCAGAAGGATCACCGGAACTCAAGAATAGAATATCCAAGTTGTGTTTTGAAGACTGAACTCGAGCTCCTTATAAAGGACAACTGAGACTCCTCAGTTTCCAACTGAGATGCCTCAGATCCATCAAATTTCATCTTGATCTGAATTTGGTGTCCTCGCTGCTTATCCTCTAGAAGGTGCCTCAGTCTCGAAGTGAGATGCCTCAGTTCTTAACTAAGTTACCTTAGACGACTGAAAACCGTTAGTAGGAGCCCTAGAGCCAATTATGTGATGATTGACTAGGGACTTTTTGTATCATATTCTATCATTAATAAAGGCATGTTTGGTTATTATACTTACTTAATACTTGTGTCAAATAACTAAGTATAATAATGTCCTTGGGTAGTAGGTTCTTATCTACATTATATCGATTGGTTGAATCGATAGTGAGATAATGTAGAGAACACTACACAAAACCATTCCTAGTCAAGCATTAATATTCAAGGACAATATTAATGCATGGAGACTAGCATGTAGGTCAATTGATGACTTGAGCTCACAAGTCATGGATATGTGATATCAAGTTGACACATGGGTATACATTAGAGAATGTGTACTAAATTGACCTGCCATGAGTTTTCATAGATTGTCATATGAGTGTCATAAACTTTCTCATGTGACTATTAGTATGAATAGTTCTTAGACCTGAAGTCACTACAGTTCCCTACATGAGGAGTTATATACTTTGGTATCGTCAAATGTCACCCGTAATAGGGTGGACTATAAAGGCGATCACTAGGTATATAATGAATTATGCGGAGAGATGTGAGTGATATAGATGGATCTATCCCTCCCATATGACAGGAATGATATCTGTGGGCCCCTTGATCCAGTAGGACTGCTAAATTCATGGTCATGCTCAAATGAATCAATATAAGATATTGAGCTTATTTGTTTGAGTGAGTCTACTTGGGGATCAAGAAATACAAAGATTAATCGAGGATGACACAGTCTATGTCTCATTGGTCAATCTAGATATCGAGGATAGAAGGACAAGGTCATACATTGTCATAGTCACGGAGGTTAAGTCGGATCTAGACTTTCTTTTTTTCTTTTTTTTTAAGAGAAGGATTTTATTTCAAGTAAAGGAAAATCCATATTAGAAGGGGGGCCAAACCTGACCTTCTAATATAGAATTACAAAAAGACATTGATTTACATTTGGTAACCCAAGCAAATCACTATTAGAAATATATTCGCGCAAGCCATTCATCTTATATTGTTTACATCCCCTATCGTAATGTGCCACCTTGAAAAAATATTATGAAGAACTCATGAAATTCTGCACATGTTTAATCCACCTTGCATTTCCAGAATCATGTAAAGAGAAAACTAACAGAAATCATCTAATAGCCTTTCAAAGAGCAGACCGTAACCATCTGATTTTTAACAGCTTTCCTTTTGTGATAAAAAGGCTGCAATCAGCAAATCTTCAGCTATTAAACAACCAACAGCCTTTAGTTAAGCATAAGTCGAATCAGATATTGTCAACTGAGTTCCGATACCATCTCAGAAACTAACTTTAGAGCATAAGGAGCTTTTCTCAGATTCAGAGTAATTCCATAAACATCCTTTAGCCAAACAAATTCAATCATATAGAAAACCACCTGAAAGACATCTGAAAGCCTATCATACATCAAAGCCAACCTTCATACGTATCAGAATTTGGCACTTATACCAACATATGCATTTCAGAATTCAGCCACATCAAACCAATTTCAGAAATAAAACTTCAGAATTCAGTTGAGATCAGATAATATCTACCTGATACTATCTACCCAGTATAGATACTGTCTACAAATTTCAGATAAGGCATCAGATATAGCAATCAGATTTCAGATAAAACCACAGTTTCAAATTTCAGCCTTGATCTACATTTTGTTTCATATTCAGATAAAATTATTTGAATCTGCCGAACTAAAATTTCTATCCATTTCTATTAAAAAACCTTCAGATAGACTGCCCCTTATAATCATAAGACTTTGTACCAAGGGGAACATAAAGCCAATCCCAATGCCTATCGACAGCCCTGTAAGCAAACTGATGCTTAATACAAGTTCCAACCATTTCAAAATTAACTTCTATTGCCAGGTATAGGATCTGTAGACAATCCTGCAAGCACAGATATTCAAGAAGAATTATCAAATAACAAATCTAGAGGCTTATCAGAAATCATTAATCCAGCATTATGAAGAGTAGAAATATTATATTCAGAAATGACTATCCTGTCAATATAAAGCAATTCAACCAGAAATAGAATATTCAGAAAATTCAGAGTCTGAGAAATTGAGAACCAGAGTCTGAGAGATTAATCAGATTTGTAAGTCTGATTCTGCTAAAGTAATCAAAGCCAGCCAGAAAATAACCAGAATATTAACCATTTAATCAAGGGAGAATAAAAGAGAATAAAAAGAGCCTTCCATTTTTATTGTTTGACTTGTTACAGTAATTTTCGGACCATCTTAACATAAGGAAAGCCCATCCTATCCATCTTACAAATACCATATAAAGTCTTGTCAATATCTTGTTTGAATAGCACTTTTTCACCTTGCAACTTAAAAGCTAAATTAGCCAAATAATCCGCAGCCATGTTTGCTTCTCTATATACATGTGAATAAACCACACGGTACTTTTCCACCAACAATCTGATTTTCAAAATAATTTTCCTATATTCCCAACATATTGAAGAAGATTGAATTAACCTCAATGCTACCAACGAGTCTGATTCCAACCAAATCGGAAGAAAATGATTAGCTATGCACAGTTCTAATCCAATAACAATAGCATAGAGCTCAGCTTTAATATTTGAAGAAAAACCCAGAGTACCATATTTCGCCATTAAGAAATGTCCCTCATGATCTCGGATTATAGCCCCAAATGAAGCCTCCCCCGGGTTTCCTTTCGAACATCCATCCGTGTTTAGTTTGTAACCTCCAAATTTTGGTCGATACCAGCGCACCATTATAATAGATGTTTTAGCTTTTGTCTTAATGTCCAGCCCCCAAACTTTAGCAACCGAGGTAAAACCTTTCCAATGTCTATTTTTTATAGTGCCTGCGGCTTCACCCAACCAACAATATTGAATTATTTTTCTTTTGATATTCCGAACCTCCTGTTTAACTTCTTCATGCTTAGCCTCATTCCTGGCTGACCATAAAAACCAAACAATAAGAAATGGCATTACCTCTTTAATGTGGCCATCTTTTAACCAATCAGACCCAATCCTCCATTCTTCCAATAAAGAGAACCGATTGACACAGAACAAATTAGCAAAATAAGACCAAACTTCTTTAGCTATTGGATCTAGACTTTCTTGTTACTTGGGTAGTAATGATGCATTGCTAGATGCCGCTCATTGCTTATGTGTCTAAAGCGGTTTAGACACATTGCCAACGTTACGAGAACCAATTGGGTCACACACTAAAGACACGATGCTTCGGAGATTAATTGATATTAGTTTGACTAAGATTTGATCTGAATTGAATTGATTGAGTTAGACTCAAGTGAATCCAATTGGATTATGGGATTGAGGTCTAATTTGATTTAGACTCATTTAGATTAGACTCAACCACATTTGGATGAGATATTAATTAATTAAAATCTTTAATAAATTAATAATAAAGGAGGATGAAAAGATTCTCTTCATTGAATGGAGAGAAGTTGAAGAGTCACATGAAATGATGTGCTCTTATTGGCTTTAATGAAGGGAAGCTAAAGGGACAAAAACTCTTCATATTCATGGGATGAGTATAAAAGAGTTTTCTTATCATTTTGGATGAAGCTAAGTCTTTTCCCTTCTTCTCTTCCTCCTGTTCTCCCTCTTTGGCCGAAACCCTATTTTAGGGTTCTTGGTGTCTCTGCGAACAACCTCAAGTTGCTAACACAACTAAGGTAGTTCTTCTCTGAAGTTGAGAGATTGTGTTCATGTGGATACGCTTAGAGGCACGGACTCTTGAACGTGCAAGAGATCCGGCGTACCTTGGATGAGCGGGATAAACGAAAAGACAGACATCAAAGATATATGTATAAGATAAGTAGCTGTAGATCGACTTTGTATGAGTTTTCTTTCGCATGGATCGCTCGACGGATCTTGTTTCCATTGCATTTTTTTGATTATGTCGTCGGGAGATCCCAACAAAAACTCTATCCACCACTTAACTTCGTGGAGGTGCCTTCACCTCCTTGAAGGCACCTTCAGTCCCAACTGAGACGCCTCAGGTACTGTTCATCCGAGATCATTTTTATAGTTTAAACCCTACAAATTTATGTTAGTCCAAAACATAATATACCCTACAAAATAAGTTTAGTACAAATACAATATGGACTAAATAACTTTAGTATTAAATAGACCATGTCTTCCCTAGATTAGGATCTAGTCAAGGTCTCAACTTAGAGCTCTAAAATGTTTCTAAGCTGGATCGCACTTAAAGTCCCTGCCCGGGACTCATCCTCATCGAAATTCTCTCCTCTAGTGACTTACCTCACTTACCTTGTTCAGATCTACTTGGCTTCTTAATCCACTAGGTCTTCAGCCAACTATCAGGTCCCACGGACTCAGCTAGACTTCATGCCAAGTCTCTACCAACTTGGACTTTAGATAGTTGTCAAGTCCCACAGACTCAACTAGACTTCCTGCTAAGACTCAATCACCCTAGACTTTATCCTGATGGTAGGTCCTAAGTCTTTTAATCCTACACGCTTGGTAACAAGGTTAGGAAATAACTGAACTAACTTTAACCTATTTATCATTCATCAAAATACGAGTTTGACTATTAGTATAAACTATACCAACAATCTCTCCCTTTTTGATGCAATGACAATATGGGTTAATGTTAAATAAAAACAACAGTAATAACAGAATAGGCTAAAAATGCAATGATATGCTCTAAAATCAAGATTAGTTTTTCAAGTCTAGCCTTTAACCCTTAACCCCTCCCCCTTTGGCATTCATCAAAAGACATAAGTGATAGTACAATCATGATCCAAGAAAGTAATAACACAACCATCACACCCAAGAGACTAAGTATAGAGAATAAGGGGATGCATATCAAAATGCTATGAAAACTTAGTTTTAAAATCTTAACATCCAAACTTAGAATAATCCTAAATTAAAATGAATATCAAAGTAAGATGATTTCTAGACAAATTTCAATTAAAATTTCACCAAAATTTTAAAAATTATAAATTAAGTATTCTTTTTCAATCAAAATTCAAATATAGAGACTAAGTAAAAGAATAGTTCACTAGGTTGACATTTGATATATATTCTAAGGGAGAGAATTGAAATAAACTTAAGAAAAAAAATAACTTTTCAAAAATTTGAGACCTTTGAATGAAAGATATATTTTTGAAAATGGATTTTAAGGAGAGAAAGATTAAGCTATTTTGAAAAGATATTTTCAAATCTTTAAATCACTTTTGAGGAAAGAAATATTTTCTACTTGTAAAGTATTTCCAAAAACATTTTATCTTCTAAAGCATCCTTAAAATATAATTTTAAGAAAAAAGGACTTTTAAATAAAGAAGATTTTCAAGAGATATTTGAACTTTCGAATAAGACTCCCCCTCAACCTGACACTCACTTAGGATTCCTTGTTAACTATAAGATAAACTTCCTATCGTGTCTTAGAGATTAATCCACATACTAAGATAGCAATTGAGTTCAAATACTTTAAGGATATGGATCTTAAAGTAATATTTTTATGAAAATATTTTTCAATAACTTTTCAAGAATATTAGCTAAGTCATTTCAAAAGGAATTTTTCAAAAAAAAAATTATAGCATTTTCTAAGATAATTTTTCAAAAAGGTAAGTGTAAAGGAGTTTCAAACAAAAATCTTTTGCAAAACGTAGTTATAAAAGATAGTTTCAAAACAAAGTTTAAAAAAAACATGATAAATTATTTTAGATTCCCCCCTTAAATTGATAATCAAAAGTACTATCCTTAATCATATGGCCAACCCTTAGATACTAACTAGCTACCCAAGAAATAGTAGTGTTTACTTGATTGGTCAAGTTAAGTTGTTGTCTAAGAGGCCCTACTTAAATTGATCACTGTAATTTTGTATTTAATACCCAGACTTATTATGATGCAATGATATACGCATTCTGAAGTCCAGGCAAGATCCTATGTATCTCACATCACTCTATATTTTTTGCAATCACAAACAAGTTAACCTAATGTGCTTTGTGAGATACAGACTACTTAGAACTATAAGTTCATGCTATTCTAGGGGATAAGCCTAATTAAGCTAAGTTTATCACATCAAATTTTCAAACATATAATAAATTTTGAAATCAATGTGTAAATTTCATAGAACAAAATAGTTAATTTTGAACAATCAAATAAATTTTAAAAACAACTTAGTAAAAACCAAGTTAAAATTTGAAATGCAATTAGGATTCTAAGCAAGCAGTGGGATATTAGTCTATAATACATATTACAATTTGTCTTCTTAAGTTACTAAATTTAGATTCCGAAAATGATTTAGTAAATATATCTGCTAGATTAGACTTGAATTCAATATGATTAAGCTCAATTTCACCTTTAGCTACATGGTCTTAAACAAAATAATGCTTAATTTCAATATGTTTGGTTCTTGAATGATGTACTGAATTCCTTGTTAGGTAGGTTGATTGAGCTTAAACTATCAATAAATATTTTTTACTTTGTTAAAATTTAGGTTAAAATCTTTTAAAGTGTGTATCATCCATAATAATTGAGCTACACACCCATAGCTATATATTTTGCTTAAGTAGTAGATAAGGCAACACAGTATTGTTTTATACTAAACCAGCTAACAAGTGATGGTCCTAAAAGTTGACATCCACTACTTATACTTTTTCTATCTAATTTTAAGTTAAAGTTAACATTTAAAATTAATTGAGGCTTAAGTTTTTGATTAATTGAAGTTTTATTTAGGTAAAATTTTAATTAAGGTTAAAATTGGATTAAGGTAAAATTTTAATTAGATTAAAGTAGAATTTTAAATAGGTTAAAATTGAATTATAGTAGAATTTAATTAGTTTAAAATTGAATTAAAGTAGAATTTTAATTAGGTTAAAATTGAATTAAAGTAGAATTTTAATTAGGTTAAAATTGAATTAAGGTTTTAACTAACAGGAATTTGATTTTTCTTGTTCACCCGATCATGGTGGAACACACATGAGGAGCATGGTACGGCCAAGTGTGGGAGATCTCATCTTGGTACTCGGGTCCTTGAGTCAGTGAAGGATGGTGCATTCGAGGGACCGCTGGACGAGGAGCAATAGAATGGAGCCGAGGGAAGCAGACATCAAGGCATATGCGAAGGATGGCATCGGGATGAGTCGAGGGCTTCGATGCATTTGAGGGATGAAAGCTAAAGGAAGAGAGCTTCTAAGGGTGACTCCGGAGAGGATGAGTGTGAGTGTGTACTAGGACCAGTCGACTGGTGGGGATACAAGTCGAATGATCTTTCTAGGGGATTCGAACAGCAAAAAGTTCTCGATTGGTCTGGATGGCAGTCGACTAGTCTGTTCGAAAAATAGCCATTTGACTAGCCGTTCGCTAAACATCAGTCGACTGGGGTTGAGAGTAGTTGACTGATGTCGAGACTGAGTTGTTTTGTCAACATCTCTTTCATCTATTTAAAGGGAAGCTTTGGGGTATAAAAGGGTTACAAAATTATGATTAAAAACCTCCTAGTTCGTGCTCAAAGCTTCTAAAGCCAAATCTCTTCCTCGTAATCCTATTCTTAATCTTGTAAAGGGGAAGAGTGTCTTGGGAGAGGTTGTTCTCCACCGAAAAGAAGAAAGCTCTAGCCGGAGATTGTCGGGGACTAATCCATCGACGGATTGAGGGATTGTCCACCTCAAGGACATGCTGTGGAGTAAGAGCAAGGAATTTCTGAACCACGTAAATGATAAGTGTTAGTGTTTGTGTTCTTGATTTCATTATTTTATTTTGTTTTCACTTGCGCAAAGCTAACACTTGTAGAAAGAATCGACAGAAGTTTGACAATGAGCTATTCACCCCCCCCCCACCCCCCTTCTAGCCATACGATCATACCCAACAAACAAACCATTTCTCCATTCTCTATTTTTATGTTAAATAATATATCTAATAGCAAGTCTCGTTTTGTTACCTTCGGATCATCTATTCATTCATGGAGCTCGATGAATTTGTCCCAGAGTTCCTTCGCACTTTCAGTTAGACCGATCCGGTTCAGCTCCTCCTTGGTTAGTCTGCACTGAAGGGTGTTTTGAGCCTTATATTCTATTTGCGCCTTTTTCTTCATTTCAGTATTCCACTTGTCTAATTTTAGTGGAAGATTGCCTCCTTTATCCATTGGTGGTGATTATCCAGTTTGGATAGCAAACCACAAGTTCATATCGATCTTCAGATAAACCTTCATCCTCTTTTTCCAGTAAGAAAGTCTTCCCCACTGAACATCAAGGAGTGGGTAGTGTTGTAGCCTTCACCTTGGGCCATTTGAATTTCTAGCCTACAAACTAACAGAAGAGAAAATGTCTCAAGACTAGGTCTTGGATTAGTAGTATTGTAGGAGAGAGAAATAAAGAAAAACGATTTGAGTGGTGTTGCTCCAACTTTGAGTAAAACCAATTGAACAAAAAAAATCTATTTAAAGAAAGGTAGTGATACCAGACTTAGACTGTGCATGAAAAAACTGAAAACAAATTCAAACCTCTAGCTCTTATGATGGTTGCACCGATTCAGAGCAAACAAGGCTCTGATACTACTTGTAGGACCTTTACACGTGAGAGGGGTGGGAGGGTGGGGGGGGGGGGGGGGGGTGAATCACGTGACGTTTAAAAACAAAGGCTTTTTAAGAGTAAAGAACGTGGGTAGGAAAGAATGAGATAGCGAAAATACGAGACAACACAGAACGCAAGCAGTTTTACTTGCATCGGAGCCTTCGGTGACTCCTACTGCAAGACCTAGGCCCCTTGGACCTTTCCGATGGGCAATCACTAATCCTCTCTACCGGTAAACTCCTGGTAGAATAGAAAAGTATAACACCCTATACTTTTCATTTTGCTAGTAATATAAATAATTACAAAGAAATTCATTATCGAACACATTTTTAGGAGTATCTTGGTCGGGCTCGAGTGTTAGCATTAGTCTTCTGGCAATGGTCAGTTGTAGTCGAGTCGTAGCAGGGTCGTAAAAGGAAGACGTGGAAGTAGAAGAATCGTCGAAGCTTATGAATAGAGTATCGAGTTGTGTTTTGAAGGTTGAACTTGAGCTCCTTATAAATGACAGCTGAGGCACCTCAGTTCCCAATTGAGGTGCCTCGGATCCATCAAATTTCATCTTGATTCGAAGCCGATGTTCTCGCTGTTTATCCTCTGGAAGGCACCTCAGTCTCGAAGTGAGGCACTTCAGTTCCCAACTGAGGTGCTTTGGACGGCTGAAAACTCAATCCACGACGCAGCTTCGCGGAGGCGCCTTCACCTCCTTGAAGGCGCCTCGAGTACCAACTGAGGTGCCTCAAGTACCATTCATTCGAGGCTACTTTTGCAGTTTAAATCCTACAAAATCATGTTAGTCCAAAACACAATATACCCTATAAAACAAGATTACTACAAGTATAATATGGACTAAATAATTTCAATATTAAATAGACCTTGTTTTCCCAAGACCAGGATCTAGTCAAGGTCTCAGCTTAGAGCTCTAAAATGATTCTAAGCTGGACCGTGCCTAATGTCCCTACTCAAGAATCGTCCTCATCAGAATTCACTCCTCCAGTGACTTACGTCACTTACCTTGTGCAAATCTACTTAGCTTTTTAACCCACCAGGTCTTCAGCCAAGTGTCAATCCTGCAAACCGAGCTGGACTTCATGCCAAGTCTCCACCAACTTGGGCTTCAGCAATTGCCAGACCCCGTAGACTCAATTGGACTTCCTGTCAGGACTCAGCCACTCTAGACTTCAGCCTAGTGTTAGGTCCTAAGCCTTTTAATCCTGCACATTCGGTAACAAGGTTAGAAAATAACTGACTTAACTTTAACATATTTGTCATTCATCAAAATACGTGTTTGACCATTAGTGCAAACTGCACTAACATGTTATGCCTTTTGGCTTGAAGAATGTAGGAGTAACCTATCAACGACTCATGGATCAGATATTCAAACACCAAATAGGAAGGAATATCGAGGTATACGTGGATGACATCCTCATCAAAACCAAATGGGCTGAATCCCTCATTGCAAATGTGGAAGAAACCTGTCGTACTCTCCGACAATATGGTCTCAAGTTTAACCCTCACAATTATGTCTTCGGAGTCACAAGTGGGAATTTCTTGGCTACATAATCACTGAGTGAGGAATTGAAGTCAATCCCCAGAAGGTTCAAGATCTTCAAGATATCCACCACCCCACAATCTCAGAGAGACATAGAGGTTAGTCGGGCACATTATCGCTTTGTCTCCGCTCATCTCCCATTCTGCCATGCGAAATCTACCCTTCTTCAAGATATTGAGGAAGGTAGCCAAGTTCGAATGGGATAAAAAATGTGATTAGACCTTCTCAGAATTAAAAACATACCTGGCCCATCTCCCACTCCTCTCTAAGTGCATGGTTGAGAATATGCTATGGGTATACCTGTCGGCCTCTGACGTGGCTGCTACGGTAGTCTTACTTCAGCAAGAAAAATGGTATAACACCCGATCTACTTTTTTGATCACTTATTTAAAGATGCAGAAAAAGTACACCATTTTAGAAAAGCTGCCCTCAGGATAACCTTGGCTGCTAGGTGATGGCGGCCATATTTCCTCACCCATCCCATTACAATCTTCACCAATAGTGGTCTAGGCCAAGTGTTGACCAACCCCGAGGCACCGGGGGATTAATTAAGTGGGCGATCGAGTTGAGTAAATATAATATTCAATACAACTAAAGGACAACCATCAAATCCCAAAGGATGACAAACTTCCTCATGAAATTACCCAATCAAAAAGAAGTTGAGGAATGAAAGGTTTATGTAGACAGATCATCCAATCAGCAGGGCAGCAGAGTTGAGGTCCTCCTTATATCCCCTCAAGAGGGCATGCTCTCACTCTCCATATGACTCAACTTCAGGGCCTCTAATAATGAAGTCAAATATGAGGCTTTGTTAGCTGGGCTTAAGGTAGCCAAACAAGTGGGAGCTTCCCGAGTCACCATCTATTCAGACTCACAGCTAGTGGCCCAACATAGCTAGGAATTTCAGGATCCAGAACAAGCGATTATTAGGTTATGCTAAAGACTTTGCGAAACTCCAATCCCATTCTTAGGAGCTCAATCTTCAGAAAATTCCCTGGGTAAAAAATCAGAAGGTGGATGAGTTTGCCAAACTGGCCAGCTTGCTATCACAATGGAGGATTAAAGACTATGTCTCACAAGTTTTTCTAGTCTCTCAAGTGCAACAGATCACAAACTCAGATACCCAGGATGATGGGAGGACACCCCTCATTAACTACCTCGCTCGAAAAACCCTACTTGAGAGCCCTGAGCAAGCCAGATTGCTTAAGAGGAGAGTGTCTTGGTTCACACTAATCAGGGATGCCCTATATTGGTGGTCATTTTCAAGACCCCTTGTCAAGTATCTCGGCCTAGATGACATCAATTATGTTATGAGGGAGATCGATGAGGGCATTTGTGGAAATTATATAGGAGAAAGAACCCAGGCGTGAAAGGCATTACTAGCCAGTTATTTTTAGTCAACAAGGGAGAAGTCATAAAATTACAATGGAAAAACATCGTCTATCAATTCAGACTTCCCCATAAGCTAATCTCTGATAACTGTTGGCAGTTCCAAGGTCGTCGCCTTAAAGAATGGTGCAAAGGACTCGACATCCAATAAACTTTTACTTCAGTAGCATATCCCCACAGCAACGAATAGGTCAAGGTAGTAAAATAAATAGGGACTGAAAAACAAACGGGATCACGTCCAAGGAAGTTAAGTGGATGAGCTGTCCAGTATCCTCTAGGCCTATCAAACCACTCCTTGAGAAAGTACTCAAATGATGCCCTTTCATCTCGTCTACGGGGGAGAAGTAGCGGTCCTACTAGAAGTCGGCAACGAATCCATCAGAAGAAGCACCTATAGGAGCGAGAATGACGATTTACGTCTCCTCAAATTAGACCTGATCACCAAAACCTAAGAAAATTATTGCCTGACTAGCTGCCTATCGCCAACGGATACGCCTTAACTACAACAAACGAGTCATCCCATGCTCTTTCCAACTCGGTGATCTAGTCTCGAAGAAGATAAAGTCAGCAGGCAAGGTCGGCAAGTTAGAACCTCAATGGCAAGGATCATTCAAAGTGATTGAGAAACCTGACTCTGGTGCCTACTACCTCACCAACGACGAAGAGAAAAGTTTGGTCGTCACTTGAAACCCTACAACTCATGAGCTCACCAGATGCCCCATAGTTATTTTGTTCTTTACATTTGTCCTTTCTACTCTTTTGTACCTACTTTAATCAAGAAACAATAGCCTCCTTTTTCCAGAGTAGTTATCCTCGGGGTTGGGATCCTTGGATTGCGGTGTTTGTATGTCCCATGCAGGGCGGCTAGAGGAGAGATGAATAGTCCTGTAAATAAAAAATATATCTTTTGGACAACTCTTTAGCAATGATAACAGATTAGTCTAGCAATTAAATTAAATATGAACAACAATATAACATCAGAATTACTTGGTTGTAACCAGGATGGTTGCTAATTCAAAGCATTGGAAAGCTCACTAAATATATCTCCTTTATTGTAGGTAGAGAAGCGTCTTACAAACGTTGGAAAGCTTTAAGAAAGACTAGGAAAATATATTGTAGTTGTTGTACTTTCTTCCTAGGTCTAGGAGCTATTTATAGCGTGAAAACTAAAGTTACCATTGTACTGACGTGGACCTGAGGCGCCTTAGTTGTGTTAGATGCCGCAGATGGATAAACATTTATCCACGATGCCAATGGTAAGCTGTTGATAAATTTTGATTTAAGGTGTCTCAGTTCCAACTTGAGGTGCCTCAATTCTGACTTGAGGCGTCTCAGGTACAAACTAAGGTGCCTCAATTCTACTTTTACATAGAGTTGTTCTCCTCAACTGAGGTGCTTCTTAAGTAATTGAGGTACTCAGTTGACCATCTGGTCAAAGTCAACATTTATATTGACTTTTCTCCGTCTTAGTCTGCTTGGGTGATTTTCGGCCAACCAAAGTTAGACTCACTTGAACCCGACTACGGCCTTCTTCTCGAACAAGCGTTCTCCCCGATTTCACATCCCTCGGACGTCGTGCAATCCCTTCTCGTCTACCGGTATACTCTTCCATAGTCTTTGCATCCCTCGAATGCACCAAGCTTGTCAACTCCCTTCCCGTGCCATCCTTCTCATCAGTTGTCTCTTCCATTCGACTTCCTGTACTCCTAAGCTCTTGCACACCTAGACACAGGGATCAAAATGCAACCAGACCCTAACTTGACTTGGTTGATCACATCAAAACTACCCAGGGTACGTACAGTGTCAACCTCTCTCTTCTCAGGGATGAGCGAATGTCATATCGCCTACGTCCCTTTTAAAGCCCAAAATTCATCTGATTCGAATATAGTCAGGGTTGAGATCCTCGAGCTACGATGTCAACATCTCCCTTCTGAGGGATGAGTGTATGCTGTATCGTCTGCATCCTTTTCATGGCTCAAACTCTCCTGACTCGGACATAGTCGGAGTTGAGATCCTCGGACTACAGTGTCAATCTCTTTCTTCTTAGGGACGAGCGCATGCCATATCGCCTGTGTCATTTTCAAGGCTCAAAACTCCCCTGACTTAAACATAGTTGGGGTTGAGATCTTGAGCTATGGTGTCAACCTCTCCCTTCTTAAGGACGAGTGCATACTGTATCGCCTACGTCCTTTTCAGGGCATAAACTCTTCTGACTCGGTCATAGTCAGGGTCGAGATCCTCGGACTGTGGTGTAACCTCTCCCTTCTTAGGAATGAGCGCATGTCGAATCATCAACGTCCTTTTCAGGGACCAAAACCCTCCCACTCGGACATAGTCACGGTCGAGATACTAGGGTTGCATGTTGTTGAACGAACTCACTAGAATCTCCACAACCTCCTTGATTGATATGGGAATCTCGTTGGTCTTGAAATGTAGCATTAGGTTGCTGAAAATCATAAGTAGGCTGTGAATCTTGAAAATTCTGTTGTTGGGGCCGATAAAATGATTGATTGGGTTGTTGATATTGTTGAAAATTAGTGTGAGAAGTAGGTTGAAATTGCTGAAAATTATTGCTCTGAAAATTCTGATGTTGGGGTTGAAAATTTGATTTCCAAACTAAAAATTATGCTAGTATGGTCGGAAAGGTTGCTGTGAAGGTTGAAAACATTGTTGATCATAATGAAATTGTTGTTGAAAATCTTGATAAACTTGTTGGTTTTGATGAAATGGCTGCTGATGAAATGGTTGCTGAAAATTCTGAAAAAGCTGTTGAAAATTCTGACAATACTGATATTCTGTCATGGACTGCTTGAATGAGTAGAAATATTTTTCACTTCCTTGATTTCCCCTAGCTCTGAATGTTCTCTTTATCTCAAGATCAAACTCCACAATATCATCATCTGCAGTCCTGGTCATTAACCAAACAAAAAATGGCAGCAAATGTATATAGAAAGAATAAACAAATAAAAATGGAATCAAAGAATATGAAATAAACACAAGCTCAAATTAAACAAACTCAACTAGTAGTTCCCCGGCAACGACGCCAAAAATTTGATGTGCCCAATACTAGTGTCACGAATAAGCCTCAAATTTAGATATTTATAAGCTGAAAATCCTTGGCTAACAAAATTAAATGTAGAATAGGGGTCTCAGGTCGTATTTTTCCAAGGACTAGTTGTGCATGTTTAACTCGAGCTTGAAAATTGTTGTCGTTTGATGTTTTGGGTTTTCAAATAAATGGGGTTTTTGCGATAAGGAATGAAATAGCAATTCGGAATGAAATAGACTTAACTAAGCAGAAATGACTTAGGAAGTTGCAGAAACTAAACTTAACCTAGTTAACAACTAAGCAATTAAATTCAAACGATGGAATTGAAATTTAAGAACTAATTGTAGAGAACTAATTGCAGAGAATTAATTGCAAGACAATGAAACCTAGAACAAAACATTGCTTAAGGAACTTGGCTTAAAGTGTAGAGGAAACAATCTAAAACAACTTGAAGAAATAAGAGTTTAAAACCAAAATTATCCTAAATTTGAACATCAGCCCAGTTCATTGTCAAGACTTCCCTTTGTCGTCACACAAAAGTCTAGCTATGAACTATTGAGGCAATCGGCCCTAAAATGATTGGAAGATCATGGTTTTGATGTGTGTGTGTGAATATGTTTAAGGTTAGAGTGTTATGTTGTATTTGATGTGTGTGATTGAGTTTGCAGGACTTGGAGGATCACACATGGTCAATAAATCTGAGGGACGAGAGCCGAGGGAGGAGGACTCCAAGGGCAAGCCCGGAAGTGGACTTCAAGGGCACACGTGAAGGGTGGCATGGAGGCAAGCCAAGGGAAGGCTTGTGTGCGCATTCGAGGGACGAGAGCTAGAGGAAGATGACTTCAAGGGGCGAGCCAAGGGAGTGGACCTGAAGACACACGTGAAGGAGAAGGTTCTGAGTGGCTGAAACTAAGCTGAGAGGTAGGGCAGTCGACTGGCCAGAGGGTAGTCGACTGCCAAAACTCACAGAGAGTTTTCAACCTCGGACCGGTCGACTGCCCCAGGGGCAGTCTACTGGTAACACCCCGAAACTAGCCGTTGGCTAGCAATTAATGTTACACCAGTCGACTGCCCCAGGGGTAGTCGACTAGTGCGGGGCTGGATAGCTGCAAGTTTGTCCTGTTCTCCTATAAAAGGAGGACCTTTTTGCACGTGAGCGGTACTGTTCCGTACTATAACGAAGTGATGCTCGTGTGAAAAGCTTTCTCAACTTCCTCTCTCTTCATTCACTACATTCTGTAAAGAGGAAGACAACACCACTGTAAAGGTTTCTCCACCTGAAGGAGATTTTTCATAGTAGAAGTGGTGTACGTGCGTAAATCCTTGGATTAGTCACCCATTTGGGTGGATACCAAGTAAATTTCTGTTGTTAGCATTGTCTTATTGTCTTTTGCATATTATTGTTTTCGCTGCACTAACAACCTTGTAGAGAAGTGAACGAAAAAGTGCTATTCACCTCCCCCCCCCCTCTAGCACGCTAGTCGATCTATCATGAACCCCCTAGCTCGAAAACCAACGAAAAAAAACTCCTTGCTAAGTTTGCTCTGTACTGTCCTTCCTGATCGGTCACGGGACCGATCAGATGCATCTCTGTCCGGTCACCGTGATCAGTCAGTAGTTGAAACATCCCGCGATCTTCTCCTTCTTGATGCGCCGAGTGCCAATCTCGCTCAAACACCCTCAGATTACTTCGGAGAACCCCTCTAAAGCTCTGATTGCATCAGCTCGATGAAGACAACAACGATCACTGGAATCGATCGTTGGACAGCTCCGGCGACACCCTCACCGAGCTCCTTCAGCTGCGAAGATTGGTTAGCAAACTAAACATGAAATCTTACCTCGATGATCTAAATCTTGTAAACAAACATGTTTGATGTTGGCCGCGCACGCGATCTGAGAAGAAACGATGAAGAAGAACGAAGAAAACTGGAGAAAACTATGAAAGAAACGAAGAATAGACGAAGAACACTCGCGACCTGGCGACGCTGCGATGACCGATCTGATCGGAGGAGAAGTCTGTTTTATCAGTTAGAAACGAACGGCTATGATTGTCCCGGCCTCATCCGACGGTCGGATCTTCTCCAATCTAAACCAAACCTTCCAGATCTTGATCAATGGTCCTGATCTACTCCTCCTCAGCTGGGATCGTTCAGATTTACAACGGATGGCTCAGATTGCTCTGATCTTTGAATGGACGGTTTAGGCTCCTCTTAAGCTCGATCCAACGGCTGGATGACCTCTGATTGGGACCAAATCTTCAAATCTTGATCTGTGGTCTAGATTAACTCTAACTTGAGCTCGGATTGGTCAACAGATGATAGATGGCTCAGATCTAGTCATTTCTTGATCGGGCGGCCCACATTGATCCACCTCTTGATCCCCTTGATCAAAGCCAATTCTGACTCAAGTTTGACTCAATCAGATCTAGGTCCATGGTCAATTGAAATCTACAAAATGATATTCAAATTTTAGTGCCAAAATACCTCCATTATAGAAAGATTTGAATTAAAAGCTAAAATAGAGGTAATTCATGAAACCTAATGTAAATGCAAACTTAAGCATATAAAAGTGGATCAAAACATGGATTTGAGAGCCTAAAATGATAAACAAAATGATAGTTATCAACTCCCCCACACTTACTCTTGGGCGTCTCGCACAAGCTAACTAGTGAACTAATGATGTATCCCCCTAGATTATTCTCAATCATAGTTAGAAGCAATTGAAAGGAAATTACTTAGGGTTGTCAATCCTCAAAAAACCAAACTCAATAGACTAGTATCTTGTCCTTAAATCAACAACTTAGTATACTTCATCCTTCATGACTCATTGAGATGAACTAAACACAGAAAGTCTCTCAAGGGAATATTTAGTGGCTCTCTTCCTAAATTCTACATTTTCAATAAAAGTGGAGCTCACTCAAACACAACATGGTTCTTGCACTACCATAAGCTTGCTTATTATCTACTCTCCACCATCATTTTAATTTGGATCCACACTTACAAAAGCTTATTCAAACAAGTTAGAAAATTATGAAATGATAAGAATTGAAATAGAAGTTTAGTGAACTTGATACTAAAGAATCATGATAAAAAAAGTAAAGAATTATGACATGATAAGGAAATATGGAAAAGAAATATGGCATGATAAGAAAATATGGAAAAATAATGAAAGTGGGAGACTTGGATACTCAAGAATGTAACCTAATGCACTTTGCCCTCTCATTTTGAATTATCCTGCATGTATTAGAGTTGTGGTGGAGCAGGGACTAAGGAAATTCACTGAATTCAGTGTACCAAAGTTTTATTTCTGTGCCAACTCTACTGATCGGTCATGGGACCGATCAGTCACTGCCTGAACGTTCTGGAGACCGGACTGGAATGCTTCTGATCGGTCAAGGCACCGATTAGTCACTTCCCTGATCGGTCTGGAGACCGATCAGGGGCTGATCAGTAGCCAAAAACTGCAGAATTCTAAAACTGTCTGCCGAGATTTCTCTTCTTTTCAATCAGTACTACATCTCAGATCCAACTAACTCCTTGTTCTCATCTTTCAACTCAGATATCTAACCCAGCACTTGACTTCCTCTTCATATTCTTTCTTTTTTTTCTTTCTTTTTTTTTCCTTTCTCCTGCTACTTTTCTGTTTCTGCAGCCACAATTTTCTTTTCTTCTTCTAACAGTGACTAGCTGAGCTTCCCAATTTCAAGCATGAGTTTTGCAGCTTCAATTCAGCCAATTCACAGATATTTGGATTGTTACTTGGATTGCATAGCTAAGTCTGCCATGGATGAATTCAAAATTTTGATACAAACTTCATTGTAGCTGTTTCCTCTCAATTCCAATTCACTACTATCCTTTTCTTTTCTTTCTTTCTTTTGGATTGCATTCTTGATACTCTCTTCATTCCAATTTCTTTTCCACTTATTAATCCATCTTGAGTACAGATTTTCTTCTCTTTCTTTTCTTCTACGGCAGTGAAAACAAGCTTTCACTTCCCAACTCCTTCAACTCATTTCTTGCAATTGGTAGTAACTCTTGGATACATGATTTTGATCTTGAGAATTGATGACAAACACCCAAGATATAGCATTCGGCAGCCTCCACATTGTCATTTGTCCCATTTTTTCTGAACTTTACAACTTTTTTTTTCTGCATTACATAATAGAGGAGAGCTAAAGGCTTCATTTGGGATTTAGACTTGGCACATTTTGCTTGTGGGTTGCCAAATATTTCGCATTGTTCTCGGAATTTGATAGAATGCTTGCATCCTCCCCCACACTTAAACTTTTGTCCGTCTCGGGCAAAGTATCATCAAGAAACATCAAAGTACCCAAGTCTATGGAAAAGATTATGATGAACATGAAGATTAGGGAAGGAAAATGGAATATAGAGTAGATCAACAACAAAATTGTAAAAATGATATGAGAAAGAAAACAAAGCGATTCACCTCTATAAATGTTGTTCAATCATAGAAATATAGTTTTGAAAGAACCTAAGCAAGTTCTAGAGTACAATCACATGTGTGTATCTCAAAAATTAGGTCAATCCTCACTAGGTCAAAGAATTCATCTCAAGTCATCAATCTAGAGTTCATAACTAAGTAGTACTCAAGCATCCAAGACTTTTCATCCATGGGTTCAAATCCTAAGTTTTAACAACCAAATTTAATTTGCTTTCAAGGGACTCTAAAATGATATAGGGAAAATCTAGAATGATACATTTATTCCAACTCATGCATGAAACAAAATGCCAAAAGGGATAAAATGATATCTACCATGAATCTTTATTCATTCTACACTATCTAAGCATTTATTAGCAAGAACTCACTTTAAAAGAAAGATTTATTGTTAGAAACTTTTAAAAAAATGATATTCACAATGAAATAAGAGTGTAAGAAGAAATAACTCCCCCTTCAAGTTGGGTAAAGAGCACGGAGCATCCATCTTGGGAGAACTATCCTCATGTGATCAATCTCACAGTGCACAGCTTTCTCCCTTATCAATTTCGCAAGAGTATGTTCTGGTGGTCGGAGCCGATTAAGGTTCAAAATCCATTCTTGGGGTAAGTAGTTACAAGTCAAAGTAAACTCAACCCCTCCCACTACATGCTCTTTAGAAGTCCTTCTGGGAGGTTGGAGGCTATTAAGTTGGAACACCCACTCCAGAATCCGACGGGACCCTGCAAAATCATGAAAAGAAAATACCTCCCGAACACATGCATGGTAAGAAAGAAATGAAATACAAACAACCTCTACATAGAATGTATCAAGAAATGCATCACATCTAATAAAATCAATCTTGGGTACCTCTATGAGTTTTTCAAAATCAATCTCTACATAGGATGTATCAAGAATTGCATCACATCCAATAAAATCAATCTTGGGTACCTCTATAAGTTTTTCAAAATAATCTCTACATAGGATGTATCAAGAATTGCTTCACATTCAACACAATCAATCTTGGGTACCTCTATGAGTTTTTCACAATCAATGTTTTTCACAATCAATTTCTACATAAGATGTGTCAATAATTGCATCACCTTCAACAAAATCAACCTTAGGTACCTCCATGAATTTTTCACAATCAATTTTTACATAAGATTTGTCAAGAAATTCATCACAACCAACAAAATCAATCTTGGGTACCTCTATGGATTTTTCTAAAGAAATAGGAGAAATACTGAGCTTATCATGCTGAAGAATACCTGGAGGTTCTACAAGAGTAGATGTAACTATGGCCTCCTCCTGGTCATGTACAGGTTCCACTTCAATCTCAGGTTCTGATGGACATTCAACTAAGACAGGTGATTCTTGGGTTCTTGCTTCCACCATGCAAGTCCCTACACTTTCATACTTATCCTCTGAATCTTCTAATGTATCAATCAATGTTGGTGGTCCCTGGGGCTCAGTGCAATCCCCTACACCTATAAAATCATCTCCAACGCATGCTTCATCAACAATATCTGCAACAACCATATTAGAAAAATTAGGACCAACAACAACTATATCATCGTAAAATAAAAAACTAGAAGGTTCCTGTAGAGCTTCAGAATCGAATTCAAGACTGTCACAAGCTTTACTATCCATCTCCTCCAATTCCTCCATAGCTAATACATCCTCATCTTTCTCTGAACTAAAATCTCCTCCCACTATATCAAGTGAAGCTTTATCAACAATTTAATTTGCCTCAACAACTTCATCGAAAATACCCATGCTAATGGTAGAAAAATCCTCTCTGGGGTACTGTGGGAAGGGTAAAGGGTCCTCTGGTTCCTCCACTTGAGCTGAAAATTTTGGAAATGGATCTTGAACAGGAATTTCAGGAGGAATAGCTGCTGTAGGTGCCCTAATTCTACTAATTTCTTCTTCTTCTTCCACCAAAATTGCAAGATCAATTGAAGAAGGACTTAGGCTTGCACTAGGGTCACTTCCAACTGATTTAGAAATCATTTTGGGGCTGTTCTGAGATGGAAAATAGGTTGCTGGAAATTTTTCAAAAAAATCAACCCTTGGAATGTTTAGACTTGAAACAACTTCCTCATTCCTCAAGGTTATTTCACAATCATACCCCTTAGAATTAAGAGTAGCTTGAGAAGGTAATTGTCCCGATCCTTGGGCTTGCATTTGATTCATCCCACTAACTAGTTGTTCAATTTGTCTTTCAATGTTTTGAAAAGTGGATTCATCCTTTTGTTGCCCTTGTTGTAGAAGAATTTGTTGTTGTTGTATGATCTGTTGCATAATCTCCTCAAGCATTTGTTGTTGTTGAACAAACTCACTAGAATCTCCACAACCTCCTTGATTGATATGGGAATCTCGTTGGTCTTGAAATGTAGCATTAGGTTGCTGAAAATCATAAGTAGGCTGTGAATCTTGAAAATTATGTTGTTGGGGTTGATAAAATGATTGATTGGGTTGTTGATATTGCTGAAAATTAGTGTGAGAAGAAGGTTGAAATTGCTGAAAATTATTGCTTTGAAAATTCTGATGTTGGGGTTGAAAATTCTGATTTCCAAACTGAAAATTCTATTGGCATGGTTGGAAAGGTTGCTGTGAAGGTTGAAAACTTTGCTGATCATAATGAAATTGTTGATGAAAATATTGATAAACTTGCTGGTTTTGATGAAATGGCTGCTGAAGAAATGGTTGCTTAAAATTCTGAAAAGGTTGTTGAAAATTATGACAATACTGATATTCTGCCACGGACTGCTTGAATGAGTAGAAATATTTTTCACTTCCTTGATTTCCCCTAGCTCTGAATGTTCTCTTTATCTCAAGATCAAACTCCACAATATCATCATCTGCAGTCCTGGTAATTAACCAAACAAAAAATGGTAGCAAATGTATATAGAAAGAATAAACAAATAAAAATGGAATCAAAGAATATGGAAATAAACACAAGCTCAAATTAAACAAACTCAACTAGTAGTTCCCCGGCAACGACGCTAAAAATTTGATGTGCCCAATACTAGTGTCACGAATAAGCCTCAAATTTAGATATTTATAAGTTGAAAACCCTTGGCTAACAAAATTAAATGTAGAATAGGGGCCTCAGGTCATATTTTTTCAAGGACTAGTTGTGAATGTTTAACTCGAGCTTGAAAGTTGTTATCATTTGATGTTTTGGGTTTTCTAATAAAATGGGGTTTTTGCGATAAGGAATGAAATAGACTTAACTAAGCAGAAATGACTTAGGAAGTTGCAGAAACTAAACTTAACCTAGTTAACAACTAAGCAATTAAATTCAAACGATGGAATTGAAATTTAAGAACTAATTGCAGAGAATTAATTGCAAGACAATGAAAACTAGAACAAAACATTACTTAAGGAACTTGGCTTAAAGTGTAGAGGAAACAATCTAAAACAACTTGAAGAAATAAGTGCTTAAAACCAAAATTATCCTAAATTTGAACATCAACCCAGTTCATAGTCAGGACTTCCCTTTGTCGTCACACAAAAGTATAGCTATGAACCCCCTAGCTCGAAAACCAACGAAGAAAAACTCCCTTGCTCAGTTTGCTCTGTACTGCCCTTCCTGATCGGTCACGGGACCGATCAGGAAACAATCTAAAACAACTTGAAGAAATAAGAGCTTAAAACCAAAATTATCCTAAATTTGAACATCAACCCAGTTCATAGTCAGGACTTCCCTTTGTCGTCACACAAAAGTCTACCTATGAACCCCCTAGCTCGAAATCCAACTAAGAAAAACTCCCTTGCTCAGTTTGCTCTGTACTGCCCTTCCTGATTGGTCACGGGACCGATCAGATGCATCTCTATCCGGTCACCGCGATCGGTCAGTAGCGAAAACATCCCGCGATCTTCTCCTTCTTGATGCGCCGAGTGCCGATCTCACTCAAACACCCTCAGATTACTTCGGAGAACCCCTCTAAAGCTCTGATTGCATCAGCTCGATGAAGACAACAACGATCACTGGAATCGATCGTTGGACAGCTCTGGCGACACCCTCACCGAGCTCCTTCAGCTGCGAAGATTGGTTAGCAAACTAAACATGAAATCTTACCTCGATGATATGAAATCTTGCAAACAAACAGGTTTAATGTTGGCCGCGCACGTGATCTGAGAAGAAACGATGAAGAAGAACGAAGAAAACTGGAGAAAACTACGAAAGAAACAAAGAGCAGACGAAGAACTCTCATGACCTGGCGACGCTGCGACGACCGATCTGATCGGAGGAGAAGTCTGTTTTATCAGTTAGAAACGAATGGCTGTGATTGTCCCGGCCTCATCCGACGGTCAGATCTTCTCCTATCTGAACCAAACTTTCCAGATCTTGATCAATGGTCCTGATCTACTCCTCCTCAGCTGGGATTGTTCAGATCTGCAATGGATAGCTCAGATTTCTCTGATCTTTGAATGGACGGTTTAGGCTCCTCTTAAGCTCGATCCAATGGCTGGATGACCTCTGATTGGGACCAAATCTTCAAATCTTGATCTGTGGTCTAGATTAACTCTAACTTGAGCTCGGATTGGTCAGTAAATGATAGAAGGCTCAGATCTAGTCGTTTCTTGATCGGGCGGCCCACATTGATCCACCTCTTGATCACCTTGATCAAAGCCAATTCTGATTCAAGTTTGACTCAGTTAGATCTAGGTCCATGGTCAATTGAAACCTACAAAATGATATTCAAATTTTAGTGCCAAAATACCTCCATTATAGAAAGATTTGAATCAAAAGCTAAAATAGAGGTAATTCATAAAACCTAATGTAAATGCAAACTTAAGCATATAAAAGTGGATCAAAATATGGATTTGAGAGCCTAAAATTATTAACAAAATGGTAGTTATCAATCAACCTCTTCCTTCTTGGGGATAAGTGCATACTGTAACACCCACGTCTTTTTCAGGGCCCAAACTCCCCCGACTCGGACATAGTCGAGGTCGAAATCCTCAAGCTACATGTCAACCTCTTCCATCTCGGGGACGAGCATATGTCGTAACACCTACATCCTTTTCAGGACCTAAACTCCCCCGACTCGGATATAGTCGGGGTCGAGGTCCTCAAGCTATGGTGTCAACCTCTCCGTTCTCATGGACGAATGCATTCTATATCGGCTACGTCCTTTTTAGGGCTCAAGCTTTCTCGACTTGGACATAGTCAGGGTCGAGATCCTCGAGTTGCAGTGTCAACCTCTCCCTTCTCAGGGACGAGTGCATGTTGTATCGTCTGCATCCTTTCAAGGCCCAAACTCCCTCAACTCAGGAATATCTACAATCAAGATTCTTAGGCTATGGTGTAAACCTCTCCCTTCTCAGGGACAAGCACATGGTGTATTGCCTATGTTCTTTTTAGCGCCCAGACTCTCTCGATTCGGACATAGTCGAGGCATGAGTCGAACCATTATCTAGCCAATTTGTAACGACCCAGAAAATTTTCTTAATATTTTCTTTAAAATATTGATCATGTCTAGATAATTTTCCGAGGGACCTAGAGATATTAGTACGAACCTTAGGCTAGAAATCCATGATTTTCTCATTTAAATTGAGAAAACTAAGTACTAATGGGCCTTATATGGGTTTTCTAGTACCATGGTTATTAGTAGATTTTAGGTAAAAGTTAATATAAATATAAATGGGTTTTAATGAGGAATATTAGCATGATTATGGGTGAATTTTAAGGGAATTTCGAAATAATAAAAAATAAAATAAAATAAAAATAAAGTGCATGCACCAAGGATTGAACCTTGGACCTCTTGTACTACCATGCATGCACTAACCAATTCACCTAGCAAGGGAGTGCTATGAGGGAATGAAGTGGATTTTTGTTAAGGCTAAAGGAAGTGAAGAGTCACATGAGAGAAGGCACCATGTCTCTTCACTTACCCCTCTTCATGGTTTTTAAATGAGAAGTAACTTAACAATTAAGATTCATTCTCTTCTCTTCCTCCACCAAGCCACTCCTCTTCTTCCTCTTTCCCTTCTGGCCGAAACCTATAGGAAGGTTTTTCCCTTGGAAAAAGCTCACAAGAAGGCCTCTCCTTCAAGATCCAAGGTTTTTGTTCAAGGTGACAAAGGCTAGAGGTGGTAAAAAGGCAACAAGGTCTTCATCCTTCTCCCAAATCTAAGGTCTATAACCAAGATAATCTAAGGTAAGACTCCCTCACCTGTGGTATAATAGTTCTCTTTGATATTTATCATAATATGAAGTTTGGTTTGGATTTGATGTTGAGAAAACCATGATTTGGACCCCTAAGACATTCGGCCACCATAGGTTTTGGGTCCAAGATGATGTTTAAAATTTCACTAATGCTTTCTAATATTTTCCCATGATGAATATAGGTTAAAATATGATTTGGAGAATTTTTAGAGTACCCTAGTACCCTTTAGGGTTCGGCCAACACCATGAATCCATGGTTAGGGTTGGATCTAAACCTTCAAGTATGTATCTTGTGTATCTTCATGATACAAGAGAGGTTGAGGGTGATTTATGTGAATTTTCACAAGGCTTTATAACCCTAAAGGTTTCGGCCAAGAAGGGTCCTAGGGCAAGGAGTTAAGGTTTGCTTCAAGTATGGGTTCCAAAGGCCCCTATGGTATGGTATGGTTGGTGTTTAATGTTTGATTGGGAATTTTATGGAATTTTTCCATGCACCCATGGCCTTGTAAGGTTTCGGCCAACCCTAAGAAGTAGGGCTAAAGGTTAGGGTTAACCCTAATCATGAGCTCTAATGGCTTCCTATGGCCTTATAGGTAATGTATGGTTGTTTCTTTACCTTATGCTACCTTACATGTTATTTGAATGATGAAACCCTTCCTTGCAAGTTTCGGCCAAGCAATGTAAATAGGGTTTAGGTGGAGTTAGGGTTTGAAGGATTATGGTTTATGGCTCATTATGATGTATATATATAGGTTCAAGCATGTGGTAGAAATTATGTTACCTATAACCCTAACCTTAGGTACTATGTTACATGTTTGTATGTTCATGTTAGATGTCATGCTTAATAGGGTTTATTCATGAATGTCTTATGTTCTATGCCATGCACTTAGATAGTATGTAACAGGTTTATAGAAGTCCCACCTATGCATGCTTGTGATAGATACTATACTTATGTATGAAATGTAATGCTTACCTTATGTATCATGATCATGCAAGCTCTATGCAATAGGATGATGGTCTAAGTAGACATGTCATGTTTAATGAATATAATGCAATGCTTACCTTATATGCCATGATCATGCAAGCACTATGAACAAGAATGATATTTTATGTAAGCATGTCATGTTTATGAATGAAGTTAATGCAAGCACTATGAACAAGAATGATGTTTTATGTAAGCATGCCATGTTTATGAATAAAGATGCATGCCATGTTTTATAAATGAAGATAATGCTCATGCCTTTAAGGCATCATGATGCTATGCATTAAGTATGAACAATGAAAGGTCAAGTATGCTTTATGTCATGCTTCATATAACAAAGCTATGCTATGTCTAAGTATGCTATGAATGTCTTATGAATGATGAAGCATATAAAGTTATTTTACTTTATGAATGGGCTTGTACCGGACCGAAGTATGGGTCCAAGGGATGGGCACCTTAAGAACGCCCCGGTTCTGGACTACCGACTATGTTGTCCACGGTTCTGGGACTACCGAAGCTGTCCAACAGGGATGGGCACCTTAAGAACGCCCCGGTTCTGGATTACCGACTATGCTGTCCACGGTTCTGGGACTACCGTAGCTGTCCTTACCCTAGTAGGTCGAGACTAGCTACCTCGTATTTACTTAGGGATGCGCTCACATGATGTATGTATGTGGTACAAGCCGGGGACCCCAATGATGTGATGATTATGTTTAAGTATTTAAAAGTATAATTTTAAAGGTTAAGCATCCGTATGTATATGCATTTGACTCATGCATTCATTCATGTTATGCATTATGCCAGGATAGTAATGTTTTATGCTTATGTTTCATGTTAAGAATTATGCATGATAGTAAACGTCTTATAATTATGTTTATGTTAAGAAGATGCCCATATGCTATGTTAGAAAGCATGCTATGTTAAGTTTATGTATGTTTATGTTTATGCCATGTATCATGCTATGTTAAGTTTATGTATGTTTATGTTTATGCCATGTATCATGCTATGTTAAGTTTATATATGTTTATGTTTATGCCATGTATCATGCTATGTTTATGCCATGTATCATGCTATGTTAAGTTTATGTATGTTTATGTTTATGCCATGTATAATGCTATGTTAAGTTTATGTATGTTTATGTTTATGTCATGTATCATGCTATGTTAAGTTTATGTATGTTTATGTTTATGTCATGTATCATGCATGTTATGTTTATTATGTTTATGTTCATGCCATGATTATGCCATGTTAAGTGTATTTTATGTTCATGCACTATGTGAGAATATGTCAGGCTAAATGATTTTATGCATGCCTATGTGAGCATCAGTAATGTTTTAGCAAGTATGTAGCATCAAGTTATGTTAATGTTTCATGTGCTTATGATTAAGTGATGATTGGTTTTAGTGAGTAGGAAAGAGTCTTACTAAGCCTATGTGCTTATAGTCTTATTTTCCTTATACCGCAGATCACGCAAGGGGACAATAAGGAAGCAGCAGGAGGGCAAGAATATGTGTGTGGTAGTGACTTGGCCAAGAAACAATATATTACGAGTCTTATGCTAAACTTTATGTTTGCTACGTATGTGCTTAGATGATGACTTATGTGACTTTATAACATGATGTTAAGTACGACATGATATGATGCTAAGTATGAAGTTAATATGCTAAGTTCCCATGCCATTATGTTAGGGATGGTAGTTAGGTGCATGTATGTGTAAGTTTAAAGTTATTCCGCTGCATTATGATGTTCACATGCCCCTATGTATGTTAACGTAACGCCGCTTTATGAAAAAGAAAAGAAAAAAAAGCGAGCGTTACAGGTTGGTATCAGAGCCAATTGCCATCTCACTACACACACATCAAGCCTTCTTCCTGCCGCTTCCAAGTAAGTACCTCTTTGCATATCTTATGATAGTAAGCACTTTTAGGATACTTTATGACTCTAGAATATGCAAGTATGAACGATGTCTATGATGAAAAGTACTGTAGGATATGTAACTGAACGATATTTTATTTCCTTTTTATGAATCAAATGCTTAGAGTGATATAGGGGTAGAAAAAAAACTGATATTGGCCATACTTGTCTTTGGTGAAGAAAAGCATGGCTAGAAGACAGAGTAACCGACTTAACGAGACAACTCCAGCGCCTGACCTGATGCAATTAGTAACCCAGCTCCAGCGTCAAGTTACTGAGCAGCAGCAAACCATTAACACCTTGATGAACCAGCAAGAAAATTCCACTACTCCACCAGTGAACCAAACCGCTATACCCGTTGCGCCCACAGTCACGCAAAACCCTCCGACAGGCCCGACCACTGTAGCACGTCAAGAGCTTATCTGATCCAGTGGTTAAGGCTGAAACCGGAAAATTTCTCGGGTGCTGGCGAACCGTGGGACGCCCAAGCGTGGTTCAAGACAGTGGAAAGTACAGTGGAGCTGCTAGACTGGCCGGAGCATGAGAAGATCAAGTGTGCATCATTCTGCCTTTCTGGAGATGCCAGAATGTGGTGGGAGAGGGTCAAGGCCAAAAGACAGGTGAACCAGATGACGTGGTCGGACTTCGAGTCGGAGTTCTTCGAGGAATTCTTCAACATGCGTGTCACCAACAAACATTACGACGAGTTCACGGAATTTCGACAGGGTGACCTTTCGGTTAATGAAGCCGTGAAGAAATTCAATCGACTAGCTCGCCTATGCCCCGAGCTGGTCCGCACCGAGAAAGAAAGGGTCCGACTTATGCTGAAGATGTTGCGGCCCGAAATAGCTCTGAACGTGGCTGGCGGAGTTAACCGGCCGCAGACCGCCGAGGAGCTGTTTAGTAGCGCCCTACTCACTGAGCACTATCTAAACAATATCAATCAACAAAGGAAGGCGCTAAATGAAAGTAAGGATCAAGTTCACTCCGGGATTCTCGATTCTTCCTTTCATTATCTTTGATGTTTTCCTTCCATCACCGCTCAGGAGGGCAAAAACCCCAGGGCGCCAATAACAACTGGAAGGGAGACCAGAGTGGTAAACGGAAGTCATGGAACAACCCTCAAGGAGGCCCAGCAAATAAACAGGCCAAGCCTATCCTGTGCGCGACATGCGGAAAAAGGCACCCCGGGGAATGCCGAAGAGGTACGAATCGGTGCTTCACCTGTGGAGTGGAAGGGCATATGGCGGCTTACTGTCCTACCAAGAGCCAGGCACCTTCCCAACAACTCGTCCAGTACCAAGGTGCCCCAGCGAAACTACACTATATGCAAGCTGAGCTGGAAGGTACCCCGATGCTGGAGGCCCAACCGACTATGATGAATGCCAGGGTTTTCTCGGTTACCAAGGAGGACGCTGCGGAAGCTTCTACGGTTGTCACAGGTCAGATACTTATTTTCAGTCAGTACGCTACTGCATTATTTGATACTGGGGCAACGCACTCGTTCATTTCTGTGCTATATACCAAGAAGATAGATATGCTTCCGCAAGTGTTAGATTGCAAGTTCTTAACAACCCTGCCTTCGGGAGAAATAATGACATCCACCCACGTGCTGCGTGCGGTGCCGGTCGGAATCGCAGAAAGAGAACTCTACTGCGATCTGATAGTACTCGACATGCAAGATTACGATGTTATAATGGGAATGGATTTTCTGGGTAAATACGGTGCTTCTATCGAGTGCCGTAAGCGAAAGGTGGTCTTTCGACCTGAGGCAGGTTCTATGTTTGAATTCGTTGGAGAGCCAAGGAAAAGAACCAGGAAATGCTTATCAACTCTCCAAGCGCAGAAGATGTTAGACAAAGGATGTACTGGATTTCTAGCATATGTGGTTGATGCCAGTCAAATGAAGAACCAGAAGCTGGAGGATGTCAGGGTTGTATGTGACTACCCAGAGGTATTCCCAGATGAATTACCAGGATTAGCTCCTGATAGAGAAGTGGAATTCGAGATCGAATTGGTTCCTGGTACTAACCCGATCTCCAAGGCACCTTACCGTATGGCGCCGGTTGAATTAAAGGAGCTTCAAGAACAGCTACAGGAGTTACTGGATAAGGGATTTATTCGCCCTAGTCATTCCCCGTGGGGAGCTCCGGTACTGTTTGTGAAGAAGAAGGACGGATCTATGCGGATGTGTATAGATTATCGAGCGCTGAACAACGTAACGATCAAGAACAGGTATCCCCTTCCGAGGATAGATGACCTGTTTGACCAATTAAAGGGAGCCACTATTTTCTCGAAAATTGATCTGAGGTCTGGTTATCATCAAGTTAGAGTAAAACAGGAGGATATTCCGAAGACGGCTTTCCGAACAAGGTACGGGCACTTTGAGTTCGTTGTTATGCCCTTCGGCGTGACAAATGCTCCTGCTATGTTTATGGATCTTATGAATCGGGTATTCTTGTCTTTCCTTGACAAATTTGTGATCGTCTTCATCGACGATATCCTTATTTATTCGAGGACCCAAGAAGAGCACGCCGAGCACCTGAGGATGGTCTTACAGATTCTTCGGGAAAAGCAACTGTATGCAAAATTCTCCAAATGTGAGTTCTGGCTCGACCAAGTAGGTTTTTTGGGCCATATCATTTCCAAAGATGGGGTTATGGTAGATCCAACAAAGATTGAAGCTGTGAATAACTGGAACCGGCCAAAGAACGCCAGCGAAATCAGAAGTTTTCTTGGGCTGGCAGGCTATTATCGAAAATTTGTGGAGGACTTCTCGAGGATTGCAGCCCCTTTAACGGCTCTCACCCGGAAGGATAAGAAGTATGAGTGGATGGAGAACTGTGAAAGGAGTTTCTTAGAACTAAAAAGGAGACTTACAAGCGCTCCAATCCTTACCCTTCCAGAATGTAATCAGAGCTTCGACATATATAGTGATGCCTCCAAACTGGGACTTGGAGCTGTACTTATGCAGAATGGAAAGGTTATTGCCTACGCCTCTAGACAACTCAAGGAACATGAACAGAATTACCCCACTCATGATCTGGAACTGGCCGCGGTGGTCTTCGCTCTTAAGATATGGAGGCATTATCTGTATGGAGTGCAGTGTAGGATTTACACAGACCACCAGAGTCTGCGATATTTCTTCACTCAGAAAGACCTGAATATGAGACAACGCCGATGGCTTGAGTTGGTGAAGGACTATGACTGCGAGATCCTCTACCATCCAGGAAAGGCAAACAAGGTGGCCGATGCACTCAGCCGGAAGTCAAGTGCCACTTTGATGTCCATATCTATATTACCCCGACCACTCGAAAGAGAGATTATGAATTTTGGAGTCGAGGTCATCTCCGGACGACTTTCCACCATGACAATAACCCCCACGCTGTTTGAGGACATATTGGAAAAACAAAATGGTGATCTGAGTCTTCAGAAAATAAAACAGGAGATCCTAGAAGGAAAGGGTGATGGTTTTCATATCGCCAACGGGGGAGTACTCTACCTTAGGGATCGTCTATGTATTCCTAATGATCCGGAGCTTCGAAGAGAAATACTAGCAGAAGCTCACGGAACCCCTTATTCGATGCATCCGGGATCTACCAAAATGTATCAAGATCTGAAGGAGAAGTTTTGGTGGTCCGGTATGAAGAGGGATGTGGCGCAGCATGTTAATGCTTGCATGACTTGCCAGCAAGTAAAAGCAGAACACCAGCGACCCGGAGGAGTTTTGCAGCCACTCGCGATTCCGGAGTGGAAGTGGGAAGACATCTCTATGGACTTTATTTCAGGACTTCCCAGGACTACGAATGGATATGATGCGATTTGGGTAATCGTGGACAGGCTGACGAAGTCTGCTCACTTCCTGGCAATCAAGATGACTGATTCAATGGAGCAACTGGCTCAATTATATGTTAAGGAGATAATCAGACTTCATGGAGTTCCCAAGACCATCATCTCAGATAGGGATGGTCGCTTTACTTCGCATTTTTGGGAGTGTGTTCAGAAGTCTCTTGGCACTAAACTGCGGTTCAGTACCGCTTTTCATCCTCAGACTGACGGGTAAACCGAACGGGTGAATCAAGTACTAGAGGACATGTTGCGAGCTTGTGCCTTGGATTTCAAAGGGAGCTGGTGTCGATATCTATGTTTAGCGGAATTCACTTACAACAATAGCTACCAAGCTACTATCGGAATGACACCTTATGAAGCTTTGTACGGGGGGAGATGTAGGTCTCCAATCTGTTGGTACGAAGCTGGTGAAAAGAAGGAAATGGGGCTCACAACGGAGGTCATCGACAGCACCACCCGAGCTATACAGAATATTCGACAACAGATAGAAGCTGCTCAGAGCCGGCAGAAGAGTTATGCAGATGTCCGGCGTAGACCACTGGAATTTAATGTTGGAGATTTAGTGTTCCTCAAAGTGGCTCCTATGAAAGGGGTGACGAGATTTGGGAGGAAAGGAAAACTAAGTCCGCGTTATGTGGGGCCGTACCTGATTCTGAAAAGAGTCGGTAAGGTGGCCTATGAGCTAGAGCTACCTCCAGAGATGTCGGCTATCCATAACGTGTTCCACGTGTCAATGCTTAAAAAGGGTATCCCAAATATGGATCAAGTGATTGAGCCACAGACAGTACAAGTTCAAGAGGACCTAAGTTATGAAAGCAGACCGATTCAGATCTTGGATCGGGAAGTCAAGAAGCTAAGGAGTAAGGAGGTACCCTTAGTCAAGGTCTTATGGCAAAGTCAACGGTTCGAGGAAGCTAACTGGGAACGCGAGGACGAGATGAGGCGCAAGTACCCGGAGCTATTCTAAGTTCGAGGATGAACTTTCACGAGGTATGGGGGATTGTAACGACCCAGAAAATTTTTATAATATTTTCTTTAAAATATTGATCATGTCTAGATAATTTTCCGAGAGACCTAGAGATATTAGTATGAACCTTAAGCTAGAAATCCATGATTTTCACATTTAAATTGAGAAAACTAAGTACTAATGGCCTTATATGGGCTTTCTAGTACCATGGTTATTAGTAGATTTTAGGTAAAAGTTAATATAAATATAAATGGGTTTTAATGAGGAATATTAGCATGATTATGGGTGAATTTTAAGGGAATTTCGAAATAATAAAAAAATAAAATAAAATAAAAATAAAGTGCATACACCAAGGATTGAACCTTAGACCTCTTGTACTACCATGCATGCACTAACCAATTCACCTAGCAAGGGAGTGCTATGAGGGAATGAAGTGAATTTTTGTTAAGGCTAAAGGAAGTGAAGAGTCACATGAGAGAAGACACCATGTCTCTTCACTTACCCCTCTTCATGGTGTTTAAATGAGAAGTAACTTAACAATTAAGATTCATTCTCTTCTCTTCCTCCACCAAGCCACTCCTCTTCTTCCTCTTTCCCTTCTAGCCAAAACCTATAGGAAGGTTTTTCCCTTGGGAAAAGCTCACAAGAAGGCCTCTCCTTCAAGATCCAAGGTTTTTGTTCAAGGTGACAAAGGCTAGAGGTGGTAAAAAGGCAACAAGGTCTTCATCCTTCTCCCAAATCTAAGGTCTATAACCAAGATAATCTAAGGTAAGACTCCCTCACCTGTGGTATAATAGTTCTCTTTGATGTTTATCATAATATGAAGTTTGGTTTGGATTTGATGTTGAGAAAACCATGATTTGGACCCCTAAGACATTCGGCCACCATAGGTTTTGGGTCCAAGATGATGTTTAAAATTTCACTAATGCTTTCTAATGTTTTCCCATGATGAATATAGGTTAAAATATGATTTGGAGAATTTTTGGAGTACCCTAGTACCCTTTAGGGTTCGGCCAACACCATGAATCCATGGTTAGGGTTGGATCTAAACCTTCAAGTATGTATCTTGTGTATCTTCATGATACAAGAGAGGTTGAGGGTGATTTATGTGAATTTTCACAAGGCTTTATAACCCTAAAGGTTTCGGCCAAGAAGGGTCCTAGGGCAAGGAGTTAAGGTTTGCTTCAAGTATGGGTTCCAAAGGCCCCTATGGTATGGTATGGTTGGTGTTTAATGTTTGATTGGGAATTTTATGGAATTTTTCCATGCACCCATGGCCTTGTAAGGTTTCTACCAACCCTAAGAAGTAGGGCTAAAGGTTAGGGTTAACCCTAATCATGAGCTCTAATGGCTTCCTATGGCCTTATAGGTAATGTATGGTTGTTTCTTTACCTTATGCTACCTTACATGTTATTTGAATGATGGAACCCTTCCTTGCAAGTTTCGGCCAAGCAATGTAAATAGGGTTTAGGTGGAGTTAGGGTTTGAAGGATTATGGTTTATGGCTCATTATGATGTATATATATAGGTTCAAGCATGTGGTAGAAATTATGTTACCTATAACCCTAACCTTAGGTACTATGTTACATGTTTGTATGTTCATGTTAGATGCCATGCTTAATAGGGTTTATTCATGAATGTCTTATGTTCTATGTCATGCACTTAGATAGAATGTAACAGGTTTATAGAAGTCCCACCTATGCATGCTTGTGATAGATACTATACTTATGTATGAAATGTAATGCTTACCTTATGTATCATGATCATGCAAGCTCTATGGAATAGGATGATGGTCTAAGTAGACATGTCATGTTTAATGAATATAATGCAATGCTTACCTTATATGTCATGATCATGCAAGCACTATTAACAAGAATGATATTTTATGTAAGCATGCCATGTTTATGAATGAAGTTAATGCAAGCACTATGAACAAGAATGATGTTTTATGTAAGCATGTCATGTTTATGAATAAAGATGCATGCCATGTTTTATGAATGAAGATAATGCTCATGCCTTTAAGGCATCATGATGCTATGCATTAAGTATGAACAATGAAAGGTCAAGTATGCTTTATGTCATGCTTCATGTAACAAAGCTATGCTATGTCTAAGTATGCTATGAATGTCTTATGAATGATGAAGCATGTAAAGTTATTTTACTTTATGAATGGGCTTGTACCGGACCGAAGTATGGGTCCAAGGGATGGGCACCTTAAGAACGCCCCGGTTCTAGACTACCGACTATGCTGTCCACGGTTCTGGGACTACCGAAGCTGTCCAACAGGGATGGGCACCTTAAGAACGCCCCGGTTCTGGACTACCGACTATGCTTTCCACGGTTCTGGGACTACCGTAGTTGTCCATACCCTAGTAGGTCGAGACTAGCTACCTCGTATTTACTTAGGGATGCGCGCACATGATGTATGTATGTGGTACAAGCCGGGGACCCCAATGATGTGATGATTATGTTTAAGTATTTAAAAGTATAATTTTAAAGGTTAAGCATCCGTATGTATATGCATTTGACTCATGCATTCATTCATGTTATGCATTATGCCAGGATAGTAATGTTTTATGCTTATGTTTCATGTTAAGAATTATGCATGATAGTAAACGTCTTATAATTATGTTTATGTTAAGAAGATGCCCATATGCTATGTTAGAAAGCATGCTATGTTAAGTTTATGTATGTTTATGTTTATGCCATGTATCATGCTATGTTAAGTTTATGTATGTTTATGTCATGTATCATGCTATGTTACTTTTATGTATGTTTATGTTTATGCCATGTATCATGCTATGTTAAGTTTATGTACGTTTATGTTTATGCCATGTATCATGCTATGTTAAGTTTATGTATGTTTATATTTATGTCATGTATCATGCCATGTTATGTTTATTTATGTTTATGTTCATGCCATGAGTTATGCCATGTTAAGTGTATTTTATATTCATGCACTATGTGAGAACTATGTCAGACTAAATGATTTTAGATGCATATGTCCTATGTAGAGCATCAAGTTATGTTAATGTTTCATGTGCTTATGATTAAGTGATGATTGGTTTTAGTGAGTAGGAAAGAGTCTTACTAAGCCTATGTGCTTATAGTCTTATTTTCCTTATACCGCAGATCACGCAAGGGGACAATAAGGAAGCAGCAGGAGGGCAAGAATATGTGTGTGGTAGTGACTTGGCCAAGAAACAATATATTACGAGTCTTATGCTAAACTTTATGTTTGCTACGTATGTGCTTAGATGATGACTTATGTGACTTTATGACATGATGTTAAGTACGACATGATATGATGCTAAGTATGAAGTTAATATGCTAAGTTCCATGCCATTATGTTAGGGATGGTAGTTAGGTGCATGTATGTGTAAGTTTAAAGTTATTCCGCTGCATTATGATGTTCACATGCCCCTATGTATGTTAACGTAACGCCGCTTTATGGAAAAGAAAAAAAAGCGGGCGTTACACAATTCCCATCTCAAAATACTTACTAAGGAAAACACAACAAAACCAAGACAACGCCATTTTTTCATAACAAAAGGGGAGAAGTTATATCAACAAAATAAAAACTAAATACAGGGAAGAGGGAACTAAAAGTCGACCACATCTTCATCCGAGAGCTCATCGGTGATCTTGGACAAGGTTATGATAGGTCGAGGTTGATCCGCGGGCAAGGTTCTAGCCTCCGACAACTACTTTAGGGTACCTTCCACCCCATGGTTCACATACGGAGGAAATGGGAGCTTACCATATTATAGAATCCTCAACGAGAGGAATTCATTTTTCTTAATTGCCCAGTGCACCTCCTTGCCAGCTTGGTACTCCTGGAACTCAACTATTCGATTCTCTAATTGGTCTCACTAAGCTCTGAGTGCCACCTATATCTCGGTGTTAGCATCCCAAAGGCTCTCCACCTCAGCTTGGTTTGTCTTCATTTCTTGACGGAAACCTCCAACTCGTTGAAATGGACCTTTGAAAGGGTCCGGGCAGACTCAATATCCCTATGAAATATCTCCCAAGTAGAGCACAGGTCCTCCTCCAGGGTAGCCAATGTCGTCTCCTTCTCTTCATGAGTGTCCCTAACTCCTATAGTCGACTCTCCACCACAACTCGATGGGATCTATGGATGAGAGCACCACAACCGAGTTGAGAGAACGGTGACTTGATCCTGCATCTCTCGACGACCCTGCCATATCTCATGGAACCAATGACTAAAAACCATTATCTTGGACATGTGCTTAGCCCCCGTCCCCATCAACTCCTCCAGGAGGGCCGGCATAGGAAGACCACTAGTGATGGGCCCCTAGGGGTGCAACTTCTGGAGGGGAAGCAGGCATCCAAGCCCAGGAAGTAGGCGAACGGGATGACACTGGAGGCAAGTGTCACCTCTTCTGGGATATCCAAAGGGGTTCGCTGGACTCCTCGTTGGTAGGCAAATGATGCGGGAGTGTGGAAGGACCCACTTCCTCGACTGCATGAGTAGCTGAGACCCCTGGATCCATGACTTCCCTTGTACATGGCGCAGGAGGGACTGCAGGGGTTGTGACCTCCCTAGTAAGGTCAATTATCTCCACGCCCGAGCCTCCAGTTTAGCATTCGACAGCTTGGTGATTGAGTTTAGTGTTGTTTTCAACATGATCACCACTACACCAAAAAGACAAACTATGAGTCAGGCATCAACATCATCATGAAAATAAAAGACTTACCAAATGACTATTGCTTGGAGTCGGGATGAGACTCAGCCTGAACATGTACAACAAGCCTTCTTTAAGGAGAGAATTGTTGTAAAAGGATAAGTCTTGCAATTTGTTAGAAGCATAGGGGTAGCCCGGCTCTCGAAGGATATCTTTCGAGGGGGGTGTGAACGACATCTCGCGTTGCCACCGAGTGGGCATGATAGGGGGCTCGAGACTCAAACATAAAAAAACTAAGGCTTCCAACCATTATGAGATGAAGGAAGACCCTTAATCAAACCTTGACTAGTCCAAGACGAGAAGAAAAACACCCTGTCCTCCATTCTCTTCGGATAGAAGAAGCAATGAAAGATTTGAGGGGATAGAGAAATATGATACAAATGAAACAAAATAACCATCATCATGAGAATGCAAAATGAGTTAGGACCCAACTAGGATAAGGGAATGCGGAAATAATGAGATACCTCACTGAAGAAAGGATGGATAGGAAAGCATAACCCACTCAAAAGGTGGATCCGGAATAAGATCACACATTTAGGAGGATGGTTTGGATGGTCATTCCCATTGGGAAGTATCAAAACATGGTCGGCCAAAATCTTATAAGCCAGCCTCAACCTTTCTAGGGCAGCACTACTAAAACTAGACTCTACCGACCTATACCAAGGAGCCGACGACAACTCCCCTGCTCTCCCTCAAGCAAGAATTCAAAGACTATCTTGAAGGGAGAACGAAGAAAGAAAGCTTACGCTAGGAAGGCAACATAAGAAGTTGACGAAGATGATGAAAGAACGACGGACACACAAAGCCAAGATAACATGAATGAAACAAGCATCCCTAGTGCAACCCTACTTATATCCTAGGGCAACCAATCCCAACTGTCATATCTTAATATGTCACGTTGCATTAATATGCCACCTAAACACAACCAACCAATCCAAGATACCTCACGGTAGAAGCATCTCAAACAAAGGCTAAGCTAAACTCAAACCGAGACCTACCATTCAAACCTAAAACTCATGGAAGAGCATTAGTAGGTCACATGAAACAAGCCAAAAGCCAATCATGAACATCCACCAATCAAAGCCACAACACATAAGGTTTTGCTATCAGCTCTTCAATTGAAATCCAACAATTATTCCCACATCAAACAAAGTCATAGGATCAAGGAAACCACCAATTCCAAATCCCAAAGCCCATATTGAGCACATGGCAACAAACAAACTAAACCTCCTTATAGAGCTCACGATAATTCGAAAGACCTAAGACCACAATCCAAGAATAGTAGGTTTCAAATCCAAAACCCAATGAAATCATTCCACAGCAGATTCAAAGATCAAAACTGATCAGATAGGTAAAACAAATTCAAAGAGTTCAATACCAACTATGGTACACAGCAGAGGAATGTCAAATACAAACCTCCTCTTCTCCCAAATCCCATGATAGGAGAAAAAAAAGAATAGAGCAAATCCAAAACAGAGCTATTCCCAGTCCTTGCTCACTGCACACACCAACAAAACTCACATGATTACCATCAATATCTCCCTATGATTAGTGTAAGTACTCTGGGTTGATTTTGATGTGATCAACCAAGTCAAGTTAGGTCCTGGTGTATTTTTGATCCCTGTGTCTAGGTGTGCAGGTGAGCAGGAAATCGAGCAAAAGACGCAGCGGACGAGATGGATACCACGGGAAGAGAGTCAACGGGCTCGGTGCATCCGAGGGATGCGGAGGTCTATGGAAGAGTACACCGGTGCAGTGAGAAGGTCGCGTGCAACGTCCGAGGGACGAGAAGCTAGGAGGAAGTCCGTTCAAGGTGAAGGCCAGGGTCGAGTTCAAGTGAGTCTAACTCTGGTTGGTCAGAAATCACTCTAACGGAAGGATCTAAAAGTAATGTGGATGTTGACTTTGATCAATTGGTGAACTGAAGCACCTCAGGTACCTTGGGAGGCGCCTCAGCTGAAAGTTTTATCTTTGCGTAAAAGCTGAACTGAGGCGCCTTAGTTTGAACCTGAGGTACCTCAGACCAGAACTAAGGAATCTCAGGTCAGAACAGAGCTTATCAACATGTTACTATTGGCACCCCTGGATAAAACTTTATCCATCTAAGGCATCTCATATCACATCTGAGGTGCCTTAGGTCCACGTCAGCCCAACAGTAATGTTAGTTTTTGAGCTATAAATAGCCACCAAAAGCTAGGAGTACATATCAACAACTATACTCTATTTTTCGAGTCTTTTTCTGAGCTTTCCAAAGTCTGTAAGAGGCTTCTCTTCCTGCAACCAAGGAAATCTTTTAGTGGAGCTTTTAACTGCCTTAGATTAGCAACTACCCCAGTTACAACTAAGTATATCGTAGCCTCACCTTTTTAGATGATATTTATGGTTTTATTTATTTTAACTGCATAATCTAATTTTTCATCTTTGCTTAGACTTTTCAAAAGATCTAGTTCTAACTTGCAGGGCAATCTACCCCTCTTGCTAGTCTGCAAACAGTCTTACAAGTGGTATTAGAACAAAGACATTCCAGAAAGACTAACCGACAACTGATGCAAATTATAAATGGCTGGATCAAGCATCTATCCACCAAAATTTGAGGGAAAGTTTGCAACCTGGAAGTGAAAAATAGAGGTATTCTTTAGAATCAATTTTGAAATTTTATTAATAATAAAATATAGTTTTGAAGTGCCCATAGACGAGAATGATAAGATAAAAGAAGCAAATCTCTGGAGCAAAAAGTAACAGTCAAATTCTATAACCAACGCAAAGGCAGAGTTCTACTTGCTGACAGTACTACCACCTCAAGAAGTCAATTGCATTGGCAGATACAATTCAGTAAAAGACCTCTGGCAGAAAATGCTAGAATTTCATGAGGGCATGTCAGATTCCAAGTTAGCAAGAAGAGACCTCCTTCGGAATCAGCTAACCAATCTTTGGATGAAGGAAGGAGAAACGGTGGTTAAACTTCATGTAAAGATAAAATAATTGATCTCCAGACTCACCAACCTCGGTGAATCGGTAACAAATCGTGACTTGATCCGATACGCTCTTAACTACTTCCCAAGAACCCAAGAGTGGACTTCAATAGTAGATGCTTACTACATCTCAAAGGAACTGGAGATAAGTACCCTAGAAGAAAGATTTTCTACTTTCGAATTACATGAATCTCGATGTGTAGGATCAAGAAAAGATGGACAATGTTTCCCTAAACATGAGGAGGGTCAAACTAGATTCGGAGTCTTCGGCCAATGAAGACAAAACAATATTGTGGTAAGAAAACTAAATAAAATGTTTAAATCTAACGAGTTTTCCAAGTCGCAGGACAAGAAACATTCTCCAAGAAAGAGACAAGTCAGATGCTACCATTGTGATAGAAGGTCACATCAAAGATCAATGCCCAAAATTGAAGAATAAAAAGAAGAAAAAAAAAGCTTAAATAGAAGAGCTTGAAAGTGAAGTGGGGCGATACATCATCAGATGAATCCGAGATCGAAGCCTACATTGGGCTTGTACTTATGGTAAGTCATGAAGAGGACAACGAAGCAATCACCTCCGAAATGAGCATTGATGAAGGGAAGATTTGACATAAGAGAGCAGTGATGAAGGGGAGAGCATTCAATTTTAGACACGACAATATGGTAAGTGAGGTATGTAAACTTCCTCCCGACTAACTACCTTTTGGTATTAGGTCCATGCTTAGAAGTTTATGTAAATTAAGGACAAAAAATATAAATAGATTTGAAAAAGAAATTAGCTCTTTCATGTCCTTTAGAATTATATGAACAGTTAAAATTGAAAATGCAAAACTAAAAGAACAAATAGCAAATCTAGAAAAAGATTTTGCATGCTCAAATGTTTCTTCTACAAAAAGAATATTAGATAATTTGTAGGACTAAATTGGTACTTAAGAAATCATAAGGGTTAAATTATAAAAGTGCCAAGAATTATATTCCACCAAAGTTCTTGATCAAACCTATAGCTAGGAGTTTAAATTAGATTCCAAAATCAACTTTAAACTGTTATTTTTTTTGTAGAATAAATTGTTCTTAACATTTCTTGATTATTAGTAACATCAAAATTGTTGGGTAATTTTTGGGTTCAATTGATTTTCAAAATTTTCAATGATAGT
Source organism: Boesenbergia rotunda (assembly GCA_024364735.1). NCBI lineage: Eukaryota > Viridiplantae > Streptophyta > Magnoliopsida > Zingiberales > Zingiberaceae > Boesenbergia > Boesenbergia rotunda. The sequence goes on from JAGFNQ010000224.1 coordinate 344,133, forward strand.
CAAAGATTTTATCTACTAATTGATATTTTTCGAAATTATTAAAATATTCAGTGTATTTTCTTGAACTTCTTTTCAAGAATTGACTTTTTAATTTTAAAGTACATAGATAATTATTTTTTGATAAATCTAATTTTTAAGGATTTGAACGTTATATTTTAGCCATTCCAAAAATTTAGCAGAATTTTTCAAAGTCAATATTTAATTTTAAAATTATTTTTTTGAAGATATTTATGTAATTAAAATCATTATTTTCAAAATTAGAAAATTTATTTTAATCTAAAGATTTTTGTACTATTGATTTCACACTTTGATAGAAATTTTGAGAATTTTCTAATGGTTAAATAATTATTTTATGTATTTTTATATGAAAATCATATTTCTAAATTGATAAATATAGAAAAAATTATTTTTGATAGTTTCAATTTTTCTGTACGTTAAATTTTGGATGTTTACAAAAATTATCAAAATTTTCTAAAGTCAAATTCAAATTTTAAAATATTCTTTAAAACTCATCAAATTTGTACTTAAAAATATGTTTTTTCCCCTTTAATGAGTTTGTTTTTCCTGTTTTTCTAAAAATGTCTTTTACCCTAATTTTTTTGATGTGATCAAAGGGGGAGAGTAAATAAGATTAAGTTAAGGGAGAGGTGAAGTTGACATTTACTGAAAATTACTCGCATTATTTATTGCACTAGATTGTCATATTTGTTTTATAATTTTGAATAAACAAATTGTCATCCAATTGTTATTTTCTTGTTTGGTTAACCATAACATATCTTGGGTTGATGCATATCAAAATGGGAGATATTGTAAGTGTCCCGGGTTAGTTTTGATGTGATTAACCAAGTCAAGTTAGGTCCTGGTATATTTTGATCTCCGTGTCTAAGTGTGTAGGAGCTTAGGATCATAGGAAGTCGAGCAGAAGACGCAGTGGATGAGAACGATGACACGGGAAGGGAGCCAATGGGCTCGGTGCATCCAAGGGACGTGGAGGTCTGCGAAAGAGTACACTGATGGAGTGAGGACGCACCGTCCGAGGGACGAGAAGCTGGGAGGAAGCTCATTCGAGGTGAAGGCCAAAGTCGGGTTTGGGTGAGCCTAACTCCGATTGGTCAAAAATCACCTGAGCGGAAGAAGGACAGAAAAGTTAACGCGTATGTTGACTTTAACCAGTTGCCTTGGGAGGTGCCTCAACTGAAAGTTTCAACTTTGCGCATAAGTTGAACTGAGCCACCTCAGTTTGAACTCGAAGCACCTCAGATCAAAACTGAGGCTCCTCTAGTCATAATAGAGCTTATCAACAAGTTACCGTTGGCACTCGTGGATGAAACTTTATCCATCTGAGGCGCCTCATCTCCATGTCAACCCAACGGTAAAGTTAGTTTTGGGGTTATAAATAGTCCCTAAAAGCTAGGATTGCATATCAACAACTGTACTCAAATTTCCTAGTCTTTTTCTGAGCTTTCCAACGTTTGTAAGAGGCTTCTCCGCTTGCAATGAAGGGATCTTTTAGTGGAGCTTTCAATTGTCTTAGATTAGCAACTGCCCCGGTTGCAACCAAGTAAATCATTACCTATCCTTTTTAGTTGTTATTTATGGTTTTATTTATTTTAACTGCATAAACTAATTTGCCATCTTTGCTTAGAATTTGTAAAAAATCTAGTTCTAACTTGCAGGGAAATTCACCCCTTCTTGTCGACCTGCCAACGGTCCACTCAAATCATTCATCCAATCAGGGTGATCCACGAACTAGAATGAGCACCGAAGAGCAATCTCACTGAAAGAATCAAAACCAAACTAAACTCCAAAATAGAACGATCTCAAGATCAGCTAACCAAAATAGTAAACAAATTAATTCAAACTGATCTAACATAGCACATTTACCATTCCTTCAAATTTGACACAGAACAAATCAGAGCTTACCCAAGATGGTCGGTGTGAGAATCCGGAGAGCTAGGGCTCACGAGATGAAGGTTTGGCAGCGATCCAAACTAGGACGAGGCTAAGGAGGGCCTCATGACCGACGCATGGGGATAATCTGACTCATCCGGACGATCACCATGCACAAGAGAGACCCGAGACTGGAGCTTGCGACAAATCAGGAGAATAGGAAGAGGCCGCAGAAGTACAGGTGGGTTGCGCCGGCAGTTGATTGGCTTTGGTGAGGACATCGTTGTCAGCGATCGAGGCCACGCGAGAGGTAGAGGTTGGTGAGATCGCATGCGAGAAGGAAATAAGGAACAGAAGGCGTAGCTTGAGTAATTTGGGCAAAAGCATCAATAGAGGGAGAGAGGACAGAAAAGGGATTTAAGTGGCATGTACATTTGCAGTCTAGCCCCCGGAATCCCATCTATTTAAACTTTGCATAAATTTTTAATTATATGCAATCAGCCCCTCAACTTCTACGTATTTCGGTTTTCCCCTGCTAGATAAGAACTTTAGCCAAATAACTCTCCATAGCGTGGTATTAAACTATTTAAATTAAACTTTGATCTAGGATCAAGTCAACCCTAAATGGTCTCTAAAATTTTTCAGAACTAGATTTTTAATTTATCGTATTTAACATAAGAATCCTAGATAGGTTAGAGAAGACCTGATATCTAGTAGGAAGTCCAATTAGGTCAGTAGGACCTGACAACTGACCGAAGTCCAGATGAGACATCTTGTAGGAATACCAGGTGGGTTAAAAGATCAGATGTCGAGTAAGTCTGTAAATGGTAAGTGGAGGTAAGTAACTGGAGAAGTGATTCAGTGAGAACGAGTCCTAGTGGGACTGTAGGCATTGATCTAACTTAGATCTATTTTTAAAATTTAAGTTGAGACCAAGACTAAATTCTAATATTAGAAAGATAAGATTTAATTCATAAATTATACATTTATGCTAACTCTATTTTGTAGGTTTTTTATGTTAGTTTGAACTAATGTGTTTTGCAAGAACTTAGAACAAAAACTGGAGTTTGGATGAATAGTACTCCTTGAGGCACCTTAGTTGTGAGGAGGGCACCTTAAGTGAAGTTGGAAGTGACTAGGATGACTTCGAGGCGCCCCGGAGCAGATAAACTTGGAGGATAAAATTTCAGCTTTGGAGCTGATTGGAGGCACCTCAACCGATTGGAAGCACCCTCCAAGAGGATAAATGTTGAACTTTGAGGATTATATCAGAATTGTTGGAGCGCCTCGGTTAAGGTGTTGCCAATGAAGTTTAAAAGGGGGTCTTCGGCTACATATTTGAATAGACTTCTCTATTAGCTTCCAAATTGATTTTGTTGCTATGTCTCTCAGCTACTATTATGCTGCGACTCTACTATGCTCAACTACTACAGTCAGACAGACACTGACATTGAGCTTCGATCTACAACTCAATATGTATCAGTAAAAATTATGTTTTCGTTTAGTACTTATTAAACTTGAATAAGAAAGTGTAGGGTGTTACACTTTCTTCATTTCTATATTCAACCACTCTGTCCGAAGGTTCTTCGAGAGGCGGGGGGCGATTTTTAGTAGATTACCCAATCAAAATGGTCCAAGAGATCATGGGCCTTGGCGTAGTAGTCACTAGGTTACGAACCAAGTAAAAACTAACTTGTTCTTACTTTTCTGCTGCGTACTTGTTTTACGAAAATTTTTTAGAATGTCGAAAAAAAAAGTTTTAAAAAGGAGATTCACGCCCCCCCCCCTCCTCGTTAGTTTTGATCTTATAGTTGTAATAGCTATCAATAATTGGTACGATGTGTAGAACTATTATGTAGCTACTACAAAGTGTAGAAGCTACTATTTACTTGCTACAATGTATTTAAGATTTGAAATTTATGTTTACAATTTAATTATAGTAAAATATATGACTTTTCATGTTATAGCAGCTACTTGATAGTGTTGGATAGATAGGGGGAGTGAATATCGTTCTAAAATTTTTCAGAGTAGAAGAGTAAATGCGCAGCGGAAAATGACAAAATACACAAGAACACAAGTCATTTTTTACTTGGTTCGGAGTTGTGGTCGACTCCTACTCCAAGGCCCACGGTCCTTGACCGTTTACTTTGGGAAATTCTATATTCGATAAAGTTTTTACAAGATGATAGTACAGATATAGAATTGGAAATTTAAATCACAACACTTTCGTAAATTGAAATTTTACCGACGCTCAAGGTGGATCGAATTCCGGAGCAGAGGGTTATCGTCGGCGCTGGAATCTCGAAATCGAACTTTGCTGGGGCGCAGCGCTTGAGCGAAAGTGTCTGGAGAGTTGAGAGCAATTGATGTCGAAGCCTTGGGGTGCACCCCCTTTTATAGTACTCACACGAGCGCCTGTGACGATAGGGGTGCCTAACACGTGGCCTTCCCTACGCGAACCCTTATCCGCAGGCTCGGTTAGCGCTTATCCATCTCCACTTGGGCGCCTGAGCTGATGGGGGCGCCCGTTACCTCACGGGCGCCTGAACTGCTTTGGTTCAGAGGCTTCGCGACTGTGTTTTGGATTTTGCCTTCACACTTGGGCGCCTGTATCCTTACGGGCGCCTAAGCCCATTCGGGCGCTTGAGTCCATCCGGGCGCCTAGGCCCAGTGAGGCACCTTACTTACAGATGACCAGTCCTTCGATCCTGCAACTCAGGTTAGTTCCAAAACATACCAAGCATTAGTTACAGCCGTAGCTGTCTTGGTTCTGACTTCGGGTCTCCCAAATGGAACCCTAGGTCGAACCGACGCCTACTGTTCCCTCGACGGGGAACGCGTCCTCACCCACTCCTCTTAGGAGAGTTTACCTTTTGCCAACCGGCTCCTCCGGTTGGACTTTTGCCCAATCCTCCTGACCATGTCTTCGTGCCCAACTTCCGGTCAGGTCTTCGGTGCCCAACCCCTTGCCAGGACTTCTTGCCCATTCCTCGACCAGGACTTCTCTGCCCGACTTCTGGTCAGGTCTTCTTGCCCAGTCCTTGACCAGGACTTCTTTGCCCAGCCCTTTGCCAGGACTTCTTGCCTAGTGTACCTAGGATTTTTCATGCACACTCAGTAAACATGTTAGATCACAATAACACCTTAACATCTGACCCCTTTTCCATTATCAAAACCCAGGTTTGACTTAGGTGCTGCCTGCACCAACAATCTCCCACTTTTTGATTTATGGCAACACGGTTCAAAAAGTTAAGTTTATAGAAACAAGTAATGTAAAAGGTTTTTAATTTCCTCCCCCTAGAAGAAATTCTCCCCCTGAGTTTTTTAAAAATACGTGGGGTTTTTGAAAACATTTCTAAGTCCTTGTCTATCCAAAAAGTAAAAGATATTTCAGGTTTTCAACACTTAGAAAATTCTCAAAAGGATTTTCAAGTTAGAGAAAAATTTTCTAAAAGAATTTTAAGTTTAAACACTTAGAAAATTTTCCAAACGGATTTTTTAGGTTTTCAACACTTAGAAAATTCTTAAAAAGATTTTAAGTTTAAACACTTAGAAAATTTTCCAAACGAATTTTAAGTTTAAACACTTGGAAAATTTTCCAAAAGAATTTTAAGTTTAAACACTTAGAAAATTTTCCTAAAGAATTTTAAGTTTAACACTTAGAAAATTTTCAAAAGAATTTTAAGTTTAGAACTTAGAAAATTTTCCAAAGAATTTTAAATTAAGTACTTACAAAATTTTCAAAAAGAATTTTGAAATAAGTACTTAGAAAATTTTCCAAAGAATTTTAAGTTTAGCACTTAGAAAATTTTCCAAAGGAATTTTAAATTAAGTACATAGAAAATTTTCAAAAAGAATTTTGAAATATGTACCTAGAAAATTTTCAAAATAAATTTTAAATTTTGAAGATGCTTCAGATTTGAAAACAAGTATTTTCGTTACTTTACTTTTTGGAAAAATGAGATAAAAGTTTTTGATTTTTTTAAATTAAAATTCTAAAAAAAACATCTTTTCTCTCCTTTCCTATCTCTCCCCCTTTGCCATATATCAAAAAAAAATTATAGCAAAAAATAGAGTAAAGAAAGTAAAGTTCTGTGAACCAATTCTAAGCATAAACTGGACCAAATCAATTTAGATTTTCTCTTTCAGGTCTTGTCTAACCTAGTTAGCTACTTACTAACTGTCATAAACAATAGCTTTCGCTAGGGTTAGTCAAGTTAAGTGATCTGATCAAGTTAGATTTTCTAAGCTTAACACTTAACCTGATTACTATTCAATTGGCATTTATTGCCCCAATTATTGCAGATGCACTGACTTAAAGCATCTTGAATCAAGGCATAGACCTAAGCATCACAACCCAGTCTAGGTTGTCAATCAAAAGTACCCTAAGGTGCTTGTGAGATGCTGGCTTCTAGATCTCTAGGTACATGCAGTTCTAGGGTTAGGGTCTAAGCTAAGTCTATTTGTGAAAAAGAGCCCTAGTTTTGAAGGGGGTAGGTTTTGAAAAAAATAACTAAGTCGGAAAATCATTTTAAAATAAAAAAAATGATTTTTCAAACATATTAAATAACTGATAAGTAACAAAATAGTTTTTAAAAAAACACAAGTAGAGCAGTCCTATTCTACTAAGCATAACCCTAACTGCCTTCTTACTAAGCTAAACTCAGACTCAGGTAAGGGATTGGTGAAGATATCAGTTAAGTTTGACTTCGAGTCTACATACTTAAGAACTATTCACCCCTGGCTACATGATCCCTTACGAAGTGATGTTTAAACTCTATATGTTTTGTTCTAGAGTGTTGGATTGGGTTCTTAGTTAGATTGATTGAACTTATGTTATCAATGTAGACTTGGGTTTGGGTGTAATCAAGCTAGAAGTCCTTAAGAGTGTGCATCATCCATAAGAGTTGTGCTACACACTCTCCTAAAGCAACATATTCTGCTTCGGTTGTAGATAGAGCTACGCAGTGTTGCTTTTTACTACACCAACTGACTAGACTATTTCCTAAAAGTTGGCAGCTTCCACTTGTACTCTTTCTATCTATTTTGCATCCAGCATAGTCAGAATCAGAGTATCCTGACAAGTCAAAAGTTGAGGTCCTAGGATACCAAATCCCTACATTTAGGGTGCCCTTAATGTATCTAAGTATTCTTTTTAGGGATGCTAAGTGTGTTTCCTTAGCACAGGTTTGGTATCTAGCACACATTCCTACAGAGAATAGGATATCAGGTCTGCTAGCTATAAGGTAATGTAGACTTCCAATCATACTACGATATAGCTTAAGGTCTACTGGTTTACCTTCAGGGTCAATATCAATTTTTATATTTTTGGTCATAGGGGTACTTATGCTTTTAGAGTTATCCATTTTAAATTTCTTTATTAATTCCTTAGCATATTTGAATTGGTGAACATAATTTCCATCTCTGGTTTACTTAATTTGTAGTCCTAAAAAAAAGTTGAGCTCACCAACTAAGCTCATTTCGAATTCATTTTCCATAATTTTTACAAATTCTTTTAAAAAGTTTGAGTTGGTGGATCCGAAAATTATGTCGTCAACATAGATTTGGGCAATGAAAATGTCTTTTTCTAAGGTTTTAACAAAAAGAGTTGAGTCAATTCATCCTTGGTTAAATTCCTTAGAAATAAGGTAAGTTGATAGGCGTTCATACCATACCCTAGGTGCTTGTTTTAGTCCATAGAGTACCTTATTAAGTTTGAAAACATAGTTAGGTTTTTCTAGGTCCTCAAAGCCGGGGGGTTGTCCTACATAGACTTCTTCTTTGATGAACCCATTTAGAAAGGTTGACTTAACGTCCATTTGGTAAAGTTTGAATCCTCTATGGCTGCAAATGCTAACAGCATTCTAATAGACTCAAGCCTGGCTACTGGGGCATATGTTTCGTCATAGTCTAACCCTTCAACTTGACTGAACCCTTTAGCTACTAAGCGGGCTTTGTTTCTGACTATTTCCCCGTGGTCATTTAGTTTGTTCCTAAATACCCACTTAGTATCTATAATAGATTTGCCCTCGGGTTTAGGTACTAGTTCCCAAACTTGGTTTCTCTCAAATTGGGCTAATTCCTCTTGCATCGCTATGATCCAATCAGGATCAGGTAGGGCTTCCTCTATTTTCTTAGGTTCAATTTTCGAAATTAGTGCGATCTAACTAAGATTTCTATAGGAAGACCTAGTTCCGACTCCTAAGGTTGGATCACCCACAATTTGATCCGTAGGGTGATTGAGTCTGGGTTTCTTGGTTCTTCTAGAACTTGGTTCAGCCTCAGGTCCTGCTGGACGGTTCGGTTCAATGATTTGTTCAATTATTTGGTTTGGTTCAATTATTGATTCAGTTGATGCAGTAGTTGGTTCAAGAGTCAGTTCATTTAGAGGTTCAACTAGTGGTTCAACTGATGGTTCAATAAGTGGCTCGTTTTCCTCTTGATCGACATTTGATGGGTTCAGGTCTTGATTATTAGATTTTGGATTGGTTTCCTCATCAAAGATTAAATTCGTTGTTTCTTCAATTTTATTAGTTTGTTTATTGTAGACTCTATAGGCCCTACTTGTTGTTGAATATCCTAAGAATATTCCTGGAGTTGACTTAGACTGAAATTTACCTAGGTAGTCCTTGGTGTTTAGAATATGTACTTTGCAACCGAAGACCCTTAGGTAATGTAAGTTTGGAAGTCTATAGTAATATAGATCATATGGAGTTTTATTATGTCTTTTGTTGATTAAGACACTACACCAAAATAGGTGTTTTGCGATGGTTCATTATGTGGTTTGCGGCAGTTCAAACTGCCGCTATTAACCATTTGCGACGGTTCTGAAACCGGCGCTATCCGTAGTGTCGCCGGCCATTTTGCGGCGGTTTTGAGCAACCGCTGGTACAACCGCCGCGAATTATTTTGCGACGGTTTGGGTGGCGGTTAAATCGCCGCAAATCACTTGACTAAAATGTCACGCTAAAAGTTTAACAACGGTTTGGAAACCGCCGCAAATGGTGAAGGGTGATAGTTAATAACGGCGGTTACAAACCGCCGTAAATGTTGATTAATAGCGGCGGTTTCAAACCGCCGCAAATGGTTAATACTGACAGTTTGTGTAGCAATTTGAGCAACTGCTGAAACCGCCGCTACGAGTTATTTTGCGACGATTTTTGTGGTGATTGAACCGCTACAAATCACTTTGTTAAAAAGCACGTTAAAATTTTAGTGGCGGTTCCCGAACCGCCGCAAACAAAAAATAGCGACAGTTTGTTAACCGCCACAACTTGCTGCATAAATTTTTACCGCCACAAATTTTATTATCATTAAATTGCTAAAATTATTGCAGTGATTTGTGAAACCGCCGTTATTAGTTTGCATTATGCTCAACCAATTTGTGTGCAATTTGAAATCATCACAACTAATTTATTTCAAAAGGTATTAAGAACAAACCAATACATCAAATGCAAGTTTATCTTGCTAATGTCTAAGCAAATACAAATCTTTAACATAAAAAAATCTTAACAACAGTAGACTTGTAATCTAAAGAAAAAAGACTAAGGGTTGGAAGATGATAATGGTCCTTCATTTTGGGGTTCATGACTAGCCTCGGAAGAGGGCCTTGCTTCTAATGGTGAGCCTATGTCTGTTGCCTGAAATTAGATAAAACTTCAATATTAGAAGTTTGATCCTGTAAAAAATATTATATGAAACAAAACTTAATTGCAAGAAAAGACATTGCTATCGATCCCATCAAATTATAGATTAGACATAAGAAAATCGAAATATAAACATATTACTTAAGGAGTGAAGTAAAAGACCACGTATCTAGCATGTTGACATGGATACGGGTTCGTAATTTTAAAATTTAATTACGTGCAACGGAAGGTTTAGCATAAATAATTTCTCAAATTATTTTAACCACGTATCTAGCATGCAACCTTATGTTGTGGAGACATGATCATACATTTAAAATTTTGCAGAAAGTAAACTAATTTACTTAATACCTCGCGTAACTCGTAGAAAGGGACGAGATCCAACCGTAGCGTCCCTTGGAAGCTCCGCCTCTATTCGCGTCCACGCCGAGTTTTCTTCAGGATGACTTTGCAAAGCCACGAGTTTCGTGACGACAAGAACTACTAGATTCTCCAAAGGCGCGACAAGAATAACAAGAGAGAGATGGAAAACTAACCACCAAACGAAGAACGGAATCAAGATTCCGGAAGGAAGGAAGGAGTCGCGCCCGCTTCTTCTTCTTCTTCGGCTTCTTCTTGGTGGTGGAAGCTCACGGCAAAGGGGGAGGGCTCTAGGGCCAGCGGCACTAGAAGAGGGAGAGGGAGAGAAGGAGAGGGAGAGAGGCTAGGCAAGAATCCTTGATCTCTTGGATTAATTTCCAAGCCTTGCCTTGGTACCTTTATATAGTAGCCTCTTAATCGCCAAGTCTCCTCTTAACGGAATAAATTTTTCATAAGAAATTTATCTTATAAATTTTTCTATGAATTATTCCGTTATGCCAAGTTTTTATTATAACTTAATTTATAATAAAAACAACCATGTCTCCCCTTTTATTATGGAAAGAAATTTCTTTATATAAATTTCTTTATCATGGTAAATCAATCCATTATTGATTTTATAAAATAAAATAAACCACTCCAAGGTTTATTTTAATTTCCATGATAAATAAATCTCGTTATATAAATTTCTTTATATAAATTTCTTTATACAAATTTCTTTATACATAATTTTATAAGACAAACCACGGGCGGTTTATTTTATAATTTTGAACCAAACAATTTGGTTCTTCCCTCTTATTGTGGCCGGCCAAACAAAGAGGGCGAGGACCCTCTTTGGCCGGCCAAACCAAGCCATGACCTCACGAATTAAACTCATTTAATTCGTTCAATAAGTCTTCGAAAGACTTAGCCATTTTATGCTTCCGATGCGTCTCTGAAAAATTCAGATTCGACTTATCTCTCATGATCGGAAAATCTAATTTTCAACTCGTTTTAAATCCCTCGGATCACTCGTAGTGTGTGTGACTAAATAGGCTTTCGATTTATGTTGGTCGTCTATAATTAACCAATTATAGAACGATCATGAGTGGCACCTAGTAGTACATCATGATCCCCAATTAATCGAAAGATCAACGGTTGACCTCAGAAATAATTCTGAAACCCTTCAGCAGCTATAATGAGTCGTGCCCCATTCCCTTCACCATCTTATACCCACTTGGTTCAGGACACGGTCCATGTGTGTTAGTCCCCACTAGGCTGACTACGTCACACCTAGCCCAAGCAATGTCTTTCTCGTCCAACGGATTCTAATTACTCTCATATTTCCTAGAGATTCATACTCGGAGCATGTTGTGCTCTGGCCAGAGGCTTCGTGTAACATTCCGACGATAGGCCTTGGGTATACATCTCCTCGCAAGGAGTGGTGAATCCTTTGTAGGCCGTTCAAACATCTTCGGGCACTTCGGCTTATACCCAACCATCCTGGGTCCACACCTCCTTGGAGATGCTTGCTTAAGATGTCAAAGTATAAGTCTTCATGACCAAGATGACTTGAACACCGCAAGTCAAAGGAACATCGCACTTAAGCTGCAGTAAGAACTTCATTGACATATCTATATGTAGATTACCATATGAAGTCTTACAGCTAGTCACTCCAATGAACTAGTTCCCTTAACTAGCATTCATGTTTATCTCCGGACATCCAAATGTCACCAGCCAGTGAGAATCAGCTGATTAGAGAATAACCCATGCTAGTCTCAACAGAATTGATAGTGTCCGTATTTATCAATTCATCGACTAGGGACAATTTCAATACTTCACAATTGCACATGTAGAGATAATCACTAGTTGTGAATTCATCACAAATTCTCTCATGCTGTGAATTGTATTGCGGATATTCAGTAAATGAGTTTAAGATCTCAATCAAATACACGAACATGTATACTCAAATAGTGAATATTCATTTATTAAAGTAAATGATTACAATCATAAGGCGATTGCCTTAGGACACTTCTCTCATATTACTAACAAACTCCCACTTGGCCTAATGCCAATCGCTACGGTATCCAATACCACAGGCTCTAACATGACCCTCAAACTTGCTTTGAGGCAAGACCTTAGTTAAAGGATCCGCTAAATTCCTTTCAGTGGGAATTTTCTCAATTTGTATATCATTCCTACTTATAATCTTTCTGATCAGATGATAGCGGCGAAGCACGTGTTTGGATCGCTGATGAGACCTTGGTTCCTTTGCATGTGCAATAGCTCCATTGTTGTCGCAGTAAACCGGTATTGCTTCATTAATGGTTGGAACCACACCAAGTTCCGAGACAAACTTCTTGATCCATACTGCTTCTTTTGCTGCTTCTGAAGCCGCAATATATTCCGCTTCTGTGGTAGAATCCGCTACAGTATCTTGCTTGGAACTCTTCCAACTTATTGCGCCTCCATTCAAAGTAAATACGTATCCAGACTGAGATTTGGAGTCATCCTTATCTGTCTGGAAACTGGCATCTGTATACCCACGTTTTACCATATCTCCTTCTCCATATATTAGGAACACATCCTTAGTTCTTCTTAAGTACTTAAGAATTGTCTTGACAGCCACCCAATGATCCATTCCTGGATCAGACTGGTATCTGCTCGTGACGCTCAGAGCATACGATACATCGGGCCTTGTACATAACATAGCATACATGATAGATCCTATCGCGGATACATAAGGAATCTTATTCATGCAAATCCTCTCGTCTTCTGTGCGCGGACACATAGACTTTGAAAGGTTGATCTCATGCCTGATGGGAAGGTAACCTTTCTTGGATTCCGACATGCTAAACCTTTCTAGCACTCGGTCTATATATGTAGACTACGAAAGACCAAGCAACCGTTTTGATCTATCTCTATAGATTCTAATCCCAAGGATATAGGTTGCTTCTCCCAGGTCTTTCATGGAGAATGTTTTGGACAATCAAATTTTAACCGACTGTAAGACTGATATATCATTTCCTATAAGCAATATGTCATCGACATATAGTACTAGGAATACGACTGCACTCCCACTAACCTTCTTGTACACACAAGGTTCATCAGGATTTTGTAAGAAATCAAACTCTTTGATTGTCTCATCAAAACGGATGTTCCATCTTCTGGATGCTTGCTTCAGTCCATATATGGATCGTCGAAGCTTGCATATTTTAGTTTTATCAACCGATGTGAAACCTTCAGGTTGTATCATGTATACATCCTCAAGCAGGTTTCCATTAAGGAAAGCTGTTTTTATATCCATTTGCCATATCTAATAATCATAATGAGCTGCTATGGCCAGGAGCATCCGAATGGATTTAAGCATAGCTACTGGCGAATAGGTTTCGTCATAATCAATTCCTTGTTTCTGACGATATCCTTTTGCCACTAATCTAGCCTTAAAGGTAACAACATTACCTTCCATGTCGGTTTTCTTCTTGAAAACCCACTTGCACCCTATGGGCTTAATCACTTCAGGTGGGTTAACCAAGTCCCATACTTGATTTTCGTACATGGAATCCATTTCCGACTTCATGGCTTCAAGCCATTTGTCCCTTTCTGAACTTTTCAGAACATCTTCATAATTGATAGGTTCGTCATTGTTAATGAGTAACACGTCGTTCGATTCTCTTATGAGAAATCTATATCTCTCTGGAATATTGCGTGTCCTATCAGACCTACGAAGAGGTGGTGTTGTTTTAGGTTCAACTGATAGCTCATCATTATGAGTTATTGGTTGTGGGTCTAGACTAGGTGTCTCTGTAATGTCTATTGGAGTTTCTTGAACTTCATCAAGTTCAATGCCACTCCCACTGTTTTCTTGTAAAAGAAATTCTTTTTCCAGAAATACAGCATGCCTTGAAACAAACACCTTTTGTTCCAAGGGATGATAGAATTGGTAACCCTTCGTTTCCTTAGGGTATCCAATAAATAGACATTTATCAGACTTAGCATCCAATTTGTCTGATACAGTCCGCTTCACATAAGCAGGACAACCCCATATCTTAAGGTGAGTTAAGTGAGGTTTCTTACTATTCCACATCTCATATGGAGTAGTAGAGACTACCTTGGTCGGGACTCTATTTAGCAAGTAAACAGCTGTCTTAAGCGCATAGCCCCAAAAGAATTTTGGAAGAGTTGCATGATTCATCATAGATCTAACCATGTCCATCAAGGTTCGGTTACGCCTCTCAGATACACCATTATGCTGTGGTGTATATGGCGGAGTCCATTGAGACAATATCCCATTGTCCCTAAGATAATCTTGAAACTCTTGACTTAAGTATTCACCACCCCGATCGGATCGAAGTATCTTAATACTTTTGCCAAGCCGTTTCTCTACTTCATTTCTGAACTCTTTGAATTTCTCAAAAGCTTCAGATTTGTGTTTCATCAAGAACACATACCCGAATCGTGAGTGATCATCGATAAAGGTAATGAAGTAGCTATAGCCTCCTTGTGCAAGAGTTGACATTGGTCCGCATACATCAGTATGTATTAGACCAAGCAATTCTCCCACTGGATTACCTTTTTCGGAAAAGGGTAATTTGGTCATCTTGCCTTTCAAGCATGATTCGCATGTATCAAATGAACCGGGTTCAAATGATTCCAAAATTCCACATCGGTGTAATTTGGTCATGCGTTTCTTACTTACATGGCCAAGACGACATGCCACGTATAGGAGTCTATTCGATTATCTATTCGAGCACATTTGTTGCTAACTTCAATATTGAAAACGTCACCAGATAAATCTAACGTGTAGATACCATTGCACAAAGTTCCGGTCCCATAAAGAACACCATTTAAAGTTATGTAACAACAATTGTTACTAAAAGTTAAATGATAACCCTTTTCATTCAAACATGAAATAGATACAATGTTCTTTATTAACGAAGGAACAAAATAACAATTATCCAATTCTAAGACACGTCAGTAGGGAGCTTTAGCAAATATGTTCTGATGGCAACAGCAGCAATCTTTGCTCTATTTCCAACTCGCAAATTCGCTTCTCCCTTGACGAGTCTTCTTCTATTCCTTAGCCCCTGTATGTCATTACATATATGTGAGCTACACCCAGTATCAAGTACCTTGGTGGTTGAGGAAATAGAGTGACATTCAATAACTAAGATACCTGAAGAGGATGG